>BLSF01000020.1:0-153681 GCA_012862575.1 Parietichytrium sp. I65-24A
GCAAGAAAAGTAAGCAAGGACACGACTTGAAACCTTCTTCCTTGATGAACTAACAGGAGCATCTTGAGTAATGGCGTCTTGTCAGTTCGTCCATGGCGGCGCTGAAAGCAGGTTTGGCGACAGTTTTGATTTTTTGAATATCTCACTGTGTGTTGCCAGAGAAAATACGGAGGGAAGAAATTAAAAATGAAATCATCCAGTGTCGGCATGCTATCGTTTGAGAAACACTGAACTGCTTTTGTTTTCAAAGTTTTCAACTTCATTGTTAATTGTTTCTTTACTCTTTCCATGCTTTGCCACTCCCAATACAATCGACTGTCAATGTTTCTTCTGGGGAATCAGCCGGAGATATTCGAGCTCTTCCTTTGCGTCGCAACAGGCGTGGTATTGTTTCCGCTACTCTGTGCGCCAGATGCCATCACTTTTGAATTTCCGGATGAGCGCTGCTTACTATTGTTACTTCTTTCCTTGATGATATCACCGCCAATGCCTTCGCTATTTACCCCAAAAATCATCATGTACAATTTCGGAATGAACAAAACGATCAATGTGGTGAATTGATCGAGGGCGATGGCGCCAGATAATACAAACATCCGAAGGTCGGCCTGATCGGCTACTAACATTACTAGCGTGAGCGAGAGCAGCGAGATTTGCATGCTACCAAAGATCGCAATATTCAGATACTTCCCTTCTGCAAACGCTGAATTGATACTCGAGGTAGAATAGCTGATGTATGCCGCGGCTAGCATCAACGAAACGTGATACAGGACACCGACTCCCACAAAGAAATGCGAATATTCACTTGAGCACGATGCTCGGCTCTCCAACGCGCCACCAAAGGAGTCGACTTTGGTGACAGTCCGTTTGTACTTTAAAGGGTCAAATATGGACCAGATTGTGAGCATCAATATGTCGAAAAGAACGATTTTGACGACAAACTTTGCCAGAGTTGCAGCAGAAAGTCTAGTGTGAGCAGACTTTGCTCGACTACCGACGTAATTTTTTACATCAAACACCCTTGCCGCACGTATGAGCTTTGCGATCAATGTGCCCATATTCGTGGCAAACCCAACACCATAAAACCAAACAGCCGCCATGCAGGCGCTGTCCGCGGTCTTGTTCCCTCCCGAAGGTCCAGCAGGATCGCCTCTATCGTCAATTGTTAGCAACGCAATTGACACTGCCGATATCATTGAACCGACACAAAGCATGAGGAGAAATGGATACTGAGCGGCGCGGATAATGGCGTGATTTCGAAAGTGGAAGCTCAGCACGATGAAGAAAATCGACGTGAGGAGGACTAAGAAACAGAGCGAGCGGCAAAGTCTAATCAGCATTTCACTCGCGTGACCAAAACTTTGAGAAGGTGCTACCACATTCTCGGGCTTGATCAGAGAATTCCCGTTGTAAACGACTTGATCCACGCAACTCGAACACTGCGAATTAAAGGAGCCATTGTACAGTGCGACAACGAGGTTGTCAAAAGTACTGTTTGGAGAACTCAAAACTATGTTGACCAGCTCCAAATCGACTGTAAGGCCTGCTGCCCGATTTCCCGATGAATCTAATTCAACTCGTCCAGTCAGGCCGGAGAAAGGCACTGTTGGATCATCCAGCGCGTCTAAAAAAGACATGGTAAATGCGTCGTTTTCTTCTATTCTTGCCTGTGGCGCAGCTACACATGCTCCCCGTCCTGCAAAATGTATACCATCATATATGTATGCCAGAGAAGAGGCAAATGTTGCAGACGACAGTAGGTCTAGGTTCGACACGCTTCCGGCAACATCATACGGCCAGCCTTGAGCAAAAGTATTATACTCCGCGCGGTCGTTGTAAAATGCGGAACTTTGCCGAAAGACAAATGATCCACTGAGAAGAACCTTTGCATTTCCTTCAAGTTCTGACCACGATGTCTCCGATGTCGAGAATGTCCACGTCACCCCTTCTCTAAGCGCCTCGTGTTCATACGCGGCTTTTAAGAGAGTGGTGGGTATCGTATTTGTGCTGGTAGCCACACAGAGTACAACGTTGATAGTGCTAGCTGCCAGGCGTTGCAAGTCGCCAACACTCGCGGCTGAGGTCGCATTGGCCTCGTCATAATTGAATTGGAAGAGTGACACGTTGTGTGCCAAACAAGTCGTTGTCAATATCACCCACAAGCTCCTTCCCGATGTTGAGCTTGGAGTCAGCACAGCTGCATATGCGTAACCCTGAGTGGCCCAGAAATGGCAAACAGCTTGTGCTATACTACTTTCCCCGACAGCAACTCGGCGGAATGTAGGAAACAGACCGCGATCATCAAGTTGCGTTGACGCGGCACCGTATGAGATCAGGGGCCGTTGGTACATGGATGCCAAAAGAGCCGTGGAAATGCTGCCTTCGGCACCAGCGAGGAGAATGTCGACATTTTCCTCTCGAAGAAGCCGCATGGCCATCTCCACCGCTACAACCTCAGTCCCATTCGAGTTGACGAATACAAGCTCAATTTGCTTGTTACAGTTACTCAAGAGACTGTCACTCAGGTGAGCCGCAGCACTCGAGCGTGTGTTAAAGTGCCGTGCGGCCAAAGCTGCGAATGCCTCCGTACTGGGAAACGTACACAGATCAGACCCGCTGTCATACACGCCATCAAGCTCGGCGCAAGCCGCAGGTGATACTTGGCTGTCTGTGCCTCGCCCAATCACACCCACCTTCAAGCTGCTATTTTGCCGCCCAAGCTCTACGCATCGCTCATCAGTAGGAGTTTGCTCACATAAAGTCACTAGCCCAGAATGGGTGCTCGGGTCCTTGCACTCAAACGCATTCATGCCGCTTAAAAACGTGTCACTGCCACACGTGTACAATTCAGTACTTTCGCAAGTCTCTTCGCAACAGTCTCCTCCGTCCCAGCTACAGTCCTCGACGTTATTAATAGAGTCGCACCAGCCATCGCCCACCCAAGAAGGGCGAGAACAGACTCCCTCCTGAATATCTGTAGAAGGGTCACAGGCAAGGTCGTGCTGGCATGTCACTGCGGCCGCACCCGATTTGTATATGAGCGCTGGGCCTGTTAGAATAGTTTCGCTCGCCAGAAATTGCCCGGTTATGGCTTTGAGCGCCAGCAAAACCGTTGGCAGGTAGCTTTGGAGTTGTTGTTGTTGCTGAATTGCAAAGAGAACCTCTCCGGCCAAGAGCTCGTTTACGGTGTCAGCAGCAATATCGAAGCATCCTAGTTGAACGGTTTCGTTTAATTCTGAGGCGAGGAGCATTGTCTTGGTAAGCGTGCACATGCTTGGATTCAAAACAAGAAGGCCGTTGATCGAAGGATCATCTTTCAACCTCTGGATTACATTAGAGTCAAGCTCGGCTTCAGCCATGTAGGTCACCACAACAACCTCAAATGATGTGGCTGCCACATCCTGGTTCAACTGGCTTGCAAGACCGCGAAGAGCCCCCTCGCATCGCTGCTCCAAAACAGTGAATCCGTAATTGTGGTTAATGCAGAGTGCCTTTGTGACACCCGCCTTGCCTAGCGCCTCGCCCGCGACTTCACCAGCGATGGACTCATCCTGTCCGATGTATGCCAGCATTCCAAGCTCCTTAGCGACGTCTTGCCCCGCATTCGAGCATAGCATCGGCACATGATATTCTTTCACCGTGCTCCTAATGGCGTCGTCGAGAAGCGACGGATTCGGAATGGTGAGAAAAATTCCATGTGGGTCATTCGAACCAGCTTGAGTTATCATAGCGGACATGATGGTGAGATCATACTTGCTGTCTGGGGCGCGATAGGTCACAGTGCCAGACGGGACTGGTGTGTTGCATCTGCCATCGCCGGGACAATCTTCAAAGCTCAGCCCGAGATCTCTCGTCGCCTCAATTGTTCCTTTCTTCCATTCCAGCCACCATCCGTCTGCCCCGCGGCCGTGCTGGATGCTCTCCAACCTAACGTCGCTGAGAATGGTGGTTGGAGGATTTGTTGATTGGTAGACAAACTCAGGCCCAGTCTCGATCACCGAATTTGCCAGCTTCTGACCTGTAGTTGACACGATCGTTGCAAGAGTGGATGCAAGGTAGCCAGCGATATAATCCGCGGACTCCGCTGCGGCGACGACTGCGTTTTCCTCAAAGTTACTGGCTACTTTGGAATCCATGGAGAACACGACAAAGTTAGGGACTGCCTCACCGTTGGCCTCCAACAACGCCCGCACACCTTCCACCTCGGCTCCAGTTGACAGCGCAACCATATTTATGGAAGGGTCTTGCTGCAGAACGGCAGAGATTTTGCTGTGTAGCGTATGAATATTCAAAGCCGAAGCAGTGACCGTAGTCACATTGCAACCACTGCAGTTGTCACGAAACCCAGCCTCGAAACCGACGCACCGCTCCACCTGCGCGGAGACTTGCGATTCACCAATATTACACACTGCCCCCGTGCCTTTTGCACTGGCAGCTCGCTTGCCGAGCTCGTACCCAACGACATATTCGTTCACCCCCAAATGTTGAACTGGAACAAAACCGGCCATATTACGCGTGGTCGCATTTAACAACCTCCTCCCTCCTGAACCCAGCGTGAAGACCTTTGTGGATTCTGGTATCTGGGCCAGCTTGTCATCGAGGCTCTCTTCATCCGAAACGAATACAATTAGTGCATCCAGCTTTGGCAAAGCCAGAGCCTCGTCGATCTTCGCTTCCAGAGCCTTGGCATATTGGTATCCATACACGTTTGTGATCTCGTTTTCGTCAGGCAGGAAGACGTGCGCATCAATCCTCAAATTTTTCGCAGCTTCCAGAATCCCCGCCCGAGACCTTTTGAGTTGCTCGTTTGTGTCAATGGTTGTATATCCCACGAACGCGATACTCGTTTTCGTTCTGTTTTTGCACGCGCACACCGGATTGTCAACGTAGGTTGAGCCCTCTGCGGTGCCCCACAAGACCGAATGAACGGAGAATGCGAGCGTGCAGTACAGCGCACGCATTTCGCCGTGCGCAGCTCTCGCTCGCGCCTTTCTCAAACGCCGACAGACTCCGTCAGAATCTGTGTAATACTCAAACAAACTTCGCAAAGTTTCCAACCTCAGGTCGGGATAGAACTGAGCCAGTGCTTCAATGCTCACCGCAATAGCCAGTAGCAGATAGCTTTACTTTGCACATAGGGATGGCACACGGCAGATAGCTTTACTTTGCACATAGGGATGGCACACGGAAGAAACGCCAGGCCAGCCAGGCCTATGCCCCGGCCTAGTAAGATTTCAACGGTCATTTGGAGACAGGTGAGGGTTTGTGGTGGTGGGCGTTGAGGTTGATATTTGGATGAGAAGCTGAGAGGAGTAGGTAATTCTGAGTTTTGGAAGAGTAATGTTGAAGATGGGCAAGTGTACGTGTGTAAGTTTGGGTGCACCGCCAATTTTTTTTGTTTGGACGGGGAACGGAAGGGGTATATGATAAAGTTTGAAGGCAGCTTGGCGCCGCAAAATACTCCTGTCGGGGCTGTGGATCGTTCATGTCGGGAGGAAGGCTAGCTGGAAGTCAGCGGAAAGCCTGAGTCAAAATACTTGATTGTCGAGCAGATTGTCCGACGCGTCAGTTTCGAAAAGAGAAAGAGCGGTGAACAATCTTGACTTTGGCACAACAAATTGAGTTATTTGGTATTCCAGAGCACTACACATCACTACACAGCTTCAGTTGTTTGAAGTGTCATTTTCGATCACTTCAGGTGCAACGGCTGCCTCAAATTGACGCATATTTTCGTTGTCGATTCGTGCTTGCTTCAGCATATCCTCGAGCATGGCCACGGGGTTGACTGGCCGGTTTCGCTCGACGAGGATATTCAGAGCTTGGTGGACAGCAACAACGAGAGCAAGTTTCTCCTCCGATGGGACCCGAACTTTGCCCTCGTTTAAATTCCGGGTTGATGCCTTCGTAGTTTGGTAAAATGTCCTGTTCTCTATCCCATTTCGTACCAGAGTTGTGCCCTCAATCGACGCTCCAATGAAAAGGCCTTGAGTGAAAGAAAATGTAGACATTCCCACCAAGCCGTTGCGGCTGGCTGAGGCCTGAATTGCAGCGGTGCCGCCGAAAAAGGCCATCGCGGTACCAATTTCACCGCCACATTGCAGGACCCCCCTTCTTTCGAAAACCTCCACAGCGGAAAATGTCCAGAGAACTATGACGATCTGCTCGCGTTCCCCTCCAGCCTGCCACCCGAATCCAACACCGGCAAGCGCGACGGCTTGAGGATATGACCACGACTTCTCCCCAGTCCTCCTAAAGTACACGCCTTTCCCGGCGCGCCCCGAGAAGAACCATGCCCCTTTGAATGCATTCAGGATGACCACGCCCTTGGCATCCCGTAGTCTGAGGTCCCGCAAAGTGTCCACGTGCTTGAGCAGTTTGAGCGCGGCTTTCAAGTCGCCTTTCATTCCAAGTATGCGACGTTTCTTCAAGTCCACTCAGCCTATCGAGCTTCGTTCCACGAGTCTCGACAGAGAAGCTATATATCAAGTTACACTGAGCAAAGTTCAGGGTTTGCGCGTTCGCGCGACAGCATCCAAGGCAGAAACACCTCATTTCTTATCAGAGCGAGCGAACGCCAATGACGAGGGAAAACTGCGGTTCGAGACATCACGCTCTGAAACGCGTCTCACTGATCTATACTCGTCTGTAAGACGCGTTCCGTTTACACCGTCTACACTGTCTACACAGCTGCTCGCACTTTGTCAGGCTTTCTGAAAACTGTCAGCACTGTCATCGGTCCTCTTTGCCAACTTCCCGTATTCCTCAGTTTCACCGTTTTGGCCCGAGTTTCTTCCAAATTTCAAAATCAAATAATTCGAAATTCCACTGAACACCCAAAAATTGGATCATTCTTATGTGGATGGCTAGTAAAAAGCCTACTCCCCTGCCGTATCCATTGATCTGATCAAACACTACAAATACTTTTACCACCTTGCCATACCATTGCACTACTCTGCCAGTAGTGCATACTTACACGTACCCGTAGCTGACTGTAACTACGCTCTTATACTACATAATTAGTTACTCTCTCTATTAGCTGGCTTGCTAGCTTGATATCTGTAAGAGAGTTGGAGTCATATGGCCAGGAGATAGCTGGAAAGGTAGTAGTAGAAGAATGTGGTGCAAGGACAGTGATCTTGATCGACAGATTTGAGACAGATTTGTTGACACCGAAATGTTGGCAGCTTTTCTCATCATCATCTGCCATCATCATCATCTCGGAGCGAGCGTGCACGAGTTGCTCGAGCGCAGGCCGGCGTTTCGGCGTTTTGCCGCCAAGCTTAATTGAAACTTTGCAATGAAAATCAATGAGGAATTGAATTATCCAAATTCCGCAACCGGACAACTGGAGAGCAGAGAGTGTGTTGCCACGTGTGCCACTCTTAATTTACAGTTAGTATCTTTCATCATACAAGTTCGAAGTGGTGGCGCTTTGTATTAGTAATCGAGGACATCGACCCGCGTACGCGCGCACGCTGAGGGAAACGAGGCACAGAAGGTTTTTAGGTTGCAAGGCGCAGGTGAGAGTGAGAACGAGCAGGAGTGGCCAGAGAGAGGGACTGCAGAGCAAGAGATTCACTCATTGGGGGCAGAGATGGAGAAAGCCAACTGCACTTTCGTGAATGCCGGCAGTATGGAGCAAGACCATTCGCACGGACACGACCATTCGCACGGGCACGGCCATTCGCACGAGCACGGGGGCCACACTCACGAGCACGTCCAGCTGGACGGTCCGGGCGAGTACGAAAAGCGTGACATGCCGAAGAGACCTGCCGAGGGCCGCGAGAGCCTTGAAAAGCGCGCATTCACGATCGGCATCGCCGGTCCGGTGGGATCCGGGAAAAGCCACTTGATGCTTGAGCTGTGCAAGCACTATCGCAAAACCGGGCACGAGAACATCGTGGCAATCACAAATGATATTTTCACCAAGGAGGACGGAGAGTTTCTGACCCGCAAGGAGGCTCTTGAGCCCGAGCGGATCAAAGCCATCGAGACAGGCGGGTGCCCGCATGCGGCAACTCTCGAGGATATCAGTCAGAATCTGATGGCCGCGGAAACCTTGACAGCAAAGTTTCATCCAGAACTGGTCCTCATGGAGGCAGGAGGAGACAACTTGACGGCGACTTTCTCAAGGGAGCTGGCCGACTTCATCATCTATGTCATTGACGTGGCTGGTGGCGAGAAAATTCCGCGCAAGGGCGGCCCGGGCATCACTCAGTCTGATCTGCTGGTAATAAACAAGACTGACCTCGCCGAAGCCGTTGGGTCGGACCTTGACGTGATGGATCGAGATGCTAAGCGCATGCGTGGCGAAGGCCCGACCATATTCACTCAGATCAAGCACGGCAAGGGCGTGCCAGAGATCGGAGACATGATCCTGGCTGCTATCGAGCAAATGAACCCCTCTGGTGCCAAAAAGGCAAAGACGGAAGAGGAGAGCTAGTAGAGCTTCGATCGCACTGCACCCAATCTTTATATTGAATTGACTGTGAAACGTACCATCGCACGAAGATTGAGCAAATTTTCCGAATTCCGATTCTCTACCTTGTTTGTTCTAATTTGATTTGTTTTGTTTTGCAACCGGAGTTGTCTGCGAGAGGCAAGACGTCGTAAAATTGGAAAATATCAAAAATTCAACAAAATAAAAACGGAAAAAGTACTGCGTTCACTCCTGAAAATAGTGTATTCAACAGTGTTTCGAAAAATGTAAAAGCCATGGGAAACCACAGGCAGTTGCAAGACAGCGAGGGCACTAACGGGAGAATCTTGCGTTATAGGCATTAGTTGCCTCGTACTGGTTCTTGAACTGACCAAGTACCTCCATCTGATTATTTTCATATGCATACCACGACTGTGTGTACTCGTCAAAGTAAACCGGAGCAGCTTTGGCCTTCTTTCCCCCTCGGCCACCACTTTCGGACTTTGCGGCTTTTCGTTTCCCTCCCCTCTTAGGAGTCGTTCCACCCCCTGGAATCTCCAATGAGTTCATCTCAAGCTCTTGATGTTGCGGTTGCATGGACATGTTGTCCTGCATCGGGTACCCAGCCCCGCTTGTTGACGGGTCCATTGGGTAATAGTAGTTTTGGTTGCCCCAATACGGATCAGGCTGCTGCTGCATTCCTCCGTACATTGATTGCTGCTGCGACGCTGATGATCCAGAACTGGGCATCATTCCCGAGCCCATGTACGGATCCATCTGATTACCGGAGCCGCCCTGGTGATACACTCCCGAAGCGCCGCCTCCGCCCGTACCCTGGGGCATCATCATTGATTGCTGCTGGTAGGAGCCGTATGAAGACGATGATCCCGGCAGCTCGGGATAACTCATCCCTGCACCGGAGTTAATGGTGGCGTATCCAGACGATTGCGTCGCAGGTGAAGGAATCATGGATGGCAGGACAGGGTCGGCAGCAGAAGCAGCTGATGACGCCGCTGCAGCACCCCTGCCGCGCCCTCTTCCCCCACGGCTTCCCCTGCCACGCCCTCTGCCACGCCCGCGCCCCCGTGCGGCAGCGGCCGTGGTGGATAATGCTTCCGCGCTGTCCATCAACATCATGCTTTGATCCATACCCATACCAGCGGCTGGTGTCATACCAGCATACCCAGGGATTTTGGCAGAAGTCGAGGGAAGCGGCTCAAACGAGGTAGGAGGCAAGGCCGCAGAAGCAGTGGATGAAGTGCTCTTGCTACCCCTTCCCCTGCCTCGACCACGACCTCTTCCTCGCTTCGTAGTGGCACCAGCTCCACGAGCACTGGGTGAAGCAGCGGTTGCCGGCGCAGCAAGAGCAGGAAGCGGAGCAAAGCCTGGAATAGTGGGTGGTAGACCAGCCGCGGGATTTTGTATGGCAGCAGGAGCCGCCGCTGCCGTGGCAGCTCCCCGGCCCCGGCCCCTTCCACGTCCTCTCCCACGAGTTGTGCCGCGCGTCGATCCACGAGTGGATCCTCGCCCGCGCCCGCGCCCCCGTCCTCTCTTCTTGCCAGCTGATGCGCCAAGATCAAAGTCGTCGTCGTTATCGAGGCCGTCATCCCCCTCCGCCCAAACATCATCGTCGTCATTGCCCGCCTCAGCAACACCATCAGTCGCCGGGTCCCAGGGCATCGAACTTGAAGCCTGTCGAGCCATCCCACGCCGAGCTGCTCGACCACGCCCGCGCGTAGACGAGGAGCTACTTGAAGCGGCCAAAGACGCAGACTGAGCTACAGCCTCCGAAAAAGAAGAACTCTTCAGTTTGCGCTTCTTGCTCGTCGGCAGCAGATCCTTGGCTATAGCAAGAGTAGCTCGTTTCCCACGACCACGCGTGAAAGTGAATTTCGTAAGCTCATTTTTGGCGCGACTGAACGCAGCCGGGACGTGTGTGATCGGGATATTGGTAACAACGGCTTGGTTGGCGAGTGTGAGGACCGAATTGGCCTCTCGACGGATTTGAGACTGTGCAGGGTTATACGCAAAGCAGTTGTCTCTTATCATGGCAAGGTCCGCAAACACTTGGTGTAGTGTTCGATAGAAGAACGACTTTAGGCGTGTGGACACCTGATTCAGGTCTTTGGGAAGTGCGACCACAGCAAGGTACGTGGAAAAATATTGGGTGTTCACAGGCTCCTTGAACCACTTGGCATCTGGGTTTTGCGAGGCAAAGTCACCAAGAGCGTCGCCAACGGCCTCCGAGATATGTTGCTCAATACCCGACGGACGAGCTTCCCAAGGAACAATATTTGGTATATCGACACGAATCAGATCCCACGGAGAGCAGGATCTAGAGCTCCCATCACGCGCAATGCCAACCCGAACGGCGCGAAAGGGGCTGCTCGGCCACTTGCTCGGGGATGGCCCAAGTGCGAGGATTTGACCATCCTGACCATCCTGCGTGCGGACGGCAGTTCCGACCAGAAAATCTGCGAGAACAAAAGAATTAAATTGCTCGCGAAATAGGAAAACCTCTTCTTCCTGACCCGCGGGAGGCTTGAACAAGTTCACTTGAATAATCTCCTTCTCCTCTGTGAAGATCCGCTCCCATTGATCCGTGCGAGGTACAGAGCCGCTCTGCTGCCATCCAGCAGGAGGTGCCGCAACTAGCTCGAACACAATTTCCACAACAATTGCGCAGCACTTGGTATGATACTCCGAGAGGAAGATGGCGTCTCTTCCTTCTTCCACCTCCGCGCGAATGGATTTTCGGGGAAACGGAAAGTGGTATCGAATATCCTTCACTTGTCCGAGAACAAAAGGCCAGTCATCCTTCTTAAACGACGGTTCCTCCCAGGGAATGTAAAGTTTGGGGAGCTGAGTCGCCTGAGATTTGAACATGGTCTTCCGAAGTTGATACACGCGTTCTACTGCGTCCATATGGGCTTGTACGTTGTAAACCATAAACTCCCCAAGCTGTGGCATGCGAGGGTTTTCCGTGATCCAAGTTCGGTCCATTTCATTGCACAGACGAAGCCATTCCTTTTCCGTTGCGGCGGCGAGATCATCGGGATCATCTGCGGCCAGAGCCGGATCCAACGGCGCGCCAGGATTGGCTGCATCCAATGCCGGCGGCGCAAGGATGGCGCCAACATTTGCATTCGCCTCATTCATGTATTCCGAAACATTCCGGATGCGGTCTTCAGCACGCCGAGCAGCTCTCCGACGGCTACGCGCTCCTTCCCCAGTCCCTCCTGGAGACGGGGGTGCACCCGTGCTCGGGCTTGCTGCGGGAAGCAGCTCGTCCTCCATGTCCAGGTCGCCATCATCTTCAGACACATACGGGCCACCGTTTGCTGCTTCATCCTCCTCCAAATCGTAATTGTCGTCGTTTTGCTCGTTTTCAAGTGCCTCTTGAGCAACGGATGCGGTGTTGCGATTGGCAGCTGCAGCACTTGCGCGCTGAGGACGCCCAGACGCATTAACCGGGCTCCTCTGAGGAACACTCTGATTCGCCGCCGGCGCTGCGCCGCCATTCGATTGAGACTGGCGTGCGCGTTCCATCTCCTCGATATCGTCGCGGTAAACCGTAGGGGCACGTGGAGGGGGTTGTGGCCGGGCCCGAACCACACTTTCCTCGGGGTCAGCGCGGCTGCCTGGCCCGCGACGGACTCCCTTGACGCGGTCCTGGATCATGGAGTCTTGGTAATCCAGTATAGGCTTAAACTCATCGAGGGCAGCCTTCTCCTTTAAACGAAGAACGGACTCAAGCGTCCTCACTAATCGCGCACGATCGGCAAACCCATCTCTGCTTGGCTGAAGTTCGTAAGGCACCATCTGGGTGTCGCACAGTGGAGTGAGCGGCACGAGGTGAGGAGGTAGTTGCGTGGCACTGTCCAGTGCGTTCCCGTGGTCGTCATAGATGAGCTCTCCTTTGTCGTTTAAAAAGAACTGCGACGGCGGGGTCGCTTGATAATCTCTGCCGTTACCGGTTCCCAAATAGTTGAGCCGGCCCATAGAATCAGAACAGACTACATCAGAGCCAGTCTTTGCGTAAGGAAGAAAACTCACGTCCAAGACATGAGCTATGCCGTTCGAGTGCATCGTGAGATTTTCGTTCACAAGGGTACCCTCCTCGATATCCCAAAGTATGATCTGTCCATCCCAGCCCGCGCTCAAGCAAAGCTTCGGGTCCGTTGGGTGAGCTACAAGCACGTGACATTGACCTCGGTGTTTTCGTAGCACCTGGGAAAGATGGCCGTTGTTCCGTGAGTCCCACACACGAACTTGTTGGTCCCAAAACATGCGCATGTTCCGTGCCTGCGCTGCTGGCGGGGCAACACACTGTGCAGTGATGATCCAACGATCATCGCACGACCAGGTACACGCGTCCAGAGTTGGCGTGCGCTTCGTCTTTTTCATCTTAGTACCAGAAACACCGGTCGCAGTAATTCCTTTAGAAGTATCCGAGCCGCCAGGCGCGCCAGGCCCCGAAGATGAGGAGGAGTGTGAATTACTGTTCGCCGCCCCCGAAGGAGAGCTTTGGTTACCATCTTTAGAGCCCGATTGTTCGGCCAAGCTGCTGAGGTTGAAACCCTTTCGCGGGAACTCGAACAGGAAGCTGGCAGAAATGTTGAGCTCGAGGTATTTCGTCGTATGTTTCCACTCCCACACACGCACGGCTCCGTCAACGGAGGAAGTCGCAAGAAGGCGGTACCCGTCGTTGGACCAAAGCACCAGGGAAATGGTCTCGAAACTGGTCGGCAGAATGTTCATGAGTCTATGGGATCCATTTTGATAAATACCGTTCACCGGTGGGGAGGCCGGAATCAAGGCAGTTTGGCAGTGTTTCGTCAGCTCCTTGGACATCTCGCGCCCAGTATACCAGACGCGCACGGTGCCTCCCGAATCCCCGGTGGCTATGATATTCCCGTCCGGGTGCACGCTCACGCTGTTCACCTCCATTGTGTTTCCAGAGTTGCTGCACACGTGAGGCAATACCGTCGGCTTGCGCTCCTCTGGAGTTGTTGCTTCGCAGCGATCCACGGCGGTGTGGTAGATGGCGTCCGTGTCCCAAATGCAGCATGAGCCGTCGTTGCTACCGCTGTAGAGAAGGCCACAGTGGCGGTCGAATCGTATCGCTTCAATTCCCTTCGTATGGCCTTTGAGCACGCAGAGCGCCCTGCCACTCGGGAGCTCCCATAAGCGGATGCTACGATCATCAGAAGCGGACGCCAGCACTGTAGTTCTTCCCTCAACACGCTTGATGCGTAAATCGCAAACGTTGTGGGAGTGACCTCTCAGGGTTCTCAAGAGCTCTCCAGAATGGGCAGACCAGAGTTTGATCAGAGTGTCATCTGAACCGGTAACAACATACTCCCCCATCGGATCAACACAAACACAGAATACAAAGAGAGAGTGGCCCTGCGTTTTCTTCAGAAACTTCATGTTGCGATACAGCGAGTCTTGGCTAACAGAGGTTCGCGAGTCATGGATGTCCTGTTTGGTGGTGATTTTCTGTTGGCGCAGGAGCTTTGCGCGTAGCGCACTTGCTTCCTGTCGGAGCTTGGCAATTTCTACACGAAGGTGCATGATTCTCTTCGATATCTGAGCGTTTGGCGCTTTGCCCTCTTCAGCAACCATGGACGATTCACGAGAAAGCTTGGCAAGCTCCTTCTCGAGATGCCTAGTCTTGGAGCGCACCTCGATAAGACTGCTGGCCCACCGATGCTTCTCGCGCTTGTCCACTGACGCCTTTTCCCCTGAATTCTGATGAACTGCGCGAATTACATTTTCTATCTGCGTCCTGTCATTAGAGAGGTTTCCAAAACGCCAGAGGATGTCTTCGAGCGTACCGGGCCGTTTAATTCCATTCCACGAAGTTGCTTCCGGAAGCAGGCCATGTTCAACCACATCGTCTTGAAGAGCTCTAAGAGTGTTCAAACAAGGTGTGTACAGCTTCAAATATTCCGCAATGAAATGAAGAACCTGAGCTCTGCGATAAATCTCTTCGTTCCTGTCTCGCCGCCTCGAGACAATAATGGATTCAGTGCGGGTGAGGTTGCCGCCACTGCTTACCGCGTCCATTGTGGCCTGCTTTGGAGAAATATTCCTCGCATCACCAAGCTCCTCCACCATTTCCGTGTCTTCTTCAGCCAAGTCTATCGTTTTAGCCGTTGAGCTAGTGGCGCTCTCCTCTCTCGACTCCGCTGCGCTGGGTTCTACATTCGCATCTGTTCTTGTAGTTGCTGGCTCGGCTTCTACTGCTTCGACACCCACTTGGGCCTTGCTCTCCCCAGCCTGAAATTTTTCCTCCTCTGCCAGCCTTTCCTGCAGCGCCGCCTCGGGCTCCCCGGACGCCGAAGTGTGCCCATCGTCAATGTCCATTGCCTGCGAATTTGTTTCGTGGATCTGGCCACCTTGCCCCAGAGTTGAAGCAGATTCTAATAAGTTTGGTATGCTACTTGAGTTATCCGCCTGAGCATCCCCAGCGCCCTCTGTCATCATGGGGGAGTCCTCGTTGAGTCGAGCTGGTTGCGAATCGAATTGTTCAGCGTCGAGAGGTTTGGCTGTACTGTCGTCCACCTGTTGATCCCCTGCTTCCTCGACCTGCATCTCGTCAGAACCGGCTTCAATCGCTTGCAACTCAGAGTCTTGAGCTGGAGATGGTGCAATCTTCTCGTTGTCGTCCAGCCCGCTTTCAAGAGAAGTGTTTGTCTTAATACCGTCTTCAAGAATATCACTTGGGTGTGAAGTTGCTGTCGAGTTCTCGGGAATCATTGCTTGCTCACCGCGTTGTTCGGTCGTAGCTGGAGCGCCTACAATGCTTGTCACTGGCTGTTCGGTTTCCCGTCGTTCGCCCTCTTCCACTTGTTCCATCCTCACAGGTGCGGCGACCTCTGTCGCACTACTATTCTCTAATTCCGTGGGGATGACGCTCTCAGCCTCGCGTTTCGTTTCAGCCTCACTTATGGCCTCGGCCGCTGCTTGCATCTCATGTACCGGGTTGAATGCTGTTTCTTCGCGAGAGCCGGAGGCTGTGGCGATGGATTCTCCCCCATTCTGGTTTGCATCTTCGGTTACTTCTTTTTCAAGTAGAGCAGTTTCGTTCTCTCCTTCCTTCTCCTCAACTGCCTTGGAGTCGAGAGGATCCGGCATTGCTACTTCCTGGCCAACTTGATGCTCTGCGGCGGTATCGACATCCATAAGTTCCTCTTTGGCCTCCTCCTGCACGGCAAACAAAGGGTTAGCGGGGCTCGATTCGTCCAGTTGCTCTGCTACATTGGCGGTCTCCTCCGAGACGGCGGGGGCGATGTTCTCTGTCTGTACCTCGCTCCCAACATCGCCTTCTGGAACACTGCTTTTCATTTCGCTTTCGGGCGCGCCATCGATCTCCATTTTCTCCTCCGAATGGATCGAGTCCAATTTTCCATCAGTCTCCCTCAAGTCGGCCGCTTCTTGTGTTGCATCGGGCTCCGGCTTTTCATCTGCTCCTTCCTTGGACTCAGTCGCTTCCTCTACCTCGTTGGATTCCAAGTTTTCAGCTGTTTCTGTGGACTCCACTATTCCCTCTGCCTCGTTCGACTTGACTCTTTCCTCTGATTCATTCGACTCTATGTTGCCCTCCGCTTCATTCGACTCTATGTTGCCTCCTGTCTCATTCGACTCAGCTTTTTCCTCTGTCTCATTTGACCCCACCTTTTCCTCTGCTTCATTCGACTCTATGTTGCCCTCTGTCTCATTCGACTCCATGTTATCCTCTCTCTCTTTGGACTCCATTCCCGATCGGGGCCAACCCAGGGATTAACAAAGTATCGCGAAGACTCCACAACACAGAGCAGCTGCAAGCTGAAAATGAGGTGAACAGCTAACCAAACCCACCGCGACAATGCGGCCTAAGTCCAGCCAATTACACCTTCCCCACTATATCACTATCCCACTATCTCACTATCCCCGCAAGCCGTTTTCCTCTTGCCACAACCAAAAACCAAAAACCAACAACCAAAAAGCGAAACTCAAATCGCTTCTTTGCCGCAAAGACACTATAGCTCTTTGCTCTTTGCTCTTTGGCCTTTGGTCTCTGCGTTTTGGTCTCTGTTTTCTCTATTTGGCTCGTTAAGCAGTTAGCCCACTGGGGATGTGCTCCGGGCGTGATGCGTGGCGTGCTCTCGCGGCAGTCGTCGCCGTGCCGCTCTGCCGTGGCGCGAGATTCAGCGGGGGACTTTTTGACCTCGGCTCGCTCACAGGCAGTACTGACTTTCAAGACTCGCACGGACCGCGCACGTCCTCGCTGCTGTCCTCTCTTTCTATCTGTCTATCTATCTGTCTCTCTCTCTCTCTCTATCTCTGTGCTTTCGCCTTTTCTTACTTCTCCTCTGTGCTGGTGGATAGGGGTTTGGTAGGGATGGGGTAAGAGGGGCGATTTTTTTGCGTTTTTGTCGTTTTTTTTCGTGGAGTTTCGGCTCGTCCTCACAAACTTTCCCTCTGCAGTCGTTGCCGAGCGGTAGTAGTTGGCTATGTGAATGGTAGTCGGGGGAGTCTCCTCTGAGAAGGTCTTATGAAAAAGGCTATGTGATTGTAAAGGGAAGGGGGACTGCTCTCAGAGTGACTGTCAGTCCTTTTTTTTTTTTTTCCCCTTTTCGCCCATTTTTTGGGGCTTTTTTCGTGGATTATTTGCAAGATTTTTGCAGCTTTCGATCCTAATGCGTTTCTAAGCGATAGACTAGTCGTCGCGAGAACTGTAAACGGGGAAAATTTTCCTCTCTTTTTTTTCCCCTCACTCCGGACTACCTGAACACCATAACCACTCTTATTGAGAGCGCCAACTCGAGCGGTCGGCAGTTAAGGAGGAATTTCAAACGCAGTAGGCCTGATTATGTGTAGCATTAAGAAGCCCCAGTCGCTGCGTGGTCACTGTATGGGCCGAGGGTATCCGCCTTAAAAAAAGAAGAAACATCCTACGAAGGATTTTTTCCCTCTCCAAGGAACATCAAATTTCTGCTTTGTTTCTTGTGTTGATCGATCTCAAGACCAAGATTTCACATGTCAAGACCTTTTCCCCCACAGTCGATGCTCTGTTCCAATATTATAAAAGATACCCAGCTACGTGTCCTCGAGGACCCTCGACATCGTACGCTTCGTACGCATGGTATTGAGAGCGATCATATCTTTTCGAGAACTCTAAGCAGAGCCAAAAAGCTTGCCTGAAGTTTCCGTCCGTTCTGAACTGTGTTCATGTTCAATTGTTCAATTCAATTGTTCAATTGTTCAAGCAAAATGAAGTGACACTGACTGTGAGTCCAGAAAGCACATGCACCTTTCTTTTTTCGGACGATCGTTATCAACGATACATACCATCCATTTCACTGTTTCATCAAACATCTCTCGACGAGCTTTTGCACAGTCAGTAAGCTTACCAACAACATCACACTGAAAGACATGAAAGACATGAAAGACATGAAGCGCGCGAGGATCCTCGCGTCCTCTCGTACGGTCCTCGACTTCTAAAAAGTAAAACTTATTCCCCGCCGAGTTTCGCAGAATTCAGAAATCCAGAACAGCTTTTCTTCAGGGAAATAATGAATGAACTTTCTCTTCAACGTTCAAATCAAATCGAAACAGTATAAATGAAATAAATAACAAGACTCTGAAATTGCTTTCATCGGTTCCATTCATTCATAATTGCGTTCAGTCAGTCGGAAATGGAAATTGACATAATTATTCTAAAATGCGGCCCTCCGATCCGGATCTCCACACGCCTTCATACCACATCAATAATCCCGCTACTCTCCATCACATTACTCACCCAGCACATTCTCCTAGCCGAACTTCTGCTTAGAGCCTTCGTCTCGTGAGTGACCCTCCGTCTGTGCGGTGGCAATCTTTTTGTTCTCTCAAGCAAGGACCCACTCCTACCGGATCCTCTAACCACCCCTACGGGCCACAGGAGTAGTAGCAAGCACACTATTCCTCCTAGCTTGTGTCGAGCCAGTTGTACTCGCTGGGGACAGTTCAGCAACACAGTGTCCCACTGGAGCACTAGCGAACAGGTTAATCAGGTGCTAACAAGTCGCTGGTACGCGGATATATATAGAGAGGTGAGTGTGGTGTTCGGAAGTGAACTTAAATGATTGGGAGTTGAGGATTAGGTTAGGTTGAGCGCGGGATGGTGCTATCCTGCCCTGCGTTGCCCTGTGATGTGCCATCATGTTGTGCTCTTTTGCCTAACAGAAGATGTTGTATTGTTTACAATTGCACAATTGCGGCGGGTTGTTTGCTTTGGCCGTTGGTTCGCTGTCTCGGTGACTAATTTTGACTGCGGTTGCGGTGGTGGTGGTGGTGGTGGCTCTGGTGATCGTTTGATCGTTTTGATCGGCCATGCATTCGCTTTTCGGGGGATTGACTGTCGATTGATTCGATGATTCGTCGGGCTCATCGTTGATTGGCCAAAAAAATGACTCGCTGATGAAATGTTTCGTTGGATTTTTTGATTAAAATATCGTTGAGTCGCTGACAGGTCGACAATTGAACCAGCATAGAGGCATCACTCGCAGACTTGTTGAAATCAGGAGATGAGGAACAAGCTTTACGTTCGCGGGGACGCGATTGGGGGCCGCGATGAGAACAGCATCTCGCAGGACGAGCTGAAGGAGGCTTTCGAGAAGTACGGCCCCATCGACAGCGTATTTGTGGCACGCAACGGCGGCTACGGCTTCGTCAACTTCGAGAGGGAGGAGGATGCCAACAGCGCCTTTGACGCAATGAACGACCAGGAGTTGAAAGGCTGCAGACTGTCCATTGAGTACGCTAAGGAGAAGACCCGTGACGACGTGAAGCCCGGCGACTGGGCATGCCCCCGCTGCAAGGTGAACAACTTCGCACGAAGGCACGAATGCTTCAAGTGTGGCACGCGCAAGCCGGACGAGTTCCGCCGGGGGGATCGCGATCGCCCAATGGGCCGCTTTGACCGCCGCGATGACTTTGACGACCGCCGCGGAAGGTTTGACCGCCGCGACAGGGACTTTCGTCGCGACAGAGATGACCGCCGTGATGACAGAGACCGCCGCGACGACCGGTGGGGCGACCGCCGTGACGATAGGGACGACCGCCGCCGCTCTCCACGCCGTAGCGCAAGCCGCTCGCGCTCCCCACCGAGAAGGAGATCTCGCTCGCGATCCAACGAATCTAATAGCTTCCGCAACCGCCCGCGCCGCGATAGCAGAGATCGCCGCAGCCGGAGCCGATCGGGCGAACGCCAGAACTAAGTGAAAGCCCAGGAAATGGTAACGCGTGCTTCTCTCCCGCCACACACCGCCTCTTCTAAGATTTTGTTTTTATACACCCATAACAACAATAAGAATATGTGCTGCTTGTGAAACGAACTGGTGACATTCAAATTTGAACAAGCAAGCGAGCCAAATGAGGCGACATACAAGGACCTCAAAACTTAGTTCTTCTAATAAACTACAAAACATCTATATGAGGAAGAAGTGACAACAAATTTCGACACACGGCAAGTGGAATCACACAATCTAAGATGTGGGCCCGGAAAACAAATTTTCTAAATCAGGTCGAACCCTACCTCGAGCTTGCCAAGTTCACTCAAAATAGCTCTGAGAGACTCGGGAGACCCTACTTTGGGACTTGACGATCCGTTGGTGCCAAGCGACTTGCCGGAAAAGAATTTCATTAAGCGTTCCCAAAGATCAGCGCGCTGCTTTAACTCGACCTGCACTGCATCCGGCAGTGCCCACCGAGAGCCAAGGTCGGCCCCTAACTTTTTCATTTGAACGCTTAAGAGGGAGTCGGATATGATGTCCTCAATCTTCTCGAGCACGCCGTTCTTGGCATTTGCGCTTTGAGGGGCTGGTGGGGTCTGAGGAGTCGCAAGCGCCTTCGGGGTGCTAGCCATCCAATCCATCATGACGGGGTCTGACTCCATCAGTTCAACACCGACGCAGAGTTCAATCGCCATTTCAATGGCTTCGTCCAAGTCGCTCTCCTGGTACACGTAAGCGTTCTCAAAGTTTCCGCTCTGCAGCGCCTTCAACACCTTTGCTTTGGATGATTCCGCCACGACCTCCTTGAGGTTGGCAACTACGACGATGATGGGCTTGCCACTCGCTGCGTGGCCAAGCGCTCGAAGCGCGATTGAGTCTGCGCTCGCGTTTGAGGGTAGATAGTAGAAGAGCACGCGTGAGCATGTTTCCAGGTGGATGCTGCGCTCGTAAAAGTCCACCACATTCTCATTGTGCTTGATGTATGCCAGAGCCATTTCTTCGGGCTTGGTTGCGATCCAGCTCAACAACACTTGAGCAAATTGGGGATTTTCCTCTCCTACGCTGCTGGTGGCTGAACCAATAAACACATCATACTTGCTCTTCGTTGCCGCATCTTGGGTTGACGAGCCCTCGGAGGCTTTTGTATGAGTAAATATGCCAAGGCTATCGTTGGAGCAAATCTCCCTTCTCGCAAACTTTGCCCTGCCCGATGCATGGCCAAGAAGGACGGCGCTTAGTCTTGCGCAGAGCTCCGTTTCCAAGCTTGCCATAGCCGTCTCTTGGCTAGCGGCAAGCGCTCCGACAAAGACAATACTTTCCGCCTGCGGGGCGACCAGGTGTTTTCCGAGGTCCATGTAGAGTTCTGGACTACATGGCTGCACGCCCAGAGCGTAAAGATGGGGAAGGCCGCTAACAGCCAAAGCGTGAACTGCCTCGTTGGGAAGCTCGCTGCTCCACAGTGGGTACAAATTGCAAGCAGCTGCAAGATCTTCCAGAATGCCCCTCCACGGCACATTAATTTCCCCGCAAACCACAAGGGCACTCGCTTCCATGCCCCGACTTTGCAAAGCCGCATAGGGGTCACTCTTAAACTCCGCCGAAGTGGGCTCTAATAGTTCGGGCGAAGAATTTCTGCTCCTAGCGGCAAGAAAGTCATCCCAGCGCCTTTGGACGTAGGATGAAGGGAGGAATGAAAATTTTCCATCAAAGAGATTGCCAAGGCCTGCGTTCTGATCGTTGGCTTCAGTAGCAAGACGGGCAAGCTCCATGCGCACCAGATAGCGCTCAAGAGTCAACAGCGCAGCATCCTCGGCAGTGATTCGGAGTCTCAGCGCCTGCATCTCCGCAGCCAAATCTCGATTCGTTACTGTGCCTTCCAAAAAGTCCGTATCGACGTCGGTGCCGCGCACAGTCTCGCCCATGTAGTCAACGTAATCCGACAGAAACGGATGAAGAAGCACCTCTTCAGTGGTGGGCCGCAACTCTGGATCGCTACGCAAGCACTTGCTCACCAGGTCACGGAGGGCGGGAGACACGCTTTCGAGGCTTGAGATATCGGTTTTCAGGTCTTGGGAATCCAAACGCTTGCGCATCTCTTCCCACGAAACCACATCTTCGTATGGCGCCTTCCCAAGGACCAGAGAGACGAGGATCATCCCAAGACTCCAGATGTCGCCCTTTGGCGAAGTCCTGTCCCAAAGAATTACCTCCGGAGCCGGAAAACCGAAATGCCGGGGGTAAGATTTCCAGCGCGGGCTAGATGCTTGCGCTTTCGAGTTTGCTGATATGCTCAGCTCAAATCCCGCAACACAAATCTTACCGCTTCGGGAGAGCAAAACATGAAGAGGGCACAACACACCGTGAGCAAACCCGATGCGATGCAACCAGCCAAGGCCTTGAACAATTCCCCAGGCAATCCGAGCCAAGCACGCTGGGTCGCGCGTACCGCCTCTCTTCACCACCTCCGCGAGCGAGCCTCCGTTAAAGTACTCGAAGAGCAGCAGTTTCATGGACTGCTTGTCGTGATCTGTGATTGAGTGCATGCAGGTTAGTCCAGGGTGACCCTCCACAAACTGCTTTACCACTCCGAGGCGGTCTCCGATCGTGGCCAAGTCACGGTCAAGATCAGTTATCTCTTCGGTGCTGTACAACTTGAGCTCATCCCTCTTCAGCACGGTACCTTCACGAACCCACAATAGCTGCCCGTTGCTCTTACGGGCAGAGTCTTTGTGGCTGTGGGTGGATTGAAGAATCGCGAGCGTCGCTAACAACTGGAGTTTCCTTCTGCCATTGACTCTCGCCTCGATGCGAGCCGCAGCTGCAGCCGTGGAGCGGTCGTATTGGAGGTGCCTTGTGGACAAATGCGCTGCGAGCTCAGGGATCTCCATCGGAGCACTCGACATCGGCTCCATATACGCCTGACGATCCCGTAAAACGAGAATGAGGCGCTTAATGTCTTGCAAAAGGGAATCCGCCGTTGGCCTATCGGATGGGTCCTCCGCCCAGCATTTTGACAGCAAGTGCCGAAACTCCGTAGGGACAGCAAGGAGCGGGGGGCGACAGAAGGATTTCAACACAGGAAACTCCGCATCTTCTTCCCTATCCTGGGCTGAAACAAAAGCTTCGGGGCGAATTCGGGCAAGCATCTCCCAAATCACAAAAGCGAAATTGTAAATGTCCACCGCGGGAGAGCTGTCGGCAAGAGACCGTCTTTGCCTTGCGCATTCTGGGGGAACAATGAATGTCCTGAGCCCTTTCCCCAGCGTTGCGCGGCCAAGGCCGGTATCAAGCAAATGTATGTTAGGGGGCTGCTTGCCATCAAAAAAGAGATTTTCAGGGTTCACGCCATAGTGAGGTAATCCAAGTTGATGTAAATGAGCAAGCGCACTACATACTTGAAACGCGAAGCGCAGCACGAATGGATACGAAATCTGGTACCCGGCATCCATTGCTTCGCGCAAGGACGTTTCTCTTAGGACAGTTGCAACAACGAAAAAGTTGTCTTTTCGCTTGTTGACACCTTCTACCCGCACTATATGCGGATGGTCGACACGACGGAGGTTTGTCATGTACTCGTCGTTGAACCTCGCCGTGGAATGAATGTCGCTCAATTTAATTGCGTGCAACTCCACGACGACCCCATGCAGCAAAGCAGTGTAATTGTTTCTCTTTGTCTGAGTTGGTAACACGCTCACGTCCGTTCCAGTGATAGGCAAGCCAGGTGGGACCTGTTTCGCAGGGGATTGTGCTATTCTACTCGGTGGAGTCCGGGAGTTCTTCTTTTGCGACGCTGCCTCGGCATTCTTGTCAAGATCAACGTATCCACCTGCTGGTGCAGGTCTTGCGGGAGCCAGTGGCAGCGGGGATTCACTCCCATCGCCGACTACTCGAACGGCAGCGTGAGACGGATCTTCCGAGTTTGGAACCCCCCCGTCATTCGGCGCAAAGCTACTATCGAAAGCACGCGCAACGCGAAGGAGGATATCATATGGAACCTGGCTATTGTTGTCCCCTTGAAAAGCTAACCTCACATCTGGATCCATAAGCAGCTGTTGCCTCGGATCGAGCCCATATGTGTCAGCCAGCTCTTGGCGCTGAATCAGATCCAGTCCGACTGCCTCGGGCTGCTGCAAAGCCTCGTTGTCTCGCGGCTGTGCTTGGAACTGTGAAGAAGCAGATTCGCTCTTCCCGCTCTCCGCCCTCGCCGCACCATTCTCAACATCAAAATTCTTGTCGTCCTCCTCGTCCTCGTCCCATTCATCCTCTACAAACAAAATTTGTGCCGATCCACTTGGTTTTTTCCTCTCCGCGACGGCAGTTTGCCCAGCATCCGCTGCGACACCTTTCCAGCCCATTCGCCGCAAATGCTCTTCGGTTTCCTTTGACATACCCGATCCCACTTCATAATTATCTTTAGGTACCAAGTGGATCTCTAGCTCCTTTTCGCGCAGCATCTGCTGTAGACGCTCTTTGCGCTCGTTTCTACTTTGCATAAATCGCCGCAGGAACTCTTTCTCTTCCCGGCTCCGCCGGCTTTTAAGGGAGTTCAAGTTACCCATTTTTCTGCGAGCTCTGCCACGACTATACAGTTATAACCAATCTACAATCTCTTTGCCCATCAATGGCCCCAAATTCGTTCGTATCCACACCGATCGGAAGATCAATCCCGGGCAGGCAAATGTACCGAAACACTCAAATTAGCTCTCGCCCGGGAAAAAAAAACTAGCAGCAAATAAAATCCAAAGCCAGAGCCTTCTCGATCAAAAGCGCGCACCTCCCAGTCACGTATCACGTATCACGTAATCCACAGAATCCACAGGATCTCAGCCAATTCCAAATCGATTTCACAACCCAACGAATCAAAACAGAATCAAGACCTCCCAAAGTATGCCAAGTATGCCAAGTATGAACGGATCCAAAGTTCGAAATGACTGTCCCAGTCTCCCGCAAGTGCCCTCCACACTGTGGAACCTTTTCCTTCAACTTGTTGTTGCTGTTGTTGCTGCTGCTGCAGCTGCCTCACAACAGGATGCGTCCCTTAACAATCGCGCCTGCTCGCTTCGGTGCTGCGCGTGCTGCGGGTGCTGCGGGCGGGGGTGGCAGCTTCGCACCGGACCCCGGCGTCTACGTTAACCGCGGCCAAACTCAGCGGCCAATGGGGCATGGCCGGTGCTCCCTGTCCCCGGAACCCGCGCAGTTCCGCTCCTTGATACACACACACACCTGGGTCCGCTTCTTCTTTCTCCCGCAGGTACGCGGGTACGCGGGTACCGTATGTCCCTGAGCACAAGTGCGCGCGAGGAGGAGGAAGGAGGAAGAAGGAAGGAGGAAGGAGGAGGCGGGGAAGAAGGGTGCGCGAGGATCGCGACTGTTAGGCTGTGAGCTAAGTGAGGGGTAGTCTGTCGGTGCACTTGGCTTTTTTTGTTTTTTGGATGCGATGATTTTGCAGCGATTTGTTTTGGGACTTTTTCCAGCGAATTCGCGTTATTCTTTGGAAATTTTCGGATTCGGACTAACTGATTGTAGTTTGCTCGCTATGAGTACGAATTAGTAGCAGTGTCAAGCAACAAGGAGTACTACTGCCCTAATGATTTTGCTATTAGAAGTTCATGCATAAATTCACATAACAATGAACGTAGCACCTGACCTAAAAACCCATTACCGATTAGCTAAAAGCTAAAATAAACGATAGCAATGGCCACACTAAATCCTAAGTAAATAGATAATCAGCCTCTTAATTCGGTAAGATAAGGTATATTATGGTATACCATAAAAATCCTCCCATCCCACCAGCTCTAGCTAGCTAGAGCATAATACAATTCCTCATACGGTACACTCTATATCTGGACTAAACAGAGGACTTACGATCGATAGCTTAATCAACTACTCACACATAAAGCTACTTCATCTCCATTGCTAGCTAGTAGCTATCTCTAAGTTTGAGCGACCTGTTAGAATAGGGTATTCCAAAGTAAACTAAACGAGGCAGCGGTGGCAATGGTGATTGGAAGAATTGAATTGGAAGAATTGGAAGAATTGGAAGGTGTGGAAGTGTGTCGAAGAAGGTTGTTTGCTTGATGCTTTAGAGCTTTGCGAGCTTTGTGGGCTTTGTGAGCTTTGAGCTTTGCGAAGATGGCGGAAAGTGGCGTGAATGTGGAGAATGCGGGAGATGCGGCGATTGGAGATGCCAAGTCGGGCGAGACTCCTGCGACTGCGAACAGTGGGTTTCCGGGTTGCGAGGCCATGAAAGCGAAGGCGCTCGAGAGCGTGCAGATCAAGAGGATGATCAAAAAGATGGAGGAGACGGGATGCAAAGTGCCTTTAGAATCGTTCTTCACGTGTCAGCCATGCAGTCCGAATGAAGGCATCGCCGGTGGGTTCGTGTCGGACCCAGAGAAGAAGCCGCAGGTGGTTTTGTGTGGTGATAATATTGAAAATTTTCAGCTGCACCAGAGCCTGGTTGAGCGCACCGTGCTTCACGAATTGATCCATGCGTACGACCACTGTAGGGCAAACGTGGACTGGAAAAACTGTCTGCATATTGCGTGCTCAGAAATTCGCGCGGCACATCTCTCTGGGGATTGCGACTTTGTGAATGAAGTGAACAGGCGAAATTTTGGTTTCAAGGCTCAGGGAGAAGCCTGCGTACGAAGACGTGCCGAGATCTCTGTAGCCGCCCACCCGCAGTGCAAAGACATCGCCAAGGAGGCCGTGGAGCGCGTGTTTGAGCCCTGCTTTGCGGACAGGGCTCCGTTCTTTGCCGCGTTCCATTGATTAATTAGCTAGCTAGTTTCCATAACCATGCACTCTTGGAGGGGTGGCACACTTTGCGAGTTTGCGCTTTCCACCGGATGCATGTCTACCTCAGCTCTGCGAAAAGGAAAAGCATGTTGAGGAAGAAGAAAAGAGAGAGAGATAGTATGTAAATGCACATAATTGATGAATTTTTAAACTTGTTGCTTTGGGCTTTCTGACCGAGAGTATAGGGACATACCAAAACCAAATGCTTGTCTATGAACAACAACAATGCGACGAATGTGGCAAACCAGAAATTCAAACGATCAAAAGTACTCGTCCATCATAGACTTTGGCTTAGAGACGTTTGCTTGGCTGCTATACATCTCCGCGACCTGGGTAGCATTTGTAGCATCCTCACAAGCCTTGTCATCGCGAATTCTGAGGAAGCGCGGAAAGCGCAGCGCAATTCCCTTCGTGGGGTCTACTTTGCCCACTGCAGCGCGGTGGACCGGGGAGATGGACAGATCGGCGGCGCGCACCTCCCAAACCTGAACAGGGTTGAGCCAAACGTCAGGCTCCATGCTACAGTCGTAATTTGCTGGTTTGTTCTCAGTGACATGCTGCTTGAAAAAGGTGCTAAATTCCTCCAGAGCCTTATCCGAGAACCCGGTTCCGATTTTCGTTACACTCTGGAACTCCTCCCGATCTTCGTCATAAGACGCCAAGATGTACGCGCCATACGTTCCTGTGCGTTTCCCCTTGCCGTAGTACGCCCCAATTGGCACCAAGTCGAGCGAGTCTGCTAATCCATTCATATAGTCCTTCTTCAGCTTGAGCCAGTTCATACTCCGGCGGGCTGGTTGGTAAAAACTCTCGGGCCCCTTCAGCGCCTTGACCATGAGCCCTTCGCACTTGTCTTCAACGGCCTTGGTCAAGAAAGACTCTATTTCCTCGAGCTCCTTACCATCATGTGCCGTCGCAAAGCAAAATTTGTGCTCAACTGGCGAAAAGTGCTTGCGCAAGATGCTACGGCGTTCCGTCAGCTCTGTTTCCAGCAAGGACTGCCCATTGAGCAGCAAAAGGTCGAAGGCACACACAATAACGCGAACTTTGATGCTGGCGGTATCCACATCTTTGCGAGCACGTGTGCTGAGAATCTGAAACGGTAGTAGCGTGCCTTTTTCGACGTCATACGCGACGGACTCTGTGTCCATAATGAAGCTGGTTACTTTGTTTTCCCCGGTTACAGAAAAGGCGGCCTGAATGTCTTCGATGATGTCGGGGTATTTTTTCGTGTTGTCCTCCGAGTTTCTGCTGTAAATTTTAAAGACCGGCTTTTGCTCACCCGTTGGCCCGGTCTCCATGGTCATGTGGATTTGGGCTCGCTCCCCATCGTACTTGTATTCGCAGGTGAATTCCGAGTCCTGAAATCGATTCAGAACTTCGGACACACCATTGGTGGGCTTGGCGAGCATTGGCTTCAGGGGAACACCGGCTTCGATGCGACACTCCCGACGTAGGTTGTTATACCACATTTCACCGACCTTGGTAGGGATTAAGCTCGCGCGCAAGATCTCTTCGAACACCGGGAGCTCGCTTTGAACCTGCTTGAGCATGTTGACAGCCTCGTCCTTCACCTCAGGAGTCAATCCCCATGGCAAAAGCTGGCCTTCGGCCAGGAGGCTCTTCTGGGCGTTCATATGGTGAGTGCATAGTGCGTGAGCCAAGGATATCAGGACAGTCTGCTCCGCAAGCCCGATGCGTAGCTTGCCCTGCAGCAAGCGCACAACGTATTTGGTTTCAGAGCCGCTACTGTCGCCCAACAGTCTTTCTATGAGCTTTTGTTTCTGGTCTTGGGAGCTGGTGGCGGCCACCTTTCGTACTCTGTCAAAGACATCCTGCAATGTCATGACTTTTGGTTTGCGGCCAAAGAGAGACTTTTGCTGAGACTTGTACAGCATGGCAACTTTTCCCAGGTCGCCTTCCTCGTCGTACTTGTCCGAGATCCCCTTCTTCGACTTCCCGGTCACGTTCATGATTGCTTTGGTCAACACCGAGTCACCAACGCCAATTTCCACTCCGTGATGCGCTGGCGCGACCTGATTGCTGGAGAGGTAGAGCGCGGGAAGCAAATCGGCCTCATTTTCAGTGAGAACTCTGACAAAAAGATTTCCAAGGATATCCTGAATCTCCAGCCTCTTTGTGGTAGCCTCAATCGCCTCAAAAGCCTCGGCCACCCACCCGTACGGCACCGGCTCGCCCGTTGTCCTCTTCTCCACGATCTCTTTAGCCGCCATCTTTTCCATCGCATCAGAACTTTTTAAGCCCGCATCCGCATTCGTATCCGCATTGGCGCTGGACTTGATGTCGTTGTTAGAATCACCATCCGCACTTGCGTCCACACTCTTCGCTACTTGAACGCGTTTCTTCCCAGAGTCCTCTTTCACCACCACGCTCTTTTCCTCCACTCCCGCATTCGCATTCGCATTCGCATTCACATTCGCATTCGCATTCGCATTCGTCTTCACATTCGCATTTCCATTCGCATTCACATTCGCTTTCGCATTTGCATTTGCATTTTCATTTGCATTGACATTTGCAGAGGAAATTTCTCCTGAGCTCTCAGACTTGTCCGATTCTTTCCGTGCCTTCTTCTTCTTCTCGTCCAGCGCGAGTTTCTGCCCACTCTCTTCCTTTCCATCTTGATCTTGTTGGCCGTCCTCCGACTCGGAGTCTGAATCCAGCACCTTGCGCTTCTTGCCGCCGCTCGGCTTGCCGAAGAAGGAGCGGATGTCCATCGCGGAATATCGTGTGGTTGGTTGCCTGTGCTGCAGGCAACGGCGTGCGCGCGTACCCCTGGTGTATGTCACGGATGGAGGCGTAGGGTTAATGGTAGGGGAGGGTAGCAGGGCGGGGGGTTTGGGGTTTGGGGTATGGGGGTGTATGGGGTGTGGGAGATTTTTTGAATTTTTGAAATTTGAATTTTTGAAAAGTTTTTTTTTTTTTTCGTTGGTGGAAACAGTGGAAACNTGGGGTATGGGGGTGTATGGGGTGTGGGAGATTTTTTGAATTTTTGAAATTTGAATTTTTGAAATTTTTTTTTTTTTTCGTTGGTGGAAACAGTGGAAACAGTGGAAACTGTGACATGCTCTCACTCACAGTCAGTGTTGATTTGATTTGATTTGATTAGTTTTGATTAGTTTTGATTAGTTTTGACTAGATTTGATTTGATTAGATTAGATTTGATTTGAGGTTGTCTGTCAATTGTTGAAAGTGCAATCCAGATAATAAATAATTGACATGAGTAAAAGCTTTTCTTTCATTCGTCTATTCAGTTTTGATTGACTGTGAATTGATCGATTGAATGAGTTTCTTGGTTCTTCGCAGTGACTTACACCTAACCACGGAAAACCTTAACGCCCACGAAAAGAGCCCGTCCGTGTTCTGTGAGATGGTTGGTAGTTGCTCCAGGGTTGCCGGAGGCTAGCATGGCTGGTAGAAAGCCTTAGCCGGTTCTTCGCGAAACGCGCTTGAAGAACCGCAATTTTTACGCAAGGCTGTTTGGTGATACCAACATTTGCATTGTGTATCTGTATCTGTATCTGTATTGTGTATCGTGCATTTTGGACAGTGTCTGTATTGTATCTGCATTTGTGATTCTAATTGCAGAGTTGTCATGTGATGGATGAAAACGTGGACTTTGAATGTCAGCAGTTCCCAAATGCGGAGGGCGATCTGAGAACGACTGGGGTTCCTGCTGTGACTGCGGTTTGCAAGGTCAAAGGCGAAAGGCGAAAGGCGAAGCCAGGAGACAGGAGACAGGGCATCGAGGATTGAAGGTTGTAGACGGACTGGAGCTCGGATATATAGATAGACCACGCGGGTATTGAGTAATCGGCTTTGCTTTCAGACTCTCGAAGATGAGCACTGGCAATCGCGAGCAAGTCGCGGAAGATGCAGAAATCAGTGACAAGTCGATCTCTGTCCAGCAGATTGACGTACTGGCGACGCCAACAAAGTCACGACGAGTTGGGCAGGTTCCCTCGACACCTCGCAAAAAAAGCCATCGGAGATTAGTGTTGGACGCTCTTTCGCCAGCCTCAGCCTCGTCAAGCTCAAGCTCAAGCTCAAGCTCAAGCTCAAGCTCAAGCTCAAGCTCAAGCTCAAGCTCGGGTTCAGTATCTAGTATCACACAACGCGAACGTCAACGCCCAGCAGCGAACAGGCTAAGGAGGGCACTCCATGCGCGGAGAAGCCCCCGTCTCAATCCACCGCGCAAGACTCAAGTGAAAAAGTCAAAGACCCCCTCGCGAAGAAGTCCCCGCCACGTGAGGAGGAGCATACGCCTCATGGAGCTATCACTTCTTTAACGAGGGGCTGGGATTGAGAATATGTTGTTCGTCTTTAATAATTGGTTAATTCTTGTGATTGTTTTTTTTAAATCAAATGTTACAATAAAATGGAAGCAGCCCAGCGTTCAGGGCGACAAAAGTTCCCCACATCCGTCGCGCCAAACACAATGAAACACCACATGAGCTACCTATCGGCTTGGAGCTGCAAAGCAAAGCTATCTCGACCAACCGACTCTGGGCTTCATACCCGAGTGGGCGACCAAGAGTCGCTTCCGCATTCCTCTTATGTCCCTAGCGAACTATGCCACCACTATCTCCTATCAGTCCAGAAAATATCGCTGGCGTTTTAATGCCATTGACCTTATCTCATCATCATCCGTTGTAAGGACTCACGTTTCAAGAGATTATTTCTCTTCTTCACAACGCTCTTTTTCCAAAGCCTTTCTCTTGGCCAAAAACTTCGCAAAGTCTTTTTCTACACTTTCATTCAGATCATCATCCTCAAAGTCCACGCTTAAATGATAGCGGGGATCGCTATCGAAATCCAGAGTACCCATAGGCGGCTGGGGAAGTTTTGGTGGAGCTTTTGTTTTTTTTGGTGGAGCTTTCGGTTCAACTGGAGGAGCTGGAGGAGCCTTTGCGCCTGCTGATGGATCTTCTCTCATACGTACAACTTCATTTGCGTCCTCCTGTGAGCTGCCGCCAAAGGCAGGTGCAGCTTTCGATTCAACCGCTGGAGCTTCCGATTCTACTGGGTTTTCTCTCTTATTTTCATACTCTCTGGGTGCCTCGTGTGTGGGACTGACTGGAGCAGACTGCTCCGTCACCATTATTTCCTCAGCTCCTGCCAGAGACTCTGCACTTGTGTCATCCGCCGGTACTTCCAAGTCCGCCTCGCTACTGCTATCGTCAAACTGAACATAATCAGATGTATCCACTGCGAGTTTATCGTCGGGAAACTCTTCGACAAAAACCTGCGCGTCGCTCTTTTCGTCATTTTCATGAAGCATGGCAATGTCGCGCTCGTCGACCTCGCCTCTTGGTATTACTGTTACTGGTTCAGAAGACCACTGCTTGGGCTTTTGCGGGATCCGACCTATTGGCTCTGGAAGAGGGGTGCCAGACATAAATGCAGTTCTCTGTGCCTTGCGAGCATGATATCCAGCTTCAGACATGTCTTGAAATACGTTGTGCTCTGGGATGAATTTGAGCTTGATCATACCTTGCGCGCCATCGTAGCGATTCTTTTTCACTTCTATATGCTTGGCTCCCTCCGCCGTGGCCTGTAGAATAACAACGTTGTCCGCCTCCTGTGTGGCCTTTCCCGAGCCGTAAAAGGATGAGATCGTCAGAGGGTCCCCCTCCGTCTCTTTTCGAGGATGAATAACGACAGTCACGTGGACATTGTGCAGGGTCGCAAAATGGCGAAAGGCCCCCATTGCAGTATCCATCGATTCCATTAGCTCCTTGCCACTCTTTGACATCATAAATTGCAAGTTATCAATGATGACATGATCCACGTTGTCTCTAAGGACTGCTTCTGTCATTGACTTGAGCACCGCATCAAGCGGTGTCGCGCTAAAGTAAGTCATGAATGACACTGGTAAGCCATTCAAGTGGTGCAATTCACTAGCAAGATCCTTCGGCGCCTCTTTCCTAACTAGAGCTGGATACCCCGGCTCTCTGGCAAGAATTTGCCGCAACATGACTGACGACAATCGAATCTTGTCGATCTCGAATGAGCCCCACAGTGTGCGAACGCCTTGTAGAATGAGGTCTACAGACATCTGAGCTAGAAAAGTTGTCTTTCCAGCTCCGGTTGGTCCAGTGAACACGGTGACCTCTCCACGTCGGTGGCCTTTTAAAAGAGCCGTCAACCCTGGAAAACATCTGAATGGAGCGCCGACTGGTGGAGGGTTAAGGATGTAGTGTTGCAGAGCTGGGAGCAAGCTCTCTATGCTCACCACGTTTTCTGCTTGCCGACGCTCAGCCCGGGCGAGACACTCCTCCAAATCGTGCCCGGCGAGGAGGGCCTCGTTGGCATCTTTCACACCTTCGGGCGTTTGCACAAGGTAGGACTTTTCAAAACCAAGGGTGTCAGCAAGGGCTTGGGTTGCGGCTCGACCAGGCTCGTCATTGTCAAACCAAATGTAAACCTTCTCGAAAATCGAAAGCTGTTTGGCAACGTGCTTGACTGAATTGACTCCATTTGGCAGAGACAAAGCTGGAGCCCCAGTTTCCTGATAAACTGCCAACGCATCATATTCACCTTCAGTCACGACAACCTCCTTACATCCCCAAGGGAGAGTATGCCACCCAAACAAACCGGTCACGCTTCCCGGGGGACCTGTTCTCTGGTTCTTCTTTTCGGAAATATCACGGAGTTTGTATCGCTGAAGTTCCAAAGCATCCCTCCAGATCTTCTCCACCGTGTACTTGACAGGTATTTCCATTCCGAACTCGCCCGGGGCAGCAATTATAGGAAAAGAAATGCAAAGTTTCTGCTCGCCGTTGAAGTTCGACTCGATAAATCCGCAGCGATAGAACAACAGGGCCTCTTTCCGTATTCCACGGTCCTTCGAGATCGTTTCCAAAGCCCAATCGAACGACTCGTCGGTCAAGTTTTTCTCCCCGAAATCCACTTGAGGAACTCTCTTAATTAAATTCGACGATAGCGATGCCTCTGACGCTTCCACAAAGTGAATTTCCTTCACTTTGGTTGAAGACTCGCTGCCCCGCACCGGACGATCGAAGTTGTTACTTGTATGAAGTTTTGGACTCTGCGAGTGATGACGAGAAAAGTGCCCATTACGCTGATCAGCAAGGCGAGTCTTCAAACCTCGGAGAGACCTCCCCTTAGTTCCGCATCGAAAGCAGTTGAACACCAAGTCTCCCTCCTTGACACCAATCCCAAGCTTATACATGTTGGAAGGATCCCCTTTAATGTCGTGGCAAAAAGGGCATTCTTGGACTAATATTTCCTGCTCCTGCGAAGGCTTATACGAGAGTCCTTCGTTCCGCAAAAACTCCTTTGTTTCCTCAAATTCTTGCAGGGCTGACTGCTTTCCGTTCGGGGCGTCTTTTCCGCCAATCTGGCCGTCACTAGGCCGCGTCAAAGTTGACTTGCAGCGCACGTGAGGCTCCCCACAGCCACATGGTGTTCTTGAATGCTGCAAACCTCGTCGACCAGCAGCCCTTGCGCTTGCAGAGGAGCTTGAAAATCTCCTCGCGCCACTCGAGGAATAATGATGTTTGGACGAAGAGTGCAAGCCGAGTATTCTCCCATGCGACGATCCGTCAGCCCTAAAACCTGGAGCTCTTCGCCTCCCCACCGTGTCGCGCGCCCCTTCGTCATCTTCAGTTCGTAGCCCTTGCTTGCAATCCCCCGTGCTCATCGCAGAGGCCACCAAACTCCTTGGGAAGTCGGCTCTGTGATGCTGATTCTGCTGATTCTCGATTAACGCCGGCAACATGGCACGAGTGCGATACCAGCTCCACTTTCTCTCCCAGTCCATGCTCGCCGATTCCGCATAATTGCACCATCTACCATTCTGCATTCTCAAGGGAGTACAGTTTCGCGCTCGACTGAGCTGGACTACTCTACTCTGCAGTGCCCAAACCATCTGCATTTGTTGCTCCAACAGGCATCTCTCTTCCAATTCGAATCTGGGTTGGATGGCGCAAACCGCATGCTTTCCGTGCTCCGAATAATTGTTATAGTTCCCCGCTTCCTTCGCATTCGCATTCGCATTCGATGAGCGTTGGAGCGAGAAATTCGCCAAATATCGCCTCTCCTTCGCATAACACTTGCACAGCACCTTGTTCCAGCGCCTTGCCGCCAACATCTATTCCGCACAAGCTTTGCCACAGCATACGTGCGCTCTCACACCTACTGTGCGCCGCAACAACTAACTAGACAACTTGATGCGCACTCACACCGCACACACACCGCACACGCGCACGCTTTTCCCCTCAAGAAAACTCCACCTCCAAGGTTTCCCCGAACCCGGAAGCTCTATGATTTATTCGCCGGTGGCCCGCTCTCCCCTCACAACAGGTTTCCTCGGGACATCCGCATTACACCGATATCGTGCGCGCGTTCGAGTGGGATGCGTGCGTTTCTCGCGGACCCTCCGTACTGCTAATGTTTACGATATACGTACCCTACCCGCGCGGTTCAAATGGGAGAATTCAAAATTCGTTGGATTGGCAACCAATCGTGAATGCGCTCCAGAACCATTCGTAACAACTGGTACCTGCGTGACGCAAAACGGCGCTCGTGTATTATTGAGATGTGAAATGTGATGTGAATGTATCAGTGCATCTGTGCTTTGCCATTTCTTTCTTTTCTTCGGAGAGCCGACCAACAACCCGTACTCGAGTACCTGGTACTGATACAAGCAACACATTCATTGACAGCGAAAGCACACATCCTTGGATACTCGAGTACCGATATAAAGAGTCTCACTCTTTGGACTGTGCTCACTGCAAAAGAGTGAAAAGATTTCAAAAATTCAATGAGTATGGTATGGTCCTCGAGTACTCGTTGAAAAGTGTGTATAGTATGCAGATGGCTTTGGAAGTGTGCAAAGATTGCGCAGGCGAAGCGGTGACGAGGCCGCCGCTCAGCTTGACAGCTTGACGTACGGTCTTTCCATCGTAAATGATGAAATTGTGACCCTGTAAATGGAATTTGATTATTCGTGACTCAGAAGATTCAGAAGTTTTGAATGAGCCTGACGAGTCCATGGAGCCTCTTAGTTCTTCTAAAGTCTAAATTCTAAATTCTAAAATCTAAATTCTAAATTATACATTCTACAGTGGAAGGCAATTTTGCATGGAAGTTTTACCGCCAAGTCTGACAACAAGGTTCGGAACCAAAAGAACCAACGCTATTCTCGCTATTCTCGCTTCGAACTGCTGAGTACTGAACGCATACTCGCGTACGTCCTTTCAAGCTCCACAGGAGTACTCACTACTGCACAGACATCATTCTTTCACAATGGAAGCAACGCTCGCCTTTTCTCTTCGTTCTTGCATGCTGAGCATAATTTGACAATACTTTTTGATTCCCCAAATTCATTCAACTTAAAAAATAGAGGAAAAATTCACAGAATAAGAATGGTGAATTTAAAGAGAAAAAAGAATTCATTCGTAGGTCCATTCTTCAAATCAAATTTTACGACTTTTGAAAAAAGAGCTTCGCGGTCTCAGTCAGTCTCTTTGTATCTCTTTGTCCGTCCCACCACCACCAAGTCTGTGAAGTCTGTGAAGTCTGTGAAGTCCACAAAGGATCGGAATTACACCTGTTGCCTTTCGCGTCACGTACACCCCAAAATGACGTGAAGACCACGTCATTGCGGCTGGTCCGACCCCAGTCAACTCCTCTGACACTAAGAGTTGCTGCTATTCCTCGTGGTAGGACTATCCGGAGCGGAAACAGTAGGCTTCGCATGATCGCGACGGTGGGTCGCGATAGGACCGAGATTTGTCAAGACAAAATCGACCAAAAACTTGCTTCGAGCCAAAGCATTCACTGTCATTTCAATTCATTCATTGAACAATGCGATCAATCAATCAATCAATCAAAAAATGTAAATTGCCTTTTGCTCAGACTTGAGCATTCCAAGTCTCCATGTGACCTTCGAATTACACGCGGTAGTCTCCCGGTCCGCCAGAAGAGCGAAGAAGGATGGACAGAGGAAAGTAGAGTTTCACTAAACTTTTCTCAAAGGTCAATCAATCAATGAACCTCTTTCGTTACACAGATCGAGTCTGTGAGTCCGGCAGTGGCGGCCTAAACTTTAAAGTAAACTCGAACGCTGCTGGACGTCTTAGACTCTAAGATTCTAGCAAAGATACACCAACACCTCCAGAGCTCAGATATGCTGAGATGCATCATGGTCATGATGTGTGCAGATCCCAAACTGAGCGGAGGAGCGTGAACTTGAGTTGCCCAGGCCATCAAGCGCGTAGCAGCAGATCGGAGAGAGAGTGAGAGCAAAAGAGAGAAGATGCCATACCAAGCATACATCGTGGACTGCGTCCGCACCGCAGGAGGTCGCAAGAACGGTGCCCTCCGCGAGTGGAAAGCGCCAGACTTGGGCGCCGTGGTGTGCGACGAGCTGGTGAAGAGGACGAAGATCGACCCTGCGGAAATCGACGATGTGGTGTGCGGATGCGTGTCCCAGGTCGGCCAGCAGGCTGGCAACATCGGCCGCATGGTTGTGCTTGCAAGCAAGCTCATCCCTGAGAGCGTTCCGGGAACTGCCGTCGACAGGCAGTGCGGATCTGGCCAGCAGGCGATCCATTTCGCGGCCCAGGCGGTCATGAGCGGTGTGCAGGACTGCGTGATCGCCATGGGAGTCGAGTCCATGACCAACGTGCCAATCGGCGCGAACATTATTGACTCAATCAAGGCCGGACGCGGACAGCCGAGCGAGGCCAAGGGCATCCAGGAGAAGCGCCCTGGTGTCCAGTTCTCCCAGTTTGCTGGCGCAGAGCTTCTCGCCAAGAAGCACAACCTCACTCGCGAGGAGCTTGACAAGTTTGGCTTCGAGAGCCAGAAGCGCGCGGCTGCAGCTCAGAAGGCCAACAAGTTCAAGGAGGAGATCGTCCCTGTCCAGGGCAAGAACAAGCAGGGCGAGACCATCACCCATGACCAAGACGAGGGTGTTCGCCCAAACGTGAGCCTGGACTCCATGAAATCGCTCAAGACGTTGGCCAAGGATGGGCTTGTGACTGCCGCAACCAGCTCCCAGATCTGCGACGGGGCCGCAGCTATGCTCATCTGTAACGAGCGTGGCCTGAAGAAGCTCGGTCTCACCCCTCGCGCAAAGATTGTGCACATGGCCTTGGCTGGTAGCGACCCAGTCATTATGTTGGAGGGACCAATCCCTGCAACTGAAATTGCTTTCAAGCGCTCCGGCTTGAACATGAAGCAGATGGACTTGTATGAGGTCAACGAGGCATTCGCTCCAGTACCTGTCGCATGGGCAAAAGCTCTTGGTGCTGACTTTGAGAAGCTCAACGTGAACGGTGGAGCTTGCGCCCTTGGCCACCCTCTCGGTGCCACCGGAGTCAAGATCATGACTACTCTGCTCTGTGAGCTCGAGAAGCGCAAGGGCAAGTACGGCCTTCAGGCTATCTGCGAAGGTGGCGGTACCGCAAATGCAACTATTATTGAGCGTGTGGAGAACTATTCTCACCCTGCCAACTTGTAAACCATCCCTCTGTGCGGTGAGAAATCGTCGCCTTTCGCTTGAAGTAAAACATTTTATTTTTATTTTCTATTCTTCTTTTAGAGTTCTGTCCTTGCTTAGAGCGATAAAAGTTCACTATTTATGATTTTCGATTGATCGAGAAAGTCGCACAGCCTTTTTCTGTCGCAAAGCTATAGCACGAGCAAAGGGCCGCATTCGGTCAATCCCCATAAGACACAAGGTCTCTGTATCATCATCCACACGTGAGATTCTGATACTTACGCAAGGTCACAAGAAGGACGGTGCGGCATGTCCGTGGATGACCTTCTGCCCACATTTCTCATCAGTGCATCAATTGAAATACCTTGCGAGCAGGCACGTCCCTTCTGCAGCGACCTCTTTTATCACTGGGCAATAGGAGAAGAATGCGCATCACAACAGAAACTGAGAAAAGATCCAACCATTCAGTTTCCTGGTGAGATGCAAGGCAGATGGGGTCTCCCCGAATTGCGTCCATCGCTCCACATGTTTGCACACCTTCCCATTCTCGTCAAAGGTGAGAATTACCTCTAGCGGAAGCACACGAGTCATATTTGCGAGAGTGTACTCGTTCATCACGTGAACATCCATTGTTGGGGCCCCCTCGGCGCCGGGCTGGACCTTGACATTCATCTGTACCGGCTTGCACTTTGCAACGCCATTCTCAAAATACTTGATCACAGCGTTCCTCCCGCTGAGCTCCATTAAAGGGCTCTGAAAGCTGCAGTTCTCGCTATACATTTCCATTGCGCGAGCCTGGCGCTTTTGCCCGCGGTACATTTCTGTGATCACTTTGCCCACATTCTTCTTCCGATCGATGCTCGGCCCGTGCTCTGCGTCCAGCAAATCATGATTTTCTTCAGTCTGTGCTCCGTTTTTCAGAAAATCCGGCCCCTGAATGGAGAGAGCAGTTCCTGCTGCTTGCACTGTCAAAGCTGAGACGCTCAACTTGGCCAGCTTGGAGAAGAGACCCATCGTTTAGCACTTGTGATCTGTGATCAATATCGACTGTGTCTGGCTATATATACTATAGATTGAGCTGTATACAAAATTGCGCAGAGCTGCTTCGCAACTTTGCAAACAACGCTTCGGAAGACCGATCGATCTATCTCTAGTCTCAGTCTCCTGCCGGCAAGCGACGTCCGTAGTCTTGGCAGTCGAATATTGAACGTCAGGTACCTTTGTTTGTCAAACGCCAATCAATCTCCCAAACTCCCAAACCGCCAATCTGCCAATCTGCCAATCTGTGATCCGCCACTCAAATGATGCAACGGCTTGTAACGTGTGGAAACGGACTTTGTTGGTTGTTGGATGTTGTTGGTGTCCTCTGTCCTCGCGACAGACACTACAAACACGAGAGGAGTTCTTCTCTGTTCGAGAGCAGTTCGTTGATCTGTGGCGTGGTCTGGTGGGGAAACGCACCGCAATTTGACAGTGCCAGTGTTTGATAGAATGAACGGATCTATGAAAGTTGAAACGTATTGCAATATATTGCAATGCCGTCCAAGACGCGGGGTGTGAAAGAGTATTTGCCTCGGAGGCTGGGCTTCTTACATGGTTGTATGTAAAGTATAAATGTAGGATGGAGAATTCAGAACGAGGTGTGGATAGCTCGAGACAGACGAATCTCGGCAACATCGGGCCGCGCAGAAATCTGAGCACCTTCTCCCTTCGAATTTTGCCTTACTAATCAAAATTGAAAAGGGCAACTCCCGAATCATCTCTTTTGCAGATGTGAAAGTGAAGTTGAAACGCTGGCACGACTAATGCTCGCTGCCCAGCGGCCACGCGGCGTTTTGAATTGACTGTGAGAGTCAAGTTCCACACGCGCTGGCGACTGGAAGTGTATTCTCTGTCTGCACATGTCTGTACTTGCGCAGCTTGCAAGCTCAAAAGAGTACGTCTGACATTGTGAAATTGAGGTAGCGGAAAGTCTAGAGGCGGACAATGGTACTAGTACAAACCAGAGCCGCAGCGATTCACGTGGCGTGGCCCACGCCGCAGCAGAAGCCCGATTGTGCTCCTCACAGTCACCATTTCAGAGTCAGGGCCCAGGCGAGACTGGCCATCGCGCGTCGATGGACCTCGAGCAGGCATACAGGCGTTGCCTGTTCCAGAGTAGCGGGCCGTCCCTGATCGGCGGCCGCAATGCGCTCAGACTTGGGATCGAAAGTATTAGACTTGCAGAGGTGCTTGACGGGGAGCTCAGGTCTGCGCGAGAATTTGGACACAGCCCCGAAGATCCAAGAACAAGTAACAAGCAGAACAGGTGTCTGAGCGGACGTACAGAGAAGTGCTCTGAAAAGGGTGTCAAGCTTCCGAGTAAGCGTTGGGACAGGTTTCTTGAAACCAAGGCGGAGAGACGACTCAATCGACACAGGAGGCCGGCAGATATTACTCAAGCTCAAGCCAATAATGTGCGCGACTACTTGGAGCTTGTCCAGCAGAGCGAAACAAACTCGAAATTGAGTAAATGCGTGAGGAAACCGCTCAAGCTCGACAGGAGGCAGAGCCTCGGCAGAACTCCGTACGTTAGCGATCAGGCCCTCGTTGCGATGAAAAAAAACACGTTTTTTAAAAACAACCAATCCGCAGTCGATCTTGACTATATCCAAAAGGCAACCCGGTCGCAATGCAAGTCGCCCAGAGGACTTCGGAAATAGCTTTTAGAGGGGGGTCTGCTCCGTCGAAACGATGTTGGTCCAGCTGTTGTATTATTAACTGTAAAGTATGCTCTCCTTCAAGTACTTTCTGAGTTATCTCTTTATTTATGTACTCCATTCCACAGAATTTGTTTCGTCAAGTCGAGAGTGCGTCTTTTTTTTTTCCGCCTCGGAGCCCACGTTTCGCGGTTTGAGCCCTGGCATCCGTAAAAGACTGAAAGTGTGGTTGGCCTTGTATGCTTTTGCGGAGGTGGAGGTCAAACGATCGTTCAGACGTGGCTCTCTGAATCTGAATAATCTGGCTGGGAAGACCCAATGAGCGAACCAATCAGCAATGCCATGCTTTTATAAGCACTTGACAAAATTCGCAAAGCAATCTTCCACCGAGTCCCAAGAATTTTAACGAGCACCAGCGTGTCAAATTTGAGGAACATTAGCACAACAATGCTTTGACTCTTGCCGGCTCGCCACCTTTGCCAGAATTCAGATTCTGCCTTTGAGTGCACCATTCTGCTTTCCTACCTCATCATTTTGATTCCATTCACGATCCATTTATAATCTATGCACTCAAATAACCCGCTCCAATTGCTTCACCTCTGATGAGCCACCATTGCGCTCAAAGTCCTTTCCTGCATCCCTCCCTCGGTCCTATTTGGAGCCCATCGAACGCTCCTCAACGTCGGACACCATACAGTATTTGGAACCTGTCAAACACTTTTCAACGTCGGACAGCATACAATATTTGGAACTCATCAAACGCTTTTCAACGTCGGACAGCATAAACCATACAATATTTGGAACCCATCAAACGCTTTCCAACGTCGGACACCATGCAATATTTGGAACCCATCGGACGCTCCTCAACGTCGGACGCCATAAACCATACAATATTTGGAACTCATCAAACACTTTTCAACGTCGGACACCATGCAATATTTGGAACCCATCGGACGCTCCTCAACGTCGGGCCACCATAGACATCCATAAACATCCATAAACCAAACAATAACTTGCATTCCAAACCTCTTTTCAACTGTTTAGAAACAAGAGAAACAAGACCGGAGAAAGGAAGGACTACCCATCTTACCCATCTCCCAAGCGATCGCTTAGAGATGCGATAGCGGAAGCACGCATTTTCTTACATGCTCGGCTAGTTAAGGCTCTGAGAGCGAGTATCTTGGGTACTAGTACAGTTGCCTTCAACTGTGGGAAGATCCTCGGCGTATGTCTCGTGTGTCCTCGCTCCGCCGCAGCAACTTTGACGCGATCGTTTGTTTGGGAAGAGGACCTCTCTCGCGCATAACTCACTGCAACTCACAACAACTCACTGTTGTTCTTGAGGAGCTGGTGTGCCAAGTGCGCGGAAGGCTGGTGTAATAGCGTTTGCTGGTCGCCGAGTCGGGAAGTTAGGTTAGAAGCTGGCGGTGGAGTGGAGTTTGGTCTCACTTGGTCATACGGTCCGTGCGGTCCCTGCGGTGTTGCACGAATAGTTTGAAGGCAGCTTGCGGTGAAGTCCTGGCCTCTGTTGGAGCTGTTGGAGTGTTGGAAAAGTGCTTTCGAAGCGTCGCGGACGAGCAGAGTTTCCTCCGTTTCGTTTCCAAACATTTCTTGCAGCGGATTGGGAGGCAACCACGCGGGCGGTGTTGGAGACTTGCACGTTGCATTTCACTGTGTATTCATCAAATTTCTGTTCTGCAGACTGTAGCGAAAGGCGTTGCGTGCGGAAGGGCTGAAGTTGTGGGTCGCGATCTCGGCGCCGCACTCCTGGCACTCCGCGTCACGCAATGAGTAACTACGACTACCAAGGAGCGAGCGGTGCAGAGACGGACAGCGTTCTGGGCGGCGCTGAAGATGTTGAGAAAGCGTTTGCGGCATGCGAGGAATCCATGAGGAGCGTGGCGGATTTGCTGCCTCCAAACATATTTGACTACGACGATAGTGATGATGAGGAAAACGAGAGTCCCCTCGTTCTTGAGCGCGCGGAAAGTACGTATGACTCGGGCCCCAGCGAGAGGTACGTGAAAATGTACACAAAAGATCGCCGCGAGATGGCCGGCATGGAGCCCCAGGTGCACTTGGACGAGAAGGAAGATGAGGAGGGACTGGACTACTATGAGGATGATCAGATTCAAGACTCTCTTCAAATACCCGAACACGAGCCCCCTAGAATCACACTTTTGACCGAGGAGGATCTCGTCCAGCACGGGCTTCAGTGCGCCGTGCGAAGCGAGGACCCATACCACAGAACGAGCGATGCGGACGGAGATGATGACGAGATATGGGAAGCCAAGGAGGAATATTTTGACTCCGAGACGGACACTTCCAGAGTGTTTGCTCAGGTTCTTGAAGACGAGGAAGAAGGCCTTGTGCGAATTGCCATCACGGACGAAGAATACTGGCATTTGCAAGAGCAGATTTGGAAGGACGTGGAAGAGGCAGCTGGCCGTGAGGTGGACGAGGATGCTTTCGCTCGTCAAGAGGAAGATCTTGGCTTTGTGGAGAATGAGATTGAGGATGAAGAGGTTCGTGAGGAGCTAAACTTTACCCGACAAAGTCACGACAAAATCGGAAGTCCTGAAGCTGCCTCCGAGGAGGCAGAGGAACACGACTACTCCAGTCTCGCAGAGCTAGCGGATCAGCTGGATGTAAATTTGACAATTCGCGAAGATGATTTGGAGGAAGAGAGCACAATCATGGAAGGCAGAGGCGACTACAGCATGCACGGACAGGACACGATGTTGTCGATTACAGCGGCGAGTTCCAACACTAGCAAAGATAGCGGAACGGCTTTACTTGGACGCGCAATTCGTGCGCAGGAGATGAGCACGAGGTACGACAGCTTCGACTTGAGAATCATACACGAGAGACGCAGAACTGGATTCGAGGCAACCAAGGAGCTCAAAGTCCACCGCGGGCTGATCTTGGCCGGGAGGTACGAAGTTGTTGGCGTGGTTGGAGAGGCCGCATTCTCTACTGCGCTCCGGTGCTACGATTTAGAGAGGTATGACAATGAGGAAACAGCAGCGCGCGTCAGCGAATCAGTTCTAGGTTGCGTCGAAGAAGAGGAGGAAGAGGAAACAGGTGGTGGCGATGTGGAAGAAGATGAGCAGCAGTCTGCGTCTGGTCATCAAGAGCGAGACACTAATGGCGGCGATAATGATTCCAGGAATCTAAAGAGCCAAGTTTGCATCAAGGTGATTAAGAACAACAAGGACTTTTTCGACCAGAGCTTGGACGAAATTCGACTGCTGAAACACCTAAACAGTGCTGGAGACCCAGACGACAAGCGCATAGTTCGACTCTACGACTATTTTTACCACAAGGAGCACTTGTTCATCGTCACAGAGCTCCTGGGACAAAACTTGTACACAGCTTGCAAGAACGAAGCACCTTTGCGAGGTACATCGAACCCTGCCCGATTGTTCACTCTCGACAACATTAGGTCTATTGCGCAGCAGTGTTTGGATGCGCTTACATTTATTAGCAGTCTGGGAATCATCCACTGTGACTTGAAGCCGGAAAATATCCTGTTGAAGTCGCGCCAGCCAGTGCAAATCAAAATTATCGATTTTGGCTCGAGCTGCTTCACTACAGACCACTTGTCGAGCTATATACAGTCCAGGTTCTACCGCGCCCCTGAGGTTGTGATAGGCGGAAAGTATGATCAACGCATTGACATCTGGTCGCTGGGTTGTGTGCTTGCAGAGTTGTATTGCGGCGAGGTCCTTTTCGAAGCACTTACTGCGCCCGCGCTCCTGGCAAAGATGGTTTCACTTCTTGGCCCGTTTCCACAAAGTATGCTGCGCAACGCGCGCTTCGCGTCCACCATGTTCCTTGGGAATGTGATCATAGAGAAACGAGGAAAGGACGAGGGCGCGGACCTATTGTATGCTCGAAAGTCGAGCTTGGCCATGAAGCTGCGGCTACCCAAAGAGGATGCTGGTTTCCTGGCTTTTCTGAGAACCTTGTTGGTGAAGAGCCCGCAGCAAAGACCTTCTGCAGATCTTGCAAGAACCCATTCTTGGCTGCTCGACGTAAACTAAACATTAAAAAAAAAGCTGATTATTCATTTCTTGTCTTGGTCCCGTTCCTGTGCCATCCCTGATATATCCCTGATACTTCAACATGAGCGCTTCGACGCGACCTCGTTAAGATTTAGGCTTTAAATTTTCACAACCTTATACCGGTACAAGTAGAGCCTTCTGTTCTCATTCTTCATGTTCATTGAACACAGTGGACACAATAAACCATCGGCACCTTCGATCACTTTGATCCTGATGCAAAAGAAGAAAAGACAAGAAACTGTAAGAAAATGAAAACAAAAAGATGTTCTTCCTGTGAGGTTCGAACTCACGACCTTGTGGTTAACAGCCACACGCTCTGCCAACTGAGCTAAGGAAGAAACGTAAGGAAGAACACAACCATTTGGTTGTTAGCCGTACTAAATACTTCAATATACACGTCACATCTAATGGATCTGGCCGTGCTCTACTTTGTGTGTGTCATTCTCTCTACTACTTATTTACGCCTAAACCATACAAACCATCTACGAGATCCCGAACATGCCCGAACTTCACAAAGTCGATGGCTTCGAAATCACTTTCAAGTACCTTTCGCAAGTCAAAAACGACCAAATACATACCATATCTGCTCAAAAACACGCGTCCGCAAGAATGCAAATCGCCATTCATGGCCGCTATGAAGTGCTCTTCGAACTCTGCTCGGTCTGTCTGTGCCAGCTGCGGAGGACCTGCCGGCCTTGCCGTTTCACAATTCTTTAGCAGCCTTGCTTCGATTTGTTTCAGGGCCCCTTCTTCCTCCGATAGAACCAGCAGCCCTTTAAATGGCGTTGCTTGAAAGACTCTTTCGTTTAATAGAATGGGCATGAATTCGTCAGTCATCAAGCCCAAGAAAGTTTAAGAGGCATTAAACGTTGAAAGCCAAACCGACGCCAAATCACAATCGCTGAAACGCATTTAACGCAGTGTTCTTCTGCAACGCGCGACCGATCGCTGATGCTCCTCAATCGCGAATTCAATAGAAGACTATTCCGTTACGAAAAGACGTGAAATCGTCAGCCACCAACTCTGAGAAAGTTTAGCAAGGATTTAGACTTGTACATCAAGCCGGTCTCAAAGTCGCACGTAACGCAACTTGGTCTGCGTTGTGTTCTTCTCCAACGCGCGACTGATCGCTGACGCTCCTTCAGCGCCAATTTAATTCCCTGGCGATTCTTTTTGCTCGCTATGGCCCAAACATCCGTGACAACATCCTGCGAGAAAACAGCAACAGATTCTCTAACTTGTGACACAACACGATGGGCTCTGAAGTTGTAGAAATTAACTGTTCCTTGGTACTGGATGTCCTTTGTCACACTGAACTTCCCACTTTCCATAACGGAAAACACGTGTAGAGTTGGTGCCCCTTACTCTAAATGTTCTTTCGGAGATCGTTTCTACGACCTTGAGACGAGCCAATCCGACGGAAAAACAAGTTGGAGATTATTGGTTAGTGTTTACGCTCCAGCACCTGCTTTCCTGGCGAGAAATTCGCGCCCTGAACATAGTGTTTGCCATGCTGTCTCACAAAAGGACGCTTTACGGAGAAGAAAAACGAAGTGAGTCATGGAAGTGACGATCCAAGCTCAATGCAAGCAGACGTTATGCATACTCAGGACAGGAAAGCATGGAGGGTACTCGAGTATCAGACGTTCGCCCATCAACTTTCTTGCTCTCCACAGATAAGAACCAATCGATTAGAATGCAACATGACATCGGCTTCAGGTCTGCTGTCGCCAAGTACCTTCTTGAGCTCTGTCTCGGTTCTAAAAGCAAGGCTCAAGCCCTAAAACTTGCAGTGGACAAACATACACAAGATTTCTTTACTAGCTCCAACAAAATCGACCGCGGGCAGGTGGCCCAAGTTCACCATTTGCATATTTGAATCATGTCGGTATGAAAAGGAGCTGGCAAATTTGGCAAATAGTTGGTTTAACAGAAAGCTTGTCATCATGCTTTGCACTTCGACAAAGACTTGATCTCTTCATTTTTCAAATCAATTTTTGATTAGGCTCTCCACAATTTCACAACAGGAACGTACAGAATAGAGCGAAGGACCCCTGTTTGAATGTTGTCCTATGGCTGCTTATAAAATGTCCTCATCACGAACGTTGGGTGTACGGTACATTTCGGTTTCAAGATGAAAATTGATTTGAAAGATGAACACATAATCTAGTTGAACGTTTGCGCCTGGCCCGTGGCGGTTGCAACAAAGATTTGTTGGTGTAAGATTGATCAATAGTAAAGCGAAGCGTATCTTTCATAGACCCGGCATTTGCTCTTCCAGTAGCACTGCTTCCGCAACTCTGACTGGAACGCTGCGTTCGGGTTGTTGTCGAGACCGCGATAGTTCTTGCTCACTTTCAGGCAAACGGAGCGCTTCTTCTTGGTGTTCAGGGACAAACTATTTACCGCGTCACAAGGATTTGCCTGTTGGGTAACCGGAGAACAGATTTGGTTCTGCACCATTTCAGTGGCGACAGCAAGTGATGAGTAGGACTCCTGCCTTGGGTCGTTGGCGAGCCAGCGAGCATCACACGCGCACTTGTAAAAGGCAGCTGCCTTAGATTTGGACGTCGACTGAAAGCAGAGAATGCCGACACTAGGGAAGCTTTTCTTGAACGCGTTTGCAGCATTACAAGCGAGTTTGACGGACTTCTTGCCACCCTTGTACTTGCTGGTAAAAGGCTGGCCATCAGACATAATCACTATGCTTGGACGCTCCGCAGACTCTGCGAGCTTTACTCCATGTTCTGAGTCGAAGAGGTTGTTAAAGACTGTGTACTTTTGTCTCGCTTCCGGCGCTTCGAAGAAAGCGGAGAGTTGCGCGCGTACGTTTGCTTCTACACTGCCAGATTGCATTTGGCTCACAGAAATCAAATCTTTAACTGCGATGCCAAATCGAGCGATAGAGACCTGCACACCGCTTTGTCCTCCGATTGGCATCACGTCCACCATGTCTTCGACGACAAGGCGCTGAGCCTTGAATTCATTCGAGCTGATGCTTTGAGACTGGTCAAAAGCAAGGAGTATAGCGGTTCCGGTGCAGTCCATAAAAGTGGTGGGAACCGGAGTGGGAGACACAGTAGGCGAGCTTGTTGGTTCAGGGGTTGGTGCCTCTGTTGGTGCGTCTGTNGCAGTGTGGCGCGTGCGTTGTCCTTCTTCTCAAATTTTAAACTTATTCTCACAGTCAGTGCATTGCATCCTTTGCAATTTCTGGCATGACTGAGTGCCGCGACACTTTATCTTCTCATGAGCTAGGCACTTGGCAGCTCATGAGGAGAACGCACGCCTTCGACAGTGTTTGCCTACAATTCCCGAAGACCGTGTGTGAGAAAGAAAAACTAGAGAAGCCCAGGGCTGCCTTCCACAACTTGGTGGTCTGTATGTCTGCAGCTTTGATATATATTTCCATGCGGAATTGGTCTATGAACTAGTAACGTGTTTGTGAGCCAAAATTCCACTCAAGTTTTTGAAACGCTTTCGAGCGTGGGCACTGAGGAGAGATGATTTCTTGAATCTGAGCGGGCGGAAAGGTTGTGAGTGCTGTGTTCAAAAACGAGTACCTTCTCGCGCGCCATCCTTCTCTTCATGTCTTATTGCTCAAGAACACTTGACTGCTTCGATTGCTTCTCGCGACCAATCATCGACAACCAAACATAATGCTGGACTGAGCTATACTGAGCTGTGAAAAACAAGATACAAATTCTCTGCCGATCTGTCGTAGTGCCATTGGACCCTCTTTCAAGAGTCTGGCAGGCTATAGAGAGAGTGTTCCGACTGTCAGTCTTCTTTCCTCGCCCCTCTGTGGCAGATAGTTATCAGATAAGCATACAGTTGGCATTGCGAAAACCAGCTGCTCCCCTGCATTCCCCTGTACCCCTGCTCCCCAGTGCAAAGTTGCAGGCTTTCCAATGGTCAGCTATGGTCAGCTATCGTGCCTCACACAGTTAATGGGGAAGCATAGACTTGAAGCTGCCTACAGGCGTGTGCCAGGGAGCAGACTAGTGCACACGTCTGCAGTCGTTTCATTCCTTTCTCTCAGGCTGGCGTTTTGTTGACACTGTGAGTCCGAGAAACGCACGAATCACATGGAATGAGCCTCAGCCTACTCAGCCTGCTAGCTAGAGTCGGGGTAAGACTCGGGTAACTCAAGGGTTGAAAGTTTTGACTCGTGCTCATCTCCTCTGCACTCACTAACTGTGAGCGAAGATCAGCTCAGCGACTCGGAAGTGAAGAATGAAACGGGAGAGGGAACTGGTTTGACATTTTTGTCAATGGCCTCTAGCCAGCTCTAGCTAGCTAGAGGTGAAGAGACAAGTGAAGCCACGAAGTGCAGCGTAAACAAACCCTATCGGAAGGTGGGGTGGTGAAGAGAGGTCAGTCACGTTCAGAAAGTCGAGAACGTAATGCACCTTCTCCTTTGTTCTGTTCAGAACACTTTAGCTAAAGTAGTAAGAACATGAAACACCTCGGTTTCATCAGTTTTCCCAGCGATTTCAGGAACATGCACTTTTGCACAGAACAAACTTGAGCTTGACAACGACCTGCGTGAGAATCGCAGGGATGAAGAAAGACAAAAAGGTGTCAAAAGCACGAAACTATTCTCCATTTTCCCGAAAACACGACACAGGTCGGTCTTACTACGTTTGCGAAAATTATGCGCATGAATAATTTCAGCCAAAAGTTGGAGTGCGTGCGCATGCCACTCGTTTGCTGATGGTTTTCACATGTTTTCACAACAAGTGCTAGACGCGGGTAGAGCTTACAGTATCGAAGGAGAGATGTACAATGAGGGAGGTTTATAGCTGCGCATGGCGATCCGAATGGTCAGTTGTCTAGTACTTCTACTTAACGCTCTTCCTTAGCTCAGTTGGCAGAGCGTGTGGCTGTTAACCACAAGGTCGTGAGTTCGAACCTCACAGGAAGAAGTCCTTTTTTAGTCTTTGTTTGTAAGTTCGGCTTTTGNCTTTTCACTAGACACGCAAAGCTGCACAGTGTGGCGCGTGCGTTGTCCTTCTTCTCAAATTTTAAACTTATTCTCACAGTCAGTGCATTGCATCCTTTGCAATTTCTTGCATGACTGAGTGCCGCGACACTTTATCTTCTCATGAGCTAGGCACTTGGCAGCTCATGAGGAGAACGCACGCCTTCGACAGTGTTTGCCTACAATCCCCGAAGACCGTGTGTGAGAAAGAAAAACTAGAGAAGCCCAGGCTGCCTTCCACAACTTGGTGGTCTGTATGTCTGCAGCTTTTGTTCGCCTGATATATTTCCATGCGCCAACTCAATTGAAATTGGTCTATGAACTAGAAACGTGTTTGTGAGCCAAAAGCCCACTCAAGTTTTCGAAACGCTTTCGAGTGTGGGTACTGAGGAGAGGTGATCTCTTGAATCTGAGCGGGAAAGGTTGTGAGTGCTGTGTTCAAAAACGAGTACCTTCTCACGCGCCATCCTTCTCTTCGCGTCTTGTGGCTCGAGGACTCTTGACTGCTTCGACTACTTCTCTCGACCACTCATCGACAACAAAACATAATGCTGGACTGAGCTGTGAAAAACAAACAAACAAACCTGCATACGAGTAGTTCCTGAACTCAAATTCTCTGCGGATCTGTCGTAGTGCCCTTGGACCCTCTTTCACGAGTCTGGCAGGCTATAGAGAGAGTGTTCCGACTGTGAGTCTTCTTTCCTCGCCCCTCTGTGGCAGATAGTTATCAGATAAGCATACAGTTGGCATTGCGAAAACCAGCTGCTCCCCTGCATTCCCCTGTACCCCTGCTCCCCAGTGCAAAGTTGCAGGCTTTCCAATGGTCAGCTATGGTCAGCTATCGTGCCTCACACAGTTAATGGGGAAGCATAGACTTGAAGCTGCCTACAGGCGTGTGCCAGGGAGCAGACTAGTGCACACGTCTGCAGTCGTTTCATTCCTTTCTCTGGCGTTTTGTTGAGTCCGGGAAACACGGGAAACGCACGAATCACTCGGAATGAGCCTCAGCCTACTCAGCCTGGTAAAATCGAGGTAAGGGATTGCGCAGACTTGGCTGACTCAAGGCTTGAAAGTTTTGACTCGTGCTCATCTTCTCAGCAATGGGAGATTTGGTCGTAGGGCTATGTAGGCTCATTCTGTGCTCTCACTAACTGTGAGCGAAGATTAGCTCAACGAAGTGAAGAATGAAACGGGCGAGGGAACTAGTTTGACATTTTTGTCAATGGCCTAGCCAGCTCTAGCTCTAGGTGAAGAGAGGTCAGTCAGAAAGTCGAGAACTTCTCCCTTGTTTTGTTTCATCGGTTTTCCCAGTGATTTCAGAAACATGCACAGAGTAAACTTGAGCTTGACAACGACCTGCGTGAGAATCGCAGCGATGAAGAAAGACAAAAGGTGTCAAAAGCACGAAACTATTCTCCATTTTCCCGAAAACACGACTTCACAGATCTTCACAGGTCGGTCTATTACGTTTGCGAAAATTATGCACAGGAATAATTTCAGCCAAAAGTAGGAGTGCATGCGCATGCACGCACACGTTTGCTAGTAGTTTTTAAAGTTTTCACAACAAGTGTTAGAGCGGCTAGAGCTTACAGTATCCAATGAGAGATGTACGATGAGGGAGGTTTATACATGCGCATGGCGATCCGAATGGTCAGTTGTCTAGCACTTCTACTTAACGCTCTTCCTTAGCTCAGTTGGCAGAGCGTGTGGCTGTTAACCACAAGGTCGTGAGTTCGAACCTCACAGGAAGAAGTCCTTTTTTTGAGCTGTTTGTAAGCGCTTGTTTTTGGTCGTTGGCGATGGAAAGAGTGTCAAGACAGAACGCAGGCAATCGCTCCCGTGCAAGCGTGTCTTCCTTAGCTCAGTTGGCAGAGCGTGTGGCTGTTAACCACAAGGTCGTGAGTTCGAACCTCACAGGAAGAAATGTTCTTCTTTTTTTTGTTCTGTTTGGTTGTTTTTTTCATCAATCAAGCATCTGTCCTTGTTCATCCTGAGCTATCCTGAGCTATCCTGAGCTATCCTGAGCTATCCTGAGCTATCCTGAGCTATCCTGAGCTATCCTGAGCTATCCTGAGCTATCCTGAGCTATCCTGAGCTATCCTGAGCTTTACGATAGTCTCATAGTCTCAAAAAAACTGTTCAGAAGAACACGTGCAGAAGAAACGAGAATCCTTTTGATGGATTGCGCGATTATGACTTGAGTTGGTCGTGTCCGCATCTTCCAAAGAGACAAAGAAAGCAAGACTGATGGGAAGAGGAGTTCAAGAGGATGGCTCCTACAGGCACTTGAGCTCTGCAGAGCAAAATGTTGTTTAGGCGAAAGGACGGCTCCGGTAGTTCAAGAGCTGCGCCTCATCATCAGCCTCTCGGATCCAAGTCATCGAACAGTTTGAACTCACCCAGCTTTCGCACAAATCATTTGCATCCAATCTCACACTAACCGATAATCGTCTCGATTTCGATCGTCGAACAACCAAATGGTTGTGTTCTTCCTTACGTTTCTTCCTTAGCTCAGTTGGCAGAGCGTGTGGCTGTTAACCACAAGGTCGTGAGTTCGAACCTCACAGGAAGAACACCTTTTTTCATTTCTTTTTTCCATAGTCATGACTTGACTTGGATAACTTGGACGATGCAATGCAACACGTTGGCAAAGTGTGATTTCTTTTTCCTTTTCATCATCAATGATCGCATTAAAATAAAATGAACTCTAAAAAAGAGTGAAGCACAAGCTGAGACCTCTGAAAAGGAAGTACGGAGCGAGTCTTCTTTTTCAATGAACAGCGAGAAGAGAATAAGAGTTGGCTGACAGAGAGTTGAGAACTTGCTCTGCTCTCCGATGGGATTGAAAGAATGAGTCCGACGACTTGCAAATCTACTTTGATGGCTTGTGTTTCACATGGGAAGAGCTTGAGCAACGGCCTCTGAAGTCGCTGTCACTTGCCCACGACCAAGTCAGAAATCGCAGGTGCCCTTGCGGCGAGCTAGTCATGGTCGATGTATGCCCACGTTTCTTCACCACGAGGTCCCGAGCCATCCAACGTTTTAACGGGAATGTGCGCGACCATCTCGCGAGGAAACATGCGCGAGTTGATCGTGATTGAAGTTAGGTCGTACGTGTCAGAGTTGTGCGTGAGGCAGCCGCAAGTGCCGCAGTGGTGGAAGATTTTGTCCTGCACTTCGCGCACGTAGTCCACAGTTGGCTCCTTCACGGCCACCTTCACCTTGCAAATCGGGTCGTCGCCGTCGTAGTACGCCCAACGAGCTCCATACCTGTGGCAAATCGAGCACGTGCACTGCGTCAGCGAGTCCGTCAGCTTGTCCACTGTCAGCTGCACGTTCCCGCAGTGGCACGAGGCCACGAAAGGCCCGCTCCTCTTCTCCGTCTCCATGGACGACATCACAGCGGCCCCGTCTCACGTTTCGCACGTGCGGAACTGCCACGAGCGTACGAATCCGTCCGTCTATCCGCGTATCCGCGTATCCGCGTGTGGCAAGCACAACGTCGAGCTATGTCCTTTCTCGCAGAAATGAAGAAACCCAGAGTATCCCAGAGTCATTGTAACCTACTGCGTAGCGATACTTGAGCACAGAGTGCCACAGTGGCTAACGAGAGCTGTGCACCACGCTCCATGCTCCACGCACTGACAGCTGCAGTCAGAGTCAGTCAGAGTCAGTCAGAGCGACGTTGTGGGCTCAGCAGAGAGAAGGCAGAGTGGCTTGGAAGTGTCGGGATAGGGAAGCAAGCATGTCGGCCGAGCCGCTGACAGGCAGCTGCCACTGCGGCAAGGTGAAGATAACGATCCCGAAGATGCCCGATAGCTTGACGGAATGCACGTGCTCGGTGTGCCATCGATACGGCGCTCGATACGCCTACTTTCGCAAGAAGGATGGAAACGGAGAGGCTCGCGTGGAGGCCGAGGATGGGACGGCGGCGTACACGTGGGGCGACAAAGGACTGGCCTTCCATCATTGCACAACCTGTGGCTGCATGACGCACTACTGTTTCGTCGCGGATCCTAGCCAGATTGCCGTCAACTCTCGCATGCTCCCGCGCGAAGCCACCGCTGGAGTTCGTGTCAGAGTGTTTGATGGGGCGGACACCTGGAAGTATCTCGACGATGTTGAAGGTTGACGAGCTCGCGAGTACATCGCACTGCTCGAAAGCCGGAACGCTCATGCGCTGTTCTTGCGAGCTTCAGATCTGAAAGAAGTGAACGAGACGGCAGCTTCAACTTGGAAAAATGACAATTTTACATTATTACTCCGTTTCGATTGATTGACATGCAAACGTTGAACGTTGAACTAAAGATCATCATCCACTTTGTGTGACTTTTTGTCTTCAAGCTGATCTGGTCAAACCTGTGCACACCAAGACCACAATTAGAAGAGAATTTCAAAAGTAAAAAAGAAGCATATGTTGAACCAACGCACAGAATACCACAAGAAGACCGAACACCAAAAAAAAACAATAGACAAAACTGCAACCTGCAAAGAGGGTGGCCCTGTCGCACGTAAGTTGTGTGCCACCTGCCATTTCCAACCACTGCGAAAGAAGCGAAGGTGGGCGCAAGGCATAGGCGTTTGGGGTCGAATCTGGGACTTGCAGAGGGAAATGGGCGTACCAGAGCTCTTGAACTGGCGGATTTTCATTGTCTCTGCGAGGGACAGAATGTTGGGGTGGATGTCCCCGTCCTCCTGCACATGTACGTGGGCTTTAAGGCGGAGAATCTTACGAAGAAGAAGTATACGCCCCTGGCGACGATGGTCACGCAACGCCTACTCCACATAAAACAGTGTGGTGCCTTTTTTCGAATACACAAGCAACAGCTGGCACGAATAAATAAAAGGTGTCAATGGCCGAGGGCTTTTTCACGCTTGTGGACGAGCTCTATGACGCTGCAAATGAAGGTCTCGAGGACGGTTTTGCATTGGGAGCACTGTATGATCGCCGCAACGAACATCACAAGGGGCCCAAGCATTAGATTTGGAGGAACCACGCTGACCTGAATGTTGGACAAAGTGATTAATAATTGATTTCCTTGAACTTCGCGCTCACCACCTATTTCTCCAACTTGTTCAGTCAGCCATTATTCAAACCATTCAAAAGCTTGGAGACCTGAAGGGCTGGATAAATCAGGTCGATTTGATCAAGGGAAATCCCACGCTGGAACCAGAGGAATGACTTGAGCTGTGCGAATGCCCGCTCAACATGGATACGTGGGTTCGATATCTCGTTTGCATCGTCCATCTCCTCAGGGGTGAATGTATCGTCTCTGCTCATGCGCCTGGGTGGGGTGTACAGCTTGCAGCCTTTACCTACAAGAAGGTGAGAGACGGTAAAACCGCGATCAGCAATAACCACGTGTCCGGGACGAACGCACTTCTCGCAGAAATCTGAAACCTCGGTTACTTTTGAATCCGAGATGCTGCCAGGGTACACATCCGACATCTAACATTGTTCTCCGCTCGAGGAATCGGCACCGAGAGCCTTCACCTTTGTGTGATTCTTAGACAAGGACTTAAAAGCCTTTTGCGCGTGCTTGTCTTCAAGTGTTTGCACTCGAAACTCAACAGCACCAAGGTACCAGTCCATTACCAGCATTGTCATGAATTTATAATTGTGCATAGAATCACACGAGCACTAACCAAATGGTTGTGTTCTTCCTTACGTTTCTTCCTTAGCTCAGTTGGCAGAGCGTGTGGCTGTTAACCACAAGGTCGTGAGTTCGAACCTCACAGGAAGAACATCTTTTTGAAACTTTTCGCAATGCATTTTTTTTTGGTGGACGAGAGTTGTGTGACTCTCATATTGAATCCTTCACATCGACGGACGCGCAAGCGCGTAATCAAGTCTTCCTTAGCTCAGTTGGCAGAGCGTGTGGCTGTTAACCACAAGGTCGTGAGTTCGAACCTCACAGGAAGAATTCCTTTTTTGCAGTATTTTTCCCTGTTCATGTTCATTGATTTTGAGAAGAGTCGAAGGGGAAAAAAAAGATCAAATTGGGATAAACTTTAAGCTCGCCCAACTTCAATGTTGTCATTGCAAATTGTAATTTTCATCATTGTAGTCGTCCTTTCGGTGGCAGCGAGTGTACTTTTGAAAACTATCTCGACTGCGAAATTGGCGAGATTCACACTAATTTATTGGCGACAATGAGTGGTTCAGTTGTGCGAACGAAACAGTGGCAGTAAGCAGAAAGTCATTGCATCTTTATATTTCAAAGTCTGGCTAGCATTGTCAATTTTAAGAGATGATCAACGAGTTGAAGGAGGCTTCCGTGTGACGCTGCTGATGTCAGTGCAGAGCTTAGCTCCCAGGGTTCGCATTGCGTCTTGCGAAGCTAAGGTGTTGGTGTGCTAATTTGTAGTGGAGAGTGATGCGTTCACGAAAAGAGTCATTCAGCTTCCCGTCCTCGCTGATACTCGGCGCGAAGCCGAATATTTGTTTAAAGTGTTTGTCTCCAATAGGATACGAAGTAATGCTCACAGATCGACTCGCATGGAGCACTGACTCATGCGGCCAGTTAATATTTCCCACCAAATATTGGCTCTCGACACGAACCGAGTCATCACTCTCTACTTTGCAGTCGCTGGAGCCATTTCCTTCTGGGCATGTCGAGGTTGTCTTGACGGTGACGATTGCCTCTGTTGATTGATGGGGCCCCATTCTATTGCTCGTGGAGATGGCATTTGGAAAAATCCCTGTCATTTTGTGGGAAGACATGTACACGTGCTCGATCGACGAATCAACTGCGTCGGGTTGCGAAATTGTGCTCTCAGCTCTCAGCTTGACCACCTTGATGCTTTCGGAAGCAGGTTGTGGCGAGAGCGAGTTCGAGTCCAATAGCTCTGTGGCGAATACACGTCTTTCACCAGAGCCAAAGAGCTCTTTTGACAATCGATTGATGTACTGGGGGTCCGAAAAGGAGTAACGAATCACCTTACTCAGGTCCTCGAACCCGCACGGAAAGTATGGCGTTTCAAGTCGCACATTCAGGCGCGTCGCCTCTGCTCGTGGCACATTCAACGGAAGGTACTGGTACTTGATGTAAATAAATATTCCATTCCCTAAGCTGAGAGTCTCCGCGGGTAGCCAAGTTGGGTCTGACACGCTCATGTACGCTAAACCTGTGACTTGTCCCACCGCTGAGTCAATTCCGGTGCCGAGAATGCGAAGCTTTTCCTCCTTGTGTATCTCTTGGGCAGACTGAACAGCTGTTAACACCTGCTCAACAAACAGTTTATGCTTTTGAATCTCTGCGCGGAGCAAAGCATTCTCCTTTTCCAGATTCACCTCTCCGCCGCCTCGAAGAACCTGCACCTGATTTGTCAAATCTGCAATACGTGTCATATACATGCTCCTATCATTTTCCAGCTGCTCGTTCCGACTCCGAAGCTCCGTGAGAATCTTTTTCCTTCTCTCGCGAAATATGCGGCACTGCTCTGCGTTTGACCTTCTCTTGCTGGCTTTCTGAGTTGCGCTTTTTGACTTCTTGGTTCCAGAAACAGTGGAGCCCTCCGTGCTCTCGTTATCAGCACTAAATTGTGAGTCCAGCTCCTCCCTTTGTATTGTGCTCGAGCTGCGGTCTCGGCCGCGTGCTGCGAGCATAGTTGGCCCGCTCTCTGCAGTCCTGAGTCTATCTTTGCCTCGGTGTCCCGTCCCGTGAATTGCTTGCCCCTTACCTTCAGGTAGCCCAAAATCATTTCCGGTCTCGATGTACCCTCCTACTTGGGGAAGAAAGGGTGGCATGTCGCGGTGGCCCAGCCAGCCCTGATTGGCGCCGTCATTCCTAGCTTCGGGATAGGGGGCATATATCCACGAGCTTGACGTGTTGGCGTCTAGTCTTCGTCTTTTTGCCCCTTGATCAACGACAACTCGCCTTTCTTCCGGTGGACTGTTTGGCTCGGATGGGGAATCTGCTTTGTTGAACAACGCCATGTAAAATTCTTCGCCCGCGACGACAAAGTCTTCGGGCTCGACTAACCAAGATGGTGGACCAACGTCCGGGCAAGGCGCCCAGCTTTTAGTCGCCGTTTTGCCGACCTTGACGTACTCTTGCTCAACGATGGCCCGGTGGGAGTGCGGGATCGTGGAATATACACTGCTGTTGAAAAACGCTCGCTGGGCAACCACTTGCGTTGCGTAACTGTGGTTCAAAGTTTGGCGCCTGGCAATGTTGACCTGCTGACTCTTTCGCCCCAAGTGTCTGATCAGTGTCTGCCTTATTGGGCAGTGTGGTGTTGTGCAGTGCGGAGGGCAAAGCCTCCTACCTGTTCCAAATCGCCTGGACAAGGCGCCCCAAAGTACGACAATTGTTCTGGTTGGGTTGTTGTTCTGAGAGTGCCAGCAGCAATCTTCCCGTGTTGCGTTCGCCGTCTGTAGTGGCCAAGGAGTACGTATGACGGGATGCGATAAGAGGGAAAGACACGGCCCCACAGGGTGAGCGAGGGTTCTAAATTATGCGATCAGGTTGGTCTGGTGAACTACGAAGCGGCTCTGAGCAGCTCAGTGGAGCGGCTAAGCGGCACAATACTTTTTGGGAGAATTTAGAAAAAGCTTGATGCCCTCTTGCCTTGAGGTGCGGGATATTGGGAAGACCCTCAATTCTTTGTTTGCAGCCCTCCTCGAGGTTCTGGACAGGCTGTGAACCTACGAAAGTGTACGCCAACCCTCTCTCGCTTTCCGTCCCTCCTCTCTGTCTCTATGTCTCTCTCTCTCTTTCTTCTTTCTTTCTCTTCTCTTCCACTGTTGGTGGGACTTGAGCTTAAGAGGAAACTCGCCTAGAAGGATCGCGAGTTTGCGTCAGAGGGCGGCGAAGGCGATGGGAGTGGTGGGCTCCCTGCAGACGATACTCGTGCTGGTTTACCTCTTTCTGAGCTCAAACTCTCACCCAGCCAGTGAGAGAGAAGTTTTCAGCAACGGGCGCAAGTGTACAACTCCAAGCGATCAAGCGGAAGAGAAGCCCTCTCAGCCCAAAGGCCTCAAAGCCACGAAAGTATAGATGTGTGCCGCCCCTTTAAAGAGCGGGGAGTGAAGGCTCTGATGACCACAGTCTGGAGCCAGACACGAGAGAAGGGTGTTGGCTGTAGAGTACCAGTGAGATATCGTTGCGAGGGAATTGCGGCAAGCACAACAGCGCCACTTGAGGAGCAGAGGCTAGAGTGTTGGGATGTGTTGGGGTGCAGGGGGGTCCGTCGGCTCAACTAAACCGTAATGACCGGACGACAACTGCACGACATTGGCGCGGTCAGACTCAACGTTCACAGACGCTAAGCTACTTGGCAGTCAAACCCCCTTTCGAGGCCGTGAGAGGTTGAGCCCTCTCTCCCGCAAAATCGCCGATGGGCTCGTGGCTTTGCCGCTGTGCCACTCACACTCTCTCCCTCTCTTGGAGGGTGAGTGCAACCTTGAGGAAGTTTTCACTTGGGGCTCAAATATGCCCGCACCTTCAAGCAGCTTGGGGCTCTTCTCCCTCTCTCACTCCCTTCCTTCCCTCTCTGCCTCTCTCAGTCTCTAGACGTTTGCTCGTTCACTTTTCTTCCTCTCTCTCTCTATCTCTCTCTCTCTCTCCAATCTTGATTCACGTGCACGTCGAAAAGCTCCGCAAAAAGGCTCTCACTTTCACTCTGCAGTTTTGCTCTTTTTTCCCCAAGTGGCATGAGTGCGAAACGACAAAATGAATGAAAATGTTCTTACTTTCTCTTGCGTTCATCAACAAACAAACAACAAACTAAAGACGAAAAGTTTTGTTTATCGTTTCTTTTTCTCTTTCTTTCTTTATACTTTTCCTTCATCTTCTTCGACCAAGTCCATCTCCCTCTCTCTCTCTCTCTCTCTCTCTCTCTCTTTCACTCTTTCTCTCTCTCGAGTCGCACAACTTGCGTCATTCCATCTCGCGTCTCCTCCCAGCAAGCCGATCTTACCCTCTCACCTACTCCTTCTTTCTTTCCGTCTTTTTCATCCTCCGCCCCTTCCTTCTCCTTAAGGTCCTGTGTAGATTCCCGCCGGGGTCTTTCTCCCCTTCCTTCTACTATGGTTGCGACTAGGCAATTTGCCGCGTTCTGGGAATGTATGGGATGTTGCTAACACAAAGTTGAAAGAAAGGGAGTCGTCGAAGACTGGAAGTTCTTGTTGATTGATTGAACAAATTAATCAGTGAACAAATTAATTGATTATTCTATTTTCTTTGCGGGCATGTCGAGCGGCGAGCATGAAAACCTAGAGAATGTTTTTTTTCTGTTTCATGAAATCGCTCTCCTTGGATGATGCCGATAAGCCTAGAGGGAAGGAAGAAAGGAAGGAAGGAAGGAAGGAGATGTGAAAAAAAACGCGGGATGCCTTTACGCCTCGTTCGTTGCAAATCATCGCTGCAGTTTTTGTGCTGAATAGGGCCGTGTACTCGTCGACCGATTCTTCATGATAGCGTACCCTAAGGAGCACTGGGAGTCGCTCGAAAGTTGGAAGACGTTTTAGTGTGCGCCACTCGCTGCGCTCTCAAGACATTTATGACTGAATGAATTGCGTGATGTACCACGACGCTCCACCTCAATCAGCTCATCTCTTTCCCTTCCATTGTTACTACCTCTTTCAGAGTTTCACATATGTAGGCCTCAGCCAACAACCACCAGCCAGCCCCGAAACCTCAAAATATAAATTTAGGAGATTTAACTCAAATCTTAGAATTCATATGTCCATCTTCTTGAACGCGGGAGAAGAGCTTATCGACCGACTTGGAGGTGTGGCAAGTGATTTGGCGCGCAGCTAAGTTACAGCACAACGTGCAGAGTACATGCAACGGCAGTGGAAGCTGGCGAGAGGCACGAGAAATATCGAGAATTGGCAACCTCTCACCGATACGGCTTGTACCAGGTACTATACTCAGCACTGGACAAACGTTCTACGATTCAATGCCTTGATTTTGGCACCCGTGAGCTTTTCAAAGTTCTACAGGCCTGGCCCAACGTACTGGCAGTGAGAACCCTGAAGCGACGATCTTGGAGTTCGCATTTACAGTTCGATAAAAAAATATAACAATAGTGTTATGATTTCACAGCACTGGCGCAGAATAGAACAACGCGACGATTTGTGCTTTCGTCACTTTGCTCACTCGTGTAGCCCTACAGATCGGCCTTGTGCTGTTTAACTAAGAATGTTATGCAAACGCGAATACTAGACTTGGCTTTACGGTAAATTATCAATGATGCCGAAGCGGTTGCCGCCAATCAAGCACTCACTCTAAGACTCTGCAATTCATGATTCACTCTCCACCCCCAGCCTTACAAAACGCAAAAGTATACTAAAAACGTTCAATTCGCGAACTCTTTTTTGTTTTGTTTCGTGGAGAACGAACGTTGGGCTGCACCCTTACTGACTTGCTACCTCAACCCTACCATGCGACCGTAATTGCACAACAGCCTCGGTAGCAGACCAATTATCTCATCACTTTGGCTCTTCTTCCCCCTCCCCGCTCTTCTTCTTCTCTCTCTCCTTCCCTCCTTCCTTTCCTGTCCTTTCGAGCGTCTCCTCACAACGTGTGTGAAGGCCACTTCATTCCTTCTGCCGTTCATTGCGGGAGAAAGCGGGATAATCCGCGATAGTGCTGCGATCATAGTTCGATGTAGGGCTGGACGGGAGTCGACTTGTAGTTCCACTAATTGTGCAGCACCTTGGAATTTGTGAATGAATGCAAAGGGGAACTCCGGCTCCTTCTCTTCCTTGCGCAATTCACGTAGAAGTTCGAGCAGTCTTCAAACTTTGGCGAGCGAGTGAGGCTGCTTTTCTTTCTCCTCCTCCTTTTCCTTCTCCTTCTCACGTTTTCCCCCTTCCGAAAGCGCCAGAGTCCTATCCTGTACGCTAGGATCTACCCCGAAGGTACCTTCAACCTCCTTGAGGGAGCCCTTAGGTTATTAGCCAGGAATATCGATTCTATTAAAATGATTAGCAACAATGCAGAAGTTCGTGAGAGATGTTTTGATGGACTGAAAATGAAAAGTCGTTTGACTGTGAACTGCACCATGGCTTTGGAGTTGTTGAAGCTCCCATGAGGAGACAGCAGCTCGGTCCGTCCTATTCTGATGAACAGTTGGCTCGCAGCAGTTTGCGTTGCTAAATTCTGCTATCCGAGACAAGCGTGGACAGATCCGAACCAAGAAGAAAGCTTTACTTTGCACGTCCAAAACCAGTGCGTGACCGTTTTCGCTGTTCTTCATTCTTCCACCGAGCAAGTTTGTAGGCGATCTTTCGTCCCCAAAGCTTGCTGGAGGGACTAAAGCTTATGTCTAGAAGGGCTTTTTCCACACGATAAACATCGATAAACCCTCCAATTCCAGCCCTCCAGGAGGAGGAAAGAATATGCTCAGAAAAGCATTGGTCATCTGCAGAGGATGGACCCTCCAAGTGTTGTATTCCAAGTCGTATCTTCTGGCTTGCAAAATGAATAACGGCGAAGCGCGAAGGCTCTCTTCTCACTCTTCAATTCTGTGAGTGCTCGCAACGAGGGATTCTTTTTACGTTTGCTTTTTCGTTGTGAATAATGTAGATGGCGTTGGCCGTAAGTCCCTCAGTTTGAGTTGCTCACCAACAGAGTTACAAGTTTCTTTCGTGAGCGCGCTGTTAGTAGGAGATCTAGGCCGTCTACGCTGCGGCCAGCATTTCATAAGCCCTCTCATCAGCGAGAAGGTACGAGCACATTTTAGCAGAAGAGCAGGGCCAACAATTAAATATTGCCGATCTTGCATGGTAGTTCGAAAACTCGTAGAACGCCCTTCTTTCTACCAAAGGCGCTGCCCTCTCTCTCCCACGCTGCCCACTTGATCGAGTTGAGATGTCCATCTGGACGACAGAAGATGCGTCAGAGTTCCAGCTGCGTCTGTCTGCACGCTCGTGTCAGTCTGGCTGAAATGAAAATCGAGAAGAAATGTACCATCGGTACTCCGCATGCTAACTATAATTTGTATCAATTTTAAGGCTTTAAGTTTGGACGGGCGCACCGCCATCGACGAGGCGTTTTGCGCGCTTGGGATAAGCAAGGTGTCCCGCACTAGCCAATTTTAACATGTTGTGGAAAAACGTAAGGGCAGTTGGACAAATTCTTCGTAAAAATGGATCAGATCTCTGGAGCATGGCAATAATGGCAATAGGTCTGATGTGCTACATGCGCGGGATTGGGGCGGGGTTGGAAATTTTGCCTTCGGCCCTTTATCTCTGTACTCTTGTGCCCCAACCACAGTTTACAACTTCACATCCGTCCGCTTAAAGCTCCTAAATGCCGCGTCGCCACATAAATATGAAACCTCCTTCCCAAAGTTTGCGTTGACGTAATTCGTTCGTGGTTTCCCCTCTCAGTCTCAGTCTCAGTCTCAGTCTCGGTCACTCTCAATCCCAACCTGAAACTTCAAGCTCGTCAGGAAATTACAAACTCCTATTCCATAAAAAGAGGTTGCGCGCGCGACTGCGCTCAGAATCGGATTCTTCCACACACCAAGACCTCACAGCGCAACCACCGTCGCTCCTATCCGAGCATATCTGAGCCAAAAGTCCAGCTTTTGTCTTCTTGTCATTTTGTCTTCGGGCGAACAGAGAAGAGCAAACATTGAACATTGAAAGCGCCTAGTTTAGCGAGTGGCATAGCCATGCATAACCAATAAATTTGCCAGTGCCACCTCTCTCACTGCCGCACGGTTGACTGAACAGTCCAGTTTCATCTGCTTCAACTGATCATCGATGGACCGATTTTGTCAATTTTTATTTTCTTGTTTTGTGGACTATATACAATTCCTACAGGTGCAGTAGGACTGTGGTGAAGCCGCTACCTAACCCATAAACTGACACTAAGCTTACTTAGAGAGAGTCTTCTTGACTGAGCAATCCAAATTGCACTTCAGTTTCTGTGCATAAATAGCTAATACTATAGGACCCTTTGGAAATGCATAAGACCTGATGAGAGGATTGTCCAGCGTACCGCTCCTTCTCTTCCTGCAGTAAGTAGTTGCTTACCTCCGAGGGTTGTGAGGGAAGAAGAGTCGTCTTACTACACTATTAAGCTCATGGTACGATGAGTTTATCGTGTCTCACTGTACGTGTACATTGCTGATTTCTTCCTCCTCCTCGCTGCGAGCCAAGATTCGTAGGACACGATAACTCGCTTCAAAATTTGCAGTGATGAACGTTCTGAATTTAAGGATCGCGAAGGGCAGTACACAGAGAGTACTCAGCTGCTAAAGAGTGTCGGCGGAATCAGGAAGACTATGAAAGAAAGAGGCAAGGCTCTGAAGGCCCTGAAGGCCCTGGAGGGGCCGATACTTTTGTCGGAAGAAGGATCGAAGGTAATACGAAAGACGCAATGAACGGAGGTAAATCTGAAATATATCATGATTTTATAATGACACAGTTTGCCATAGTACAGCAAAGCGAGTTCATTTCTTGCCATCGGTACCAGAGTGGTGGAGGGCTATACAAGAGCTGCAAAAAAGTTTAAGAGCTGTGAGGGCAGCTGATAATTTCCTTTTTCGTGCCCCAAAAGCCCCGAATCCAACAAGCAATCTTTTGCCTTTTCTTCTTCGCCCTCACTCAGCATATGTGCAAAAGAAAACTGGCATTGTCCCCTCGGGCATGCGTGTTGACGGAGAAGCTGGAGGAGTTCCAGCTTCCACCTCCACCATTTCTTTTTAAAGGAGGTGACAGCCTACGCAGAGTGAAGTGCAAAAAGTCAATCGTTCATGAGTTTCACGAGGCCGTATTGGACTTCAAGGTGAGCTAATCGTATCGTGAACACAGAAAGGCTGTCCGTGAGCTCACTGGGTTCCTACAAGAGGTGTGCCAAAGTGAAGAAGAAGAAGGCAAGACCGGGACTTTAGTTTTCGAGTCAATCTCCGAGGACCGAAGGCAACACTTTCTGCGCTAGACGAGCTTATGGTACCTGGCACATGCATATCCGCTTAGAGCGAGCGACACCTCCTTTCTTTCTTGTAGGCGTGAGAAGAAGTAGTTGTGCGGTCTGAAAGTTGTGAATTTTGAAGACGGATCGATGTTGATGAGAGAGGTGCTCGTAGTGGTACAAATGGCCATGCACTTCTTTTCCCGCGCGAGTGAGCTTATCCCGAATTGACCCTCTCTTTCTCCCGCAGCTCGATGGTTTGAAGCAACTCATGGATTCGATTTTGCGAGCGTGGTGCGCTTGCAAATTCTGGGTGATTGTCATGCACTGACTGATAGATTTGATTTCGTCCAGAAGAAAGAAACCTTGCGGCTTTTGATGTCACAACAAGATTGTGCCTCAGCAGTCAATGGTCCATTGTGACTTGCATTCCTCTCATGAGCGAGACGTTGACAGTCGCCAATATCAGATCTCGACATATCTCGACTTGTCTTTGTACAAGAACTTTGAGAGGCTGTGCGTCTAAGAGATTGTCTGAAGCGTAGGCAGAGGAGCTGTTTGTTCGAAGTTAAGCTCGCTCACACTCTCTTCTTGGCACCTGACGCCGAGAATTTGATTGCTCCTGCAGCTACTTGATGAGCACAAGAAAATGACCGCAACTCCACCTCGCCGTTCGTGGCAGGCGAGTCCCTGCAAGCATTGAAGCTTTGTGTACTGTGAGTTGCGTGCCATAAAGTAAGTTCTCCAAGTGTAACGAGGCTCTTGTCGCTACGCAGGGAATTGCTTAGAAGCCCAAGACGTTTGGACAGATCCCGACGATCATCATGGTATCCAAGATCGCTTTCCGCAAGCTCACGCGTTGAGTAAACGTTCGCTGTGAGTGCGACGACGAGTGATACTAAAAGTGAGCTTCTCAGAAAAGACTGGGTCCAAGTCTAGGTTTGGTTTCCTAAAGGTAGCGGCTGGAATTTTGCGCAGTTTCTTGGCGTGAAAGTTGTTTTCTTTCTTTTCCTTTCTCGTGGATGAACGAAACGTTTGGTGTGAGATCTTGGCTCTTACTTCAATCTTCTTTTTCTAGCTAGGTCTTGGTTCCGAATCATGAGGTTGTAGTGTCGTCAGACTAAACGAAGCGTTTATTGCTCTGCACTCACAGTACCGGTACCGTACCGGTACTCGAGTACCGATATCATAACTGAGACCGTGCCTGCAGGGCTGTGCCTTGGTCGACGACCTAGTGCAGATGGAAGACTCATCGGTCGTGAATCAGGCATAGTCTCTGCTCACTGGTTAATTAGTTGTGCCCAAATTTTTCTGCACGAGGGAGTGAAGAGAAAGGAGGCACTTCACTGTGATTGGCCATTTTGTCTTGGCTTCGTCTGGTTCATAAAGGTTCAAGGGTCTCTGAACTAGCACTTGGTTTTATTCATTCTAACCAACCAGAGCTGAGGCGGTGACAAAAGTTTTCTTCTGAAATAGCCTGATTCTTTTGCCTTCATTCTGAATAAACAATGGCCACTTGCGAATCTGCTGAATTTTCTGCAGTTCTGCTCTCTCACTCTTCCACCCACTAACAGTAAAGTTTCACTCGCACGCGTTGGCATGGCCAACGTTGACAATCACTCCACAGCCACGTTCGTCCACCTCTTTCTAGCTCTCCGGTCACAAGCCCCACAAGGAACGCGCCCAAATTCACTACATGTGGTCACTCCCTCCAAGTGCACTTGCAGAATATAACGTTTGCCTTCATCGCCTCCGTTCGCTCGCTCTTTCCAACTCTCGCTCTTTCCGCTCTCCACGTGTGTTGGAAGACGTGATCTGAACTCTGAACTATGAACTCCGAATCCTTGAAATTTTTGAAATCATATTCAAATTAGGAATGATAGAAACTCTGGCTACCACTGCTTGCTAGACCTCGTCTTCACACAAAAGCAACCCATCTGCCACCGTCTTCGTCAACCTGACTGTGAATGCAAAGACTGAGAATACAGTATTCAGAAGACAGATTTCACGACCGTCTCTGCACAAGTAACGAAACTGTCGCTTGCCACGTTGCGGGGCCGGTTGCCACACTTGTTTTAGCTTTGCTCTTGTAACTCGCCTGTCCTTCACATGTCTATGTCTATGTCTATGTATGAGCAATACTTCCACACAAAGACACAATCGACTCAATCGACATAGGGAAACCACACGCTTCCCGCAAGATCTCGTGTCAGATTCATCCTTGCTTACTTTTTGGGAACAAGCTTTTCGAATCACAATGGTGTGCTTCAATTTGACAAGTTCAAAAAACTGAAAAACTGAATAATTTTATTTTTTAACTATTAAAACTGCTCCTTCTTGTCTTCTCGTCTTCTTTGCGTTTTGTCGTTGTTCAATGAAATAAAACAGCATGAAATATACTGTGAAATGAAATGTAAATGCAATGAAAAGGGAAGGAAGAGCTGGTGTTGAGAAGATTAGGAATAATGCCTAATTAGCAGCAGTGATTAGTGATAGAGTCATTGCCGCGACAGTTTTGATCCTACTTTGCAAACCCATCGGCGCTTCGCACGTCTTCTGACGTCTTTCCAGTCTTTCCCTTATTCTCTTACTTTCCTCCGCACGTGCTTGCGCATGCAGTGACACATTGCGCAGAAATTGACCCTACCGTGTTTCGTCAATGGACGGACCATTGCGGGCGGACTTCATTCTCCGCCAACTCGTACGCCAACCTCTAATAAAAGCCTTAATGCTCGAATTGACTGGAAGAAGTGTCTACAGATGTCTGGAGAGCTGTGGAGCCTCACTAGAGGATTGTAGTAGTTGCATGTAGTTCCACCATCTCAACACGTGAGGATTGCAAGTCTTTCGCGCTAAGGCAGCCTATAGCATATCCTACACCGGCTCGGTAGTGCCTCGTAGAGAGACTGTAGTCGACAATGGTTGGCAGATTCTTATAGATATTTGGTTAGACCACTTACTCAATGCGACATCCTCAGACTCTAGGGTCAGTAAGGGTGAATAAACAACCTAACTTGTAGGACTGAATAGTTGCTGGCTAAGTAGCTTTGTTAACCACAAGTGGACGAAACTTTTCAAAGCTACGAGTAGCTACGGAATAGGTACCCCCTTTCAATAGCTCTACACCACAGTTCTCTCGTAACCCAAATTAGCACAAAGAGGGCCTCTTAAAATTATAAGCGTTATATAAGACCTACTGTACGCCACGGGGAGTGCTATACAGGTCAGTAGCCACGATAGGGGTTTGGTAATGTGAGGAGAAACTACTCGGCTGGTAAGCTTGATTGGCCAACTCTACACAGTCGAAGACTAGTACCTTTAATGAAAGAAGGAACAGAATACAGAAGAAGAATACAACAGCTCGAATGAAAGAAGAAGCATCATGATCTTCAGCCAAGAGAGAGAGGACGTTGATAATAAAGAGGTTGCAAAACATTGCAAATCATTGAGTTCTTGATTGAACACTCACTGTTGGACTGATGATGCTTGCATGGCTTTGGCCCCCCGTTCTCCAAAAGCTCTTCTAGCGCAATTTCTGCGCTACTACCGCGATTCCTGGCGCACGTCTAAGAGCTGGGCCCTAAGAAAAGTCGGCAGTGGACTAACTTTATTGCGCAGTTCTCTTTTGACACAGGGACAATTTTCCTGTTTTGTGGACTAGTTGATTCCTTTTATCGGCTCGAGATTGCTAAAATCAATGATTCCAAAGTTCTAATTCTAAAAACGGATCATGACGTTTTGCACTGCGATAGGGATGCTAGATTTGCAAGCTAAAGCGCTCGATTTTTCAGAATAGCAGAAAAATACTCAGAGAAGAAAGAAGCAAGACTGGGTGTGGAGTATCGATTTTCCCGTGGCGCCAATCCCACTCGAGCGGCTACCACCTCCTAGCACTTACCTTACCACTCTCCCGCACAAGGAGGCCTCCTCACAACAGACAACCCAACAGTCGCTCCTCCTTTACTCCTACTCTTTCCCGCAAGAAGCTCCCGCTAACAGCCCCCATCTACCAGGCTATCACCTTCTTACCACAAATCATAAGAGAGCCAATTTTTCCTTGTGAGGAGAAAAGAGAAAGGGTCTCTCTAGGCCGTCCGTGGGGCGTAGCGGCGGCTAGTCTAAACTGGTGATCCATCCGGGTCGCTGATTACTCGAGATGATAGCAGTAGGCTAATGCGAACGGAAGAAGACAGAAAAAGACTGAAAGAAACACAGAAAAGGAAAGGAAAAGCCAACACCAGAATCAGATTCCAGAGTAGCGTTTGATAGGGTAAACGATACGACTTGCGAGCAGAGCAATCCGTACGCGGGCACACATTTCATGCGCAATACATACGTAGACGTACGTGTATTTGGGTAGTGTTAACGTATTAGAGCGTACATACGCGGGCGGTGTAGGAGTGTGTACGTACATAGCTCCGGCCGCGGCGAAAGTGTACACCGGTGCAAGTGAAAGTGAAAGTGAAAGCGAACGAGAAAGTGTGTCGACTGCTGTAGTTGTTGTTGTTGTCGTTGTTGTTGTTGTTGTTGTACTTGTTAGTGTTGTAGTTGTTGTACTTGTTCTTGTTGCAAGGAGTTGCAAGAGAGATTGGCCTGCGCTGCAGTGCGATTTGCGTTGTTGCTTTGTGTCATTGTGTCATTGTGTTGGTGTGGCTCGAGCACTGCCAAGTTCGAGAGACGTTGAGTGCGTGTTGAGGCGGAAGAGGCTGGCAGCTCACCAAGTCGAAAGGGACTTTGGCTCAGCTGCCTCGGCGCATAGGGGCTAGATCTGCGGCGGTCTGATTGCAAGGGCTGGCAATCGTTTGGATTGTGTTCGCGAAGCTCTGTGGTCCGGGATTTGATATCGGCGCTCTGGTTCATTAGAGAGTGAGGTCATTCGGGTGCATTGGTGTTCAAGCGCGAGGCAGTTAATCAGAAAACGGCCAGGCCAGCTACAAGACCGGGGCGAAATAGAGGATGGAGTTCGGGGACTACGACCAGCAGCAGTATCACAACCCCCACGAGCAACATGGGCAACATGGGCACGGCCACCACGCTCAGGTTACCTTTATGGACGTGCCGCAGCAGCGATTCACGTACCACGCGCCGCCACCTTTACCTCCCAGTGCGGGAGGCGATGACATTTGGGATGTGCCGGGCACCATCAGCTCCAGCGGAATGTGGATGGAGATGACGCAAGCAGCCATGTCGCACATATTTCCTGCAAACAAAGGGATGTCGGTCGCACCGAGCCTCGACGGGTCCCAATCTGCGCCGAGAACGTCTAAATATGTATACCACGCCCCTGCCGAGGTTGACGCAGAGGCGGTTTCCAACTCGTTCGGCACGAGAATGAAACGCGAACCATCAATCTCCTCATCCACATCAAGCGGAAGCAGCACCAAAGATGGCGACAAGTCCACTGGGCTGCCAGACAGCTACGATGAGAGAGGCTCGAACGCAGGCAAGTCGCGACGGCGAAAGAAGACCAAACCCAGAGACAAGAACATCGTCGCGTGTCGCGCGTATCGGGAGCGCGAGAAACGTAAACGACAGGAGCTCGAAGACGCAAACAATATTTTAGAAAACGAGAAGACAATGTACATGGAAAAGATCTCCCATCTCAAGAAGCAGGCCGACGAGCTTCGCCTGGGTGGACAAGTCAGTCTCTCCGTCGAGAATGAGCTACTACGAGCGGAAATTAGGAAGCACAAGGCGTTTGTGCAGTCAATCATCACTTTGGCCAACTCTTCCAGTACCAACGAGGAAGAGAGAAATCGCGTTCTGACCGAAGGTATTGATGCGGGAGTGGGCCAGACGATCGGCTTGGCCATCACAAGCGCGGTCGACGATGATTGGCTCACCGCGCAGCCCATCAAAGTTGGGGACTACTTGCTTCCCGTTAAGTATTGCTATTTGCCGAAAGACGTGCCTCGCGAGAGGGCGGTGCGTCTCAATATAAGGTTTGAGCTCGAGAACTTTCCTCTAACCATGGAAAATTTTAATGCTCGCGTCATCGTATTCCACACGGATACGAAAATTTTAAACCGAGTATACGATTCTTTTCGTGAGGAAGCCTCCCGAACACGCGTTGTGCAGCAAGTCTATCCGAATGAAGGGGAAAACGCGTCTTTGAAATCGGAGCAATTCACCGGCACGAGCGACATCCTCGGCTTCACCAACGAAGTTGCAGAGCAACAAGATATTCGAGTTTGCAGGTTAGTTTCCAATGCCACCAACGAGCTGGAGCTGACCGACCGCGACTCGCCAGCCTCGGAACACTCGCCGACTTTTGAAGCTTTGTACATAACGGCGTACAAACAGACCAAGATCAACTCGTCTGCACTGTGGAAGTCCGCGGGATTTAGCGGCGATCCCGCTCCAGCATTGGTGAGCGTCCAGACGTCTTCTGCTTCAGACATGTTGTTCCCGTCAGATTCCAGCGACAACGGAGTTCGTGTTGAAGCCCAGCAGATAATCGGGACCATCGCACAACGAAGTGAGAGTGACCCGTCCCGCTGCAATGCGGTGGTCGTTGGGTCGTATCCGATTAGCGACTCAAATTTTCTAGCTCTCTCTGGAAGGCAGATTCCGAGTTTTGATGAAAACGGTCGGATGGACAAATTCTACGCTGAGAAGCTTGATCGGCAGTTTCGGATGGTGTTCATGTAATTAAGAATACTCGCGAATAGTTGTGTAATGCAAAGACTGGTGTACGTTAATTTCTTCAAAACGAGAAGGGTTTTACCTTTTTATGCCAAACAAAATCTGTTGTGAGCGCGACCCGATTGTTCGAGAGGCCCCACTCATGTATTTGAATCGTGTAAATGTTAAATTCACACAAGTCCGTGCCTCTCGAACGTGCAGTTATGATTGATGTGAACACGGGAAAATGATAAGGGATGCATATAAAATACTTCAAGTTAAGATCCTTACGAATTCCCGTTCCCATCTCGCGACTGGTGAGTCGCACTAGGGGCTTTTCTCTTCATCGAAGTGGTTTAGAAAAACACAAGGCCAAAATAAGCAAACAAGAGGTGCATCGGGCCGCACCTCCAGACTTGGTTGCGTTTAGATATACTTGCGCAACACCATCCTATTTTATATTTCATTTACACATACTCCACACCAACACCCGCTCCAAATCGTCAACAAAATGTGGGCGTAAAGAACAAGGAAAGCGAAGACACCACAAAATATGCCCCCTTCCTCAACTGGCTATAAAGCATGTGCAACCAAATTTGCAACGCTATCAAAGATCCGCAAAAACTGCTTGAAAACCCACTTGAATGTCAGTCAGGAGAGTTCCTTGGAACACACCATTTTCGTCGACTAAGAGGTCATCCTCGGTTTTCAGCTTCTGAACCTTGCGAAAAATCTCATCACCGATGGGGTTGCTGCTCACCATCGTCAAATCGCACAACTCCGCTCCATTTGCATCCCTGCCCTCCCGGCAGATACAAGCTACCAAGTAAGGGGCGTCAGCACGAATGGTATCATCATCGACCTTGGCGAGCATTTCTTTAAGGCTAACGTGTTCGTCGGTCTCTGTCGAGCAGGTAGAGCTGATGCAGATCCAAGCTTTCGACGGAATATCTCGCCTATCAGAGCAAGGAACGATGCCTTGCTCTATAAGCAGGTCGTATGCGCAATCATAAAGCTGCGTCTCCTTATGCGAAGAAACAAAGATTATCTCGGCTTGTTGGGTCCTTTTCCCATTTTCCACCTCCTCAAACCCCCACTTGATAATCTTAATATCGCCCATGCCTTGCTCCCTCAAGAGATTGACTATGCTCGGAGGAAGATCGATTTCTTTCGATGAACGGTTTGTGGTGCCAGTGTCCACTTCACGGAAGTACTTGGCCACTTTTGTGGGGCATGAAAAGAGCTTCCAAACCTGCTCACATACCCGCTCGCACGAGTATGGAAGTTGTAAAGCATCCACTCGAACATTGAGTCTCTGGCACGTCTTATACGACATTTGCCGCGGAAGATATTGGAACGCAGTTTTAATATCAATCCCAGAAATTGCCAAAGGTACACCGCGCTTCCAACTCGGGTCACGCTGCGAAGAGTAGGAGAGTCCGATCCCTTGAGCAGCGCCGCTATCTAGAACGTGCCGAAGAACTCTGAACTGCTCCTCCGGGCTCGGCTTGGTGGCTCGACTCGTCAGACTCACCAACTCACGTACATATCTTCGGTGACTCTCAATCTCCGTACGCAGCAACTCGTTCTCTTTGAGATAGTCAAATTGCTCCCCACCTTGAAGTGCGACTGCCTCAGTTTCCAGCAACGCAATTTTTGAGAGCAAGAGTTTGCGCTCCATTTCCAGCTGCTCATTCTTCTCGCGCAAGAGGTTCTCTTCACGACGGCGCTTTTCTCGGTGTCTCTTGCAGTGCTCCGCGTTGCGCGTAATCTTGCGCCTTTTGTCCTTCGATTGGTCATCAGAATCGCTCTTTTTGTCCGAGCTAACTCTGGACATGGCCATCATGGCGTCAGCATCTGTAGGATTCTCCACTTCCTTCTGCTTCTTTTCTTTCCCCTTGGAATACGTAACCGAATCGTTTGCTTTTACTGACTGACTGTGAATGCTCGGGTTGCTGGAAGTGCGGCGCGTTGAGGTAAAAGCCCGTGCGTATGGCTGAGCTTTAGCGTTGGGTGGAGCGCTATGTGGCTCAGGGTGATGGAGTAGGTGTTGAGGCTGCCGGGGGGCAAATTGCTGCACTGGCGCTAGTCCGGCTGGCAAGAACGACTGCTGGGCCTGCTGCTGCCGGTCAACTCGACCCACATGATCAAATGTGGCATTCTTGACATCGGCAACAGGACCGCCATAGGTATTTTGCCCAAGAGCAGCGCTTGGTGGGGTCATACGAATATTTGGGTTAGTTTGTGGGACAGCTTGGGCCTTGCCTGTGAATGATCCACCGCTGTCGAAGATCTGCTGCCCGCGTGCGATCACTTGAATCTGCTCTGGGGCCAGAGCAGAGACCTCTTGAAAGCTGTGTGTCTTGGTTTCGGAATTATAAGTATACATTTGAGAGTGCGAAGCACTTACGCCAGGGGGCGAAAAGTATCCCCTCGTCACTGTTCCGTACTGTTGAAGTGGGTGAGGGTGATGATGCAGAGGCTGTGACTGTGATTGTGGCTGAGGTGAGACTACCACTGGCGCTCCCGCCCGCCCGCTTCGAGACCGCTTATGGCTCTCCACCGCGGGCGCTTCATGACTGTGGCTTTCATTCTTCTTCGGCTTGCCACGCGGCATACTCGTTCCCGTAGACGAAGCGTCTTCGCTCGCGGATGCTCTTCAAAAGAGGGCAATCAACCAACCAATCAACCGAACGGATAACAAACNTCAACCAACAAGCCAGCCGGCCAGCTAGCCACTCAATCCAAACTGAATCAAACAACAATCGAATTACTGTTGCATAGCTCCTTCCTCCGCACAACTCCTCAAACTCAACACCAACTCCTTCCCGCCCCTCGACCAACTACGGCGCTGCGTGCGCCAACACGCATATACACACACACGCACACCTCGTTGCGTCCTGCGCTTCACCACCGCAGGCAGGCAGACAGACAGACAGACTGACTGACTGACTGACAGACTGACTGACGAACCCTTGTGTGCTTCTCGCTTCGCCCCGAGTCTTGCTCGCAGCTTTCCTTCGCACTGCCGTCCGCCCTCGTTGTCGTTGTCGTTGTCGTTGTGGCTGTCGTTGTTGTTTGCGGTCTTCGATGGCGCGAACTATTTGGTGTGTTTGCAGTTCGATTGTCAGACTGGCAGGTACTGCGTGGAGGTGGCCTTTCCCAAAGACCCTATATGTCTCTGCCTTTGCCTGTCTTGTTTTGTTGTAATCGCGTGAAAACGATCGATCGATCAATCAATCAATCAATCAATCAATCAGTTGACTGCTTTGTCTTCTTCTTGCTCTCGGTGGGGCTCTGCGAGCGTATTTTCTATTTTGTATTGTGAATTTCGTGTTGGTGAAGATTGACTCTTACCTCCTTGGCCACTTGTCTGTTTGCAGCCGAGCTTCCTAGTAGAGTAGCGTTGGTGTCATCTGTTCATTGCTTATCGTTTGTGCATGTTTAAGTATTTAAAAGTCAGTTCGCGGTCCATTGCCAATTGTGACTTTTGCTGTTATGGATAATCCATCTGAATTCTGAACTTACGTGCTTTCACTCATTCCGCTCTTTCACTCTCCATCAAAACACTACAATCTCTCAACTTGGCGCTGGTCTCTTGCCCAATTCTTCAAACCATTCCTCCCATCTTAAGCCGACGAAAGAGATTTGATCCCACTGTCGCAGCGCACTCCTATCTCACGCCCCGCCACGCGAAACAATAGTACTCGCTACCCCTTCCTCTTCCTCGTCCCCACCGCCTCTCCCTGGTATCGTGCCTACTACCCTTCACAATAGCGTTGATCATATGATAGGCCCGGGAAGGGGGAAGAGGAAGGAGCCTCCCAAGCGTAGAGGGGAAGAGAAATAGGAGAGGGAGGAGGAAGGGAGAGAGGAAGGGAGGGAGGGAGGTGCTGATCTGTTCTGCAAATTGCGCAGTATAAATTACCATCAACATCAACATCAACACCATCATCATCATCATCATCATTATCATCATCTCTATTTGTTCATTTGTTTGTTTGCTTTCATAGAATTGACTGAACAGTAAAACCAAAGTTCAAAATTCAAAATGAAGCATTTGGCATTTAGTATTTAGAATTCAGAATTCGCGGTCAGGTGAGTGAGAGGGCCGAAGAATTATTGCTTCAAAGCTAGGGCTCCGACAGTGCCCTCGGAATTCAGGTTTTGTTCGCACGGAACGGAACTGACTCGCTCTTCTTCCATATTTTCATAGAAAACGTGACGAGCTAAGGGTGGCGCGAGGTCGGGTGAGAATATTTTGGGGGTAGAAGACGTGGAAGGGCACCCTTTTCTGGGTTCTCAGGGTGCCATACAACTCATTGTTCAATGAAGGTAAAGAGATGAAAATAGAACTGGAAGCTGTTTTAAAACTTCGAGGTTTCGATCTCTACCCGACTGCCTCTCTGAACAATGATTATGGACTTGTACTTTGCCCTTTTCATGTACACACCGCACAGGATGCAAGTCAGTGCCTGGTTGTGCAAGGCGCATTAAAAAGGGCAGGAAGCTGAATTTTCGTTTCATTGATTGATTGAAATAGTTCCACTGTTCCTAGCAGTTACGGCGCACAAATTGAATAAGAAAGGTACTCGAAATTCAAGCATAGGGACTCGAATGTATGTGCACTATTGCTTTTTAACTGTGATTACTTGCAGAGCCCTGCTGTAAAGTTCGAGTTCAAAGTCTTAAGACTTGGCCAGAAGTGAATAACTTATTTTATCAGCTGTGACTCACAGACCAGTTGGTGCGTGTGTAAAACAATGACGAACTTGTCCGAAGAGCTTATCCTCTATCTATTCGCTACTATAGAACCCGATTACTCCGAAACTCTTTCCTCCCACCGCCATTTCCAAACTTCAAAACTAAAAATATTGCTCTTGTTAAAGCTCTGCCGGGTCTTGTAAGCCACGTGGTCTCCCAGTAGTTCATCCATGGAGTGAGTCAAAAGAGTCAAAAGACAAGAGTCGGGTTTTGGAAAAAAGTGACGAGAAGGGACGAATTGTAACTGCCTCGTGATTGGAAATGGGGGTGAGTATGACTTGCGTAATGCTCATGTCAAGTTCATATGTAAAAAAAGGAATCAAGTTTGCGACGTTGACGAAGTTTTTGTTCGATGAATTAACTACTCTGATGGCACGACATTTTCTTTTAACAAAATACATTTCTCGGGGAGAAAGAAACTCTTTCCGGTATTTAGTTCTCGATACTCGGTACTCAGTACCTCGTAGGATTTCATTCCCCCATACAAGACTTGCTAACGTGGTTCCCGCAACGCCAGGAAACTATACTCTGCGATAACACCTCAATAACATTACTATAACAGTATATTTTCCTATGCACTAGGGATTAAATTCCCGGGCGACGACTGGCTACTTTTAGGTCTTAGCACAGTCCGGGAAGGGATATCAGTAAAGTCTAATTGGACAGGTACAGCACTGGGAGGCGATTAGTGACCAGTAGTTTGTTGTTCCGCCGAGGCGGAGGACTGTTTGTACAAATGTTGCAGAAGAAGTTCTACTTTGCACTAACTTGTATGCATAGCATAAGTTGTGGTCTTGAAGGTTCTGCCCTTCCACACCACCACACGTCTTGCGTAGATCAAGTATAACTTACAGTTAGTTGAGTGAGTTGATTTGCTTTTGCTTTTCTCATTCTGTCGCAGCCTCGAGTTTGCGCCAATGCAACTCATTGCCGTCTTGAACACAGGCACGATGCCCCTTTGAAGAAATGACACGGCGGTACAAAGTGGCAGTTGACCCTCAGGTTCATTCTTGAGTTTCGCCAACGCAGGAATCTTAGGGTTAGTGTTTCGAGGAAAATCGTGTACGATCTGTACGATGGGTGGCTCACTGACCGCCTCACCAGGTCTTGTCCCGACCCCTGCTGTTGCTCTTAAGGCCCCGCGTTATCTGGAAGCGTCCTCAGGCGAAACTAAACCTGGATTTGAAGCCAAATAAACCAGCTCGAGAAACTTCACTCGTTGACCTCGGGGGTGCCTCAGGATATGAGATCAATAAGTCAATAGGCTACAAGTCGCAGCATTGAGACTGTTCACGTGAAGCTTTGGGAGGACACGATTGCCCGAATTTATTAAAATTTTAAAATCGTTCAACAAAACATTTCAAAAAAGTCCATCATCGTGCATCGTGGCTTTGCTTTTTAGTGAAAGGGTGAAATCGCTTCTCTAGCTGAATGATTAGAAGTCTTCAATTTGTCTAAGATAGGTTCCTATAGGAATTGATAATGAACTTGCTGGAGCGCGAATATTAGAAACCCAGGTGTTTTCAAAAGGTTATGAAGGCTTAGTCGCTGGAGAGGGAAGAGACAACTCAAAACGGACTGGAGAGCCCAATGATTAGGCTGCGATTGGCCTTTGATTCGAGAACCAATTGAACGGTTACTAAGCACTGGAACCATTTCCGAGAATTTCTCGTGACGAGCGTCATAGAACAAAGGTGATGAGAAGACTCATTCCAGTCAGCACGTGAGTTTTAAATACCATGTTCTGAAGCTAAAGCCATCTATGAAGATTGATACTTCTAACGTAGTGCGTGCGCACTTCCGTTGTCATAGAAATTCTGTCTAGTTTTGAAGCCGTGAATGCTACAGTACTTTACCGAATCAAAACCTTAATGTGAAGTCCATCCTTCGCGTGTGATGAAGAACGTTGTCCAAGTTTGTCCATCTATTTGAACCTTTTTTGGAACACATGTCATACAAAAAACGCGCGAGAACAAGTGCAGTACTTGTACCTTCGCGCTGCGAGGAGGAGATGAGAAATGGCGCGGTGTAATTGAACGCGAGCGGGACTGCAATGAGTTCTTTCGTCAGTGTATGTTCATGAAAGTTGTCAACAACGATTTTGTTCGATGGAGGTGAATGAATGAATGGATGAAGTGCGAGAGGAAAAAGTTCAATTCCAGTGCAGCGTGGGGCGGTGAACTTCGGAGAACGGGAAGCGGTTGTCAGCTTGTCCGGTTTGAGCTCCCTGTCAAATCAGTTGATTTGTAAGATGTTCTTAAAAATAAAGGAATTGGCGCCGAGTTCCGAGTCTTGTTATTCTTGTTTTTGATGCACCGTGTTGTCATTGTTGTTGTTGTTATTTTTGTTGTTAAACAGAAAAAGAGAAAACCATTGTTCAGATTTGAGATGACGCGGGAGTCGCAAGCACATGATTTCTTAGGAAAGAAAAGTCGCAACGTTTCTCCAAAGTATCGCGGACTGGCGCGTTGGGAAATAAGGAGCCAAGCTAGGTTGCGAGTCAGAGAGCAATTGAGCTCAACTCGGCTTCTTCAGACCACAGTCAACTGAACTCTCGAAAAAAAGCGGCTGTCACAGCCATTTCAAAACGCTTTTCAGAGATTTCGGAGGGTAAAACGAATGTAAGAAGAAGAGAAGAGAGAGAGAGCATGAGCAGTCCAGCGCCGTGCCGTGTGCTGTGGAAGGAATTTGAACCTTCAAGTTGTGAAGGCCAGAGCTTGTCCATGGCTCTCAAAAGCAAGCCAGCACCTCCCGATGCCCGCAAGATGATCCCACAACCAAAGCGAATGACTGTAAATCCTTCACATTCGCATTCACATTCACGAACTCACCAACCGCGAAAGCTTTGACTTCCTTCTGGCCGGGTCCGGAGGGCTCGAGCCAATACTTTCCAACAGCAGTATGACACGCTAACTCGCAGAGGCTCGGAGAGAAAAACCTCAACATGCTCACTGGAGGTCGGAGGCCGGAGGTGCTTGATTGTTCCCGAGTTCGTGCGACGCCATAACTTAGCGGGTGGCGTAAGGGCAGCCGGACTTGTTGGAAGCACCTTAGGGTACGCTTGCACGACTCAAGACTTGCACTCCTACAACTCCTACATCTCCTAGACGAGCTGCGCCTCGGACCTCGGTGATCCAAGATTCCATCGTTAAAAGGAGCGCTCTCTCTCGTGTCTGTCTGACTCAGGCAGCATGCTCCCAGCGCTCCTCTCGCGACGTTAGATGGGGGAAAGGAAGGCGAGTATTTGTACTTGTACTTGTGCTTGTGTGGGAGCGCGGTCGGAGGCTTGGGAGATCTTGGGAGAATGAAAGCTCGCCTCAATGACACGATTGTCAACAGCAAGTACGCCTGAACCATGTCCCTTGGCGCATTCTGAACACAATCTTTCGAGAGAAAGAAAGAAAGAAAATGAAATGAATGAATGAATGAATGGAGAGCAAAAATCTCTATTTATCCCCAGCCTACCTGTGTGGTGTGTGGGTGTGGGGACACAGAGCTGAAGAGCAGGTGGAACGGAAAGAATTGCGACACCCGAAGCGAAGAGGTCGTCCAAGACATTGCTCCGACATCCGTTCTACTTTGCCTCCTTGTCCAGTGCTGACAGTGCTGTTTTGGCAACAACATTCTAAGGAGTTTGCAAAGATTCTAAGGAGCGGAGAGAGAGAGCTCAAAAAAGATCGATTGCCAGCTTTGCTCTGACGAATCGCCGCTGCAGTTGCGTGTCGAAGTTGCAGATCGGATTGACAACCGCGCTTTCACTGTCGTTGCCATGATGGTTGCGGCTTGCTTGCACTCTCTCAGGTTAATCAACACCAAACATCTCTGAATCCGAACCTATGTCGTGTACCACCTCAAGAAAAGTCCCAAACGAGCCAAATAATCTCGCCGCTCGTATGAGTAATTGCTGATCTGTTTGTATTATTCACTGTCCTGACACCGATCAAGCAAACCGAAGTTGTCGTTGATTGAGATTTATCGGGACAGAACAATTGTGGTCTGATACCAGTACCGGTTCTGCAACCCTTGAGATTGACTGACTGTGAGGCCACAGTCAGGATGGACTGATTGAGTGATTGATTGACCGACTGATATGATCATCATGTCCTCAACTTTCTGCGCGCTGGCCAAAGCACGAAGTAAAAAAGACTTATTGCAGTGATTCCAGTTGCATGTACACACAAAATGTCCCTGATTTGAAGCTTTTGAATTTTCGCCAATACGGCGGGGAACAAGATCACAAGGATGTCCGAGCTCTCGGGATGAGGAGGGGTATAAGACTAAGTCGAGTCTCGGCGTATTGTTTGTTTGTTTGTTCTAAAGAGATACGAGCCCTTCAGTATATTCTTCTGCGCGCTGGCCAAAGCACGCAGAACGCTGCAAGGAGAGCGAACAACATGGTTCGGATCGACTGGACCCGACTTCGCTCTCTTCTAATCAGAGTCTATCTTGCGCTCTTCGTTTTTACTTTTACTAGGCTCCCCAGATAACTCCACAAGCCAAGGCAGTTCTCCGAGACTGTGATTTATTCCGGCCAATCGTGGGCCGCTCGCAAACACATGACCGTTGACTTCGCGTGGATCTAAGTTGATCAAGTCAGGTTTGACACAGAAACTCGCTGCGAGATTTGTGGGCAACACCTGGACAGCCATCGCATGAGGCCTCGCTTAACACAGTGTCCGTCTGGGCGTTGCTGCGCCTGCTGAGCCTGCTGGCTGGGATTGCTTTTGGATCTACTTTGATTCCCACAACAGAAGATGAGGATACTACAACAAGTCGTCAAGAGTCGATTGCCGCCGTGCCTTCAAGGGCCAGTTCAGAACTAGTTTTGCTACTGCACCAACGCAAACGCACAGGCGCAATAAAGTTCTCGCTTAGATTTTCAAAGACCAAGGCGGACTCGACGGTGTGCGGAGGTGTTTTGCTTTGCCAAAATAGCTGCATGAACTCTCTCTTTGTGTGTGTTTTTGTACAGACGCAAAATGCCTCAGCTTGGAAACGGGATAGATATGAAAAACGAGAGAATATGTATTTGTGGGATTGTATCTTAGGAGAGAGTGTGACAGGATCAGCCGAAAAGTAAGTCGTCCAACTTGTTGCCAACCATCTCCAAATTCTTTTCGAAGTACCCTGGTTGGCAAATGTTGTCTTTCTTTTCGTATTCGCACGAGTACTTGCAACGGCCGCAAGCGCAATGGATTGCCGCGTCACAAAGCTCAATAAAAGGGCTAACGGATGTGAACATATTCGAGAGACTCTCAGCGATACTAAATGCAATACCGTCGCATAGACCAGGAATCCTATCAAGAGCATTGTAAACGCTGCACGTCACAATCTGTTTAAACACAGCCTTGTTCACGAGATTTATGACTTTCTTGATGAGCGCTGCACTAGGGTTGCACCATGGCAAAGTTCCAGCGCTGGCTGCACATACCGCTGCCGTCGAAGCCGCGGCACATGTAGTCGACATGATAGTTCGGGAGCCTGGAAGTTTGCACACAAGGTCCCACGCCTTCAACATGCGCTTGCCAATCCACTTCAAGTCATCCAGAAATTGCTCCTTGAAGTATCTTGTGATGGTTCCGAATCCGTCCAGCAATATTTCCCAGGCATCTTCGGCGCCGTCCACAATGAAGTCAAACAAGTCCTCCGTTCGCTCCTTGAAAGGCCGCGCCAAGTGATCCACAAGCGCCTCGGCCACATCGAGGAAGACGTCATCCACGTTTCCGAGGACCTTTCCGATGTTTTTCACCGCCTTCTTGGACAACTTGCCCACAGACTTCACCACCTTCTTGACGAAACCCCACGGATCCCACCGCGTCGTGCCCGTGAGCTCTTGCATCAAGAGCGAATGATCGCTCTGCGACATGCCTTGCCCGAGGGCCACGTCTTCGCGGCTGGACTGCGCCTCAAGTGCATGGCTGTCCAAGTTCTGACGAAGTCGCTGCACCAGAAGGTTCCTCTCGCACGTCACGCACGACAGCAGCGCCGCGACCACCACCAACAACAGCAAATTTACACGCACGCCTTTCATCTCCTCTGCGACCAATGCGACCTCTCTTTGCAATGCTTCTTGCGCCCAATTTGGGGTTTGCCAATGGATTGATTGACTGTGGAGATCGATCGATCGATCGATTGATTGATTGTTTGATTGACTATGAATGATGGATGGATTGACAGTGAGCACACGTAATGTTAAAACACTCACTCACAGTCAGCTCAGCCATCTCTTTTCTCTTTTTCTCTTCTTTGTTACCTTCACACTCATTCACTCACTCGCTCATCGCATTCTACTCCAATTGACTGACTGCGAATGAATGAATACTCATAGACAATCTATTTCTATTTTGTTTGTGTGATTGATTGATTGATTGATTGATTGATTCCAAGATTGATCATGGATTGAGCGACTGAGTGAGTGACTGTGAATGATCGATCAAGACTGGCTGTGAATTGTGAACTTTTCGCTCCAAAAATAGCTTTCGAATAGGTCTCGCAAAGCATCCAAAGAAAGGAGTTCAGCCTGATCTAAACTGCGTTGCTGCCCGCAACTCCATTTGAAAATTAAAAAATCCTCTCTCTCTCTCTCTCTCTCTCCCTGTCAATTTCAATTTCAATTGGATCTCAATCAACAAGAAAAAAGAATAATTTAATTCGAAGTTCTTAATTTGGTTCATACTCACTGTTAGTACCCACATCTCTTCTCCCTCTCTCTCACACTCTGTTGGTTGGCCACACACACAACACACGAGCTCTGCGTCCACAATGTCTACAACCAATCTCCAACACTTTTGGGACACTTTCGCTCGAATCTATTTGCTACCGGAGGGGTAGCTGGAGGCGTAGTTGCAACACTCCAGTTACTCAAGTGCGCGAGCAGCAGTTACTCGCTCACTCTTTGGGATTCTTGGGAAGCTTTGCAGTCTTGAGCACTTTTCTTTTCCCTCGTATTTTTGTGAGGGACAAGTTCTCCTGGATTTATTTCGACAAGGCGAAAAAAATAATTAATTGAAAATCAAGTCAAAGTGAACGCTCGGATTGGTGCGAGCATACTAGCCTTTCCACTATCTACACGCTATGCCCAGCATGTATCGCTTGTAACTTACAGGAAAAAGATTCATACGGATCCACGTAGCCCTGCCTATGTATCAGCTAATGGGAAGCTCTCGAGGAGGACCCCGAGAACTCGCTCGTAGCGACTTGTAGACTTTGGACTATGGAGATGGTAGTGGTGGCGGCCATCGACAGTCGCCTCCAAAAGCGAAGAGAGAGAATCTCTTGACTCTTTTTCTGTTTTTCTCGGTTCTTTTTTTTAGAGGGGAAAAAAAAGAAGAGGAAGAAAAATGGAAACATTTGTATGCAATTCCTGAGAGGGGCCGCAAGTCCGAGTGAAAGTGGGCTCTAAGTTTGATTACCGTTTACAGTAGTTGATACCACACCTCCTTCCCACTTCCCCCTCTCCCCCTACCAGCCCTTAGTAGAAAACAAAACGATTCCGTGAGTGGGGTGAGCACTCCAAATTGGAGAGAGCAGCTCTCAGGACTAGCTTTACCCTGTATATGGCAGTACCAGTGGCGTGCGGCATAGGCAGGCGCTAGGGTATCTACGCTGTTGGGTGAGAGTGCTATCCAGATCCTAGTGTCGTCTGGCACGATTGGTTTTTAAGTCAGAGTAGAGGTCTGTTAATGTACTCCTAATACGTGTTTCGTGAGTTTGTTTTGCGAGTTGGGTCTCTTCGGATTAAGGTCTGGCTATGCTGTGTGGTAGTATGACTTTCTCGGAGTCATTTTCATCCTTGTCTTCAGTACTTCCTGTCAACGCGCGCGATTTCAATGGATGGGAAACGCCAGACTATTAATTCCGACAGTAACTACTCCACTAGCAGCATGGATTCAGGAGGAACAGAAAACTGTCAAGAAGGCGATCTTTGCACGTCTTTTGGGCCACACATAAAGCAATGGAAGTTACAGAATTTGGCCCACATTCTAACCCACAATCATTCCAAGTCTCTGTGGCGCCAGAGTTGTCGAGAGCGCTCCTTGTAGAGCGCGAATCGAGGGTGGTAGAGGGCGAATCGAGGGGACGAATCTGGGTACGTGAAATGCCATTGCGTTCCGCAGTCGGATTGGTTCGTCACGTCAGAGTAGGCACGCCATATCCTCGGAGTACCCTGTGAGCAAATGATTCACAAGGTGGGGAATTTGATTACGAAAGCTTTTCTTTTTTTTTAATCACGTGAACATTGATTTGATTGATTGATTGAACAATTGAAACACAACAAACAAAGAATGCTTGACATGCATCGACACGTCGTCTCAACAATCCGCAACAACGTATATTCCAATCCAAATGCCTCAGATTTTATTGCAAGATACGAGGCTACCGTCGTCGTTTGGTGCCTGCAAATACTGCAAATGCAATGTTATACAAGCTTTTGGCGCGCAAAGATTGCGAATGCATGGGAGCAGCAGCGAAAGGCAGGTTCCGTAGTGGACAAAGATCGGTGCAGAATAGCAGACGAAGAGGGAGAAGATAGCTGGTGTTGAACCGAGGGAGATGGTGCATTGACGTTTCCACCCAAAACTGCGGAAACCCATGCGCATGGGTTGCGACCTTGGCGCAGTGTCCTTGCCAGAGAGGAGCTCTGGAGAAACGCCGGTCGAGCTCGGTCAAAACGTCTCTCTTCTCAGCATTTGAGCTCGACTACCTCGACGCAATGTTCTCTTTGCTGTGGAAAAAGGTTCCCTACCGTGAACGCAGCCACCAAACAAATTCAATGCAAGCATTCCATGTAAGAGACTGAAAATGGCGCGAGTGAATGGGGAAATGGTCAACTGTTTAGCTCTGTTTAGCTTCACGAGGTTCGAGCGCCGCTCGCGTGCTGCCGGTGTACAAGAGTACTGGAGCCGCGGCAAGTGTCGATGTCATTCGCTTCGAAGTGTTGATGCGAGGCAGGTCCGGCTGCTGGGATGCTGCCCTATCGCCTGGTTGCCAAGAGTACACCTGCATTGCCGCTGGCCTGGTCCTGGAGGAATGCCATGGGAGGTGGAGGAACGTGGCTTATGACAGCAGGTGTGGATCGATGCAATCGTTGGGCGCAGAAGCGTTTTGCACCTTTAGGCTGTGTTCTTTTTGAAATGATCCAATTGCTCATTTGTGGCTGGCAGAGGACTTTTTGAGCTCGGCCAGCAGCCCGCTCGCAACTTGAATGAACTGCCCAAGAGCGTCGCGCTCCAATTCGGCCCTTTCCGCCTCGGACTCTGACAAATCTTGCCCGCCCGATCCGGCTTCCTCTTGTTCGAGGTCCGTGGCGATGTCCACGAGCTCGTCCAAAGTGCGCTCCAAACGAGTGCGCAGGGAAGAATCCAGGAAAGCTTCTTTCCGCTGCTCTGGAGTGGCCTGTGAGCAAAAGTTGTGAACCACCATACATGCCCTAATCGAAAGCTCTGTGTCAGACACCCCAGCTCTTCGGACCATCGCCACCAGTTTGCTCATCGTTCCCAGGCGCAACAATACCTCCCGAGTGAGCGAAAAGGACACGAGATTTGTGAGGACGCCGCTCGACGCAAGAACGATATCTCGGGTCGTGTGATCCAGCAAGATCGTCATCGCCTCGTCTACTCGAAATTTGTGCATACAGCCTTGCATGAACTCGCTCCGAGAAAAGTTTCCAAATGCTCTCACCGCCTCCAGCGCAGTTTCAAAGTTACCGGAAAACATGTACGGCAACAGCACCTGCACCGTCTCACGCCTCTGCAGGATACCATCATTCTCGCCAGGATCCTCATAAAAGCTCAAATTTGTGATGAACGCGATCGCGTTGAGGGCGAGCTCCTCTTGCTTGGCGGAAAGCTGCTGGTCTTTCTCCAGTTCGCCGTCTTCCGCAACTCGATGAAGCACCTCGCCGATCATTGGAATGGCTTTGTGTGTAATTAAATTCGTGCCCAGTTCCTCGTCGATGGAAAGATTCGCAATCAGACGCACCGCCTTGATCAAAAAATCCTCACGCTCCTTGTCCTTCCGCGAAGAAGCACCTTGCTTCGCTTCCACATACTGCCTCGCATGATAACCAAAAACCTTGGTTAGCAGATGCAGGCCCTCCATATCGTCACATGCGACGCGCTGTCTGTTTGTATTGCTGCTATGCGAGGTCGTCATGTTGCCAAGAATGAACATTGCCCGAATACAGGCTGCCATGTGTGACTTGTAATGGTACTTGATAACAGATAGCAACGGCCGCACACTAATGAGGCCCCTGCCCTTCGATGATGTAGATACTTTTGATAAGATGCGAACACAGTTAAATGCGACCTCAGGCTCCGAAGCATGCTTTGACAAAACCCTTCCGATCAGTTCTGGCACTCCGTTGCTGTACACCTGTTGAACCCTACGTTTGTCATCCATCATGCATCTGAAAATTGCACTGGACTCTATCAAAAGCTGCACCACCACGGTATGCTCTGCCCTCGGTGCTCCAGCGCCATCGCCATCACCGTCGTCATCGCTGCCAACCGCGGCACCCTCTCCGAGCAAATAAGACACAAACCCAGACAAACGCGACACGATCCCATAAGTTGCGAGGGCCTGCTGGTTGTCCGTGTTTTCCTGCGAAATAAACTTTAAAGAACCCAATGCGAATATCATTGCGCGCCGAATCTTGTCCCGGTGGTAAAACTCTGCCGCTTTCGCGTCCTGCGATAAAGACATGGGCAAGAGAAACACAATTATTGCCTCAACTAGCTGCTCCTTGCGGAAAGCGTCGTCGAAGGCTTTCTCACTTGCAATCGAATACATTATTTCACAAACCTCTTCCAAGTTGAGATCGCTCTTTCCACTTCTATCGCAGACCCCCAAGCGGATGCAGATCCTGCAAAGTTTGATGACTCCGAGAAAATCATTCTCCTGTTGAGCTCGTCGGATTGCTCCCTTCAGCTCCTCAAGTCCGTACCGGCAGAGCACCTCCACATCAGAACTATGAGCCCAATTTGCTCGCTCGGTAAATGAACAAACCTGATCCAGTTTGGGCCACAAGTCACTACATTCTTCTCCATCAAAGGAGGAACAATGGCTCAAAGCAGCGAGCTTCTCTCGCACTTCACGAAGCACCTCATTCGCGGTGTTCTCTCCAAGCAGCGCGCGAGCAGAGCCAACAACTTCCGATTCGTCACCTGGCGTGCCGTCCTGTTGAATTGTCGAGTCTCCAACTTTCTCCTCCTCCTCCTTCGACTCGTTGCACTTGGCTTCCGCGATATGTGCAGAGCGCTCCTCTCCTGCACGTGGTCTGGATTTGCTGCTGGACTGCTTCGCCCGTGAGGTTCTCGCCTTGGATTCCTCGCCGGCGCGTGATTTGCATTCCTGAAGAGTCTGTGCTTTCTCTGCCTCGTCGTCCTCCGCCCTTGAGTCCCTGAAAAGCTTGTGCCTCAGCGAGCTCCGAGAAGACGGCGTGGTTTGTCCGGCGCTTTTCGTGGTTGACCGGTTTGACTGTGTGGCATCAAAGTCGAAGCGCCTTCTGGTCGTCTGCAACGGCGTGTGTGGCCTAGATGGATTTAACAAAGATGCCCTTGCCTCCGAGAGCACCACGCTCGGCCGGCTGGCCATGATAAGGCTTCGCAGATCGGAATCCATTTCGTCCTGCGGCCGCTCAACAGCTCAACAACTCAACAACTCAACACTCCGCCCGGCAGCCAGACCAGCAGCAACGGGCGATGAACAAACGCTCAATCGATCGACAAGAACTACTCGAAGCAAAATCTTCAACCGACAACCCAGAAGAAGGACCCCGCCGAGACTTCCAAACTCCGACCCTTCTTCCAATGCCAAGGCCAACAGCAAGGCCACGTTCCTGGCCTTTGTTCAAGCACTGACGAATGACGAAAGCGGTTCAGGCTCAGCTCTTTCACGCCATCCAGTGCCGGCACTGCTGCTGCGACTCCTTCTTCTTCGACTTCCGTTTAACACCTTCCGCTTTCCAGTGCAAGCAGCCGTTTTGGCGGACGCACGCAGCGGCTGGCAGGAGCAAGGCGTGACTCGTCCTCGCTTGCCTGTATACCAGCAAAGCAGGAATTGGCAGCTGCTCGTTGGAGTGGACTTACTGTTAAGCAGAACAGAGCAGAGCACCGTGCTTGCTTTGGCTGGGGAGATAGGTAAGCAATTGCCTCGCGCCAAGGCACAATTAGCTAGAGCAATGGCGCCTTCAGGTACTGAGTCTTGCAATCATAACCTTTCCAATGGACGAATGCACGAATGAATGCATGAATGAATGAATGGAGATAGATAGGTATGTATGTCTTTGGTCAATAAGCTCCTTGGCTCGCTGCCTGCTGCTGCTGCTGCTACTTTCTTCACTGTCAATTCAACATCTGTCTCTTTCCTTCCGTCGTCGGTTCGAGGGGAAGACTGCATCCACGACTCGCGTGTGTGGCATGTCTCGAGTCAATCTTCGTTCGTTACGTTCGTTCGTTCGTTCATTTATTCACTCACTGTCAATGCAAATCTTTCGCACTCGGGCTCTTCTTCGCTTGGACTCTTGCTTCACATTCATCGCAAGTAAACATGTCAATCAATCAAAATCAACAACAATCAATCAACAATATTACCGTTGAAACGCGTCTCTCCGCGCCGTTTATCGTCACGAGGTCCTTTCCGTTGCTTCATTCCACGGTCAATTCGCATCATTTCGCGTCACACCGCGTCTCTCGTTACGCACAGGGCGTATTTCCGAATATAAATCGTACTCGCAAATACGATCCGACGTACGGCTGGGATATTGGGCGGCAGCCACAACTTTTTTAGCTTCCAGAGCATTCAAGTTAGCTTTCTTTCTTGTGAGACGCACGAAGCTTTGGCATTTTGCGGTGCACAGGCGGGTGGCGCGGAGTACTAGGCCGCGGCTAGAAGAGGGTGTAAGTGAACGCAGTGCGCGCGCATGCGAAAGAGTTCCGCAGTGGCGGCGAGGATTTTGTGGAGGTTGTGGGGATGGATGGATGAATGGATGAATGGAAGAGACAGATATATATATATATAGAGAGAGAGAGAGAATGTGAAAATGAATGTGAAAGTGTTTGTGTTTGTGCTTGCGTGAGCGAAATGCGAAATGCGAAATGCAAAATGCGAAATGCAAAATGTAAAATGCGAAAAGCGTTCAATGAAAGTGACGGAGACGTGGACGTTGAATGGCGAGTTGTTGGACAAGGAGATCGATCATGTGCACGTCTTGCGTCAAGCGTTCAGCCACTCTCTGGTTGATTGATCATTTGATCGGGAGCTGCGTCCATGTTGAGGCTGGTGTTGTGGGTGTGGGTGTTGATGTTGATGTGTAAAAGTGCTCAAGGTGCGAGAACGACGAGCTGACCGAGTGATTTTCCTTTGATGTGTGCTTGCTTGGTTTTGCGCATAATAGTGCGTTGTAGATTGTAGATTGCAAAGATGTCTCAGAGTGACAAGGATCGCGCGACAGAGCTCAAAGACCAGGGCAACAAGTTTTTCACCAGTGGAAAACCGGAGCAGGCAGTGGATGCGTACACGGAGGGCCTCGGATTGGACCCAGCAAACCACGTGCTGTTTTCCAACCGCGCTGCAGCATACTTGAAGCTCAACAATGTGGACAGGGCTGTGAAAGATGCGCGAAAGTGTGTGACTCTTGCGCCCGAGTGGGCCAAGGGGTACACCAGGCTTGCACAGGCCTTGTACCGAGCTGGGAAATATGACGAGTTCGAAGAGGCCATCAAGAAGCTGGAGGAACTGGAGCCTGACAACCACAACATTGCACCTCTCCGCAACTCGGTCAAGCTGAAGCGTGTTTTCGCAACGCTCAAGGGCAAGTGGCATGGGAGCGTCTCCGCGGAGCTTGGAGGATACATTCAGGAATTCGACTTCCAGTCAGAGTCCCAGGTGCTCATCTCTGTCTTCGGAAACACAATGCTTGCTCGTCTCAAGCTTGACGTTTCTCAGGATCCTGGATACCTCGACATTCTTGTTGTGCAGCCAGGCGCAGAGATGCAGTCGCCTGAGGTCAAGCACATCTTCAAAATTGAAGATGATATTCTGCACTTGTGCTCTCCTCATATGGCACCGCCAAACGAGCGCCCATCTTCCTTCGACGGACCTGCTTATGTAAAGATGTATCGCGGCCCTGCCGGAGAAGACGCTTCCGTCAAGGAGGCGCGCTCCCAGATTGCCTCAATGTCGATGAGCGAAAAGTGCATCGCCTTCGCCAATGACGTTGCCCGTATTGTGCCTGCTCACAAGATGCCGGACAACATCGCCACTCTGTCAGACACCTCTGCTGAGTCCCAGGCTGCTGTGCTGACGAGTGTCAGATTTCAGAACGAATACTTCAAGATCAAGACCTTGTACGGTGGATCGGTCGAGGAAAAGCTTCAGAGATATCTCGGCCGTGAGGAGAAATGCCCCAATGACAAGGTTTCCGCCGCTGTGGAAAACCTTAGAAAGGAAATGCAGGACGCCAATATGCTTCCGCGTGAAGATGAAATTGCAAGCATGAACGTAGACACCAGTAACATTGTCCCAAAAGACCTCGCACAAGCGGCAACTCCTGCATCTGTCCCTGAAGTCCCGGTTGCAACAACCGCTCAGGCCGTGAAAAAGGTTGTGGAAGCTGAAGCCAAGGCTTCATCCGACAACACCACCCTTCTCATAGCCGTCGGAGTTGCTGCAATTGCTGCGGGCACGTTAGCTTTCTATCTTCTCCGGAACAAGAACTAATTGTGATAGCATCACCTCCATCAAGACTTACAAAATTACAGCGAAAAACGAAAGAAGACATGTATTCATCGCCGCCCCCAGTATTTTTCTTTTTTGGTTGGCTTCTCGCATTCGCAAGACCTGCTTGTGTCTTTTTTTTTCAAGTTTCAGTTCAGAAAACATAACAACGAAAAGCAGCTCTCCATCAAGCTCGTTCGGTTGGCCGGATTTCGCTGAGCTGGCCGCTCTTGGTCGGAGTAGACGTGTCCAGGAGATCCTTCAAGATGTTCTCTGCTGTTGTCTTCAAAGCGCTAGCGTCCAATTCAACGGAACCAGCTGCGCGAAGACCCATCAAAACTACCTGGTCGATGTACACAAGGCGAAGCAAGTAACCTGGCACGCACTCTGTCTGAATGTGTGACTTCCGTTCGCTGACTCCGCGGCGAAGGACCTGCATCAGCCGAGGCTCCAGCTCTTCCAGAAGATCTAGTCTCCGGTGGCTGCAGCACGAGTATACAAGCTCGTGAGCACTACAGCACGACTTTGATGGCCTTTCCAGCGCTCCTCGAAACAATAAAAGATTGTTCGTGGACCTCTGGAACGCTGCGCCCCATTCCCAATCGTCTGGATGAAATAACGTCCAGCTCGGGAGGTCTTCCCTGAGCGCCCTTTGAAGTTGCCGATCTCGGAATTGCTTCACTAGCACCCAAAGATCCGTGTCTTCTTGCAAGCAGCTCTCCTTTTCACTCGCAGCGCCACCTTCTACGGCGTCGCTGAACCCATAACTTTCGCAGCTTGCGAGATGCTTCGCCTTTTGCTCCATCAACACTTCTGCGAGCGGGTCACCGCCCAGAGAGAAGAAGTCTTTCAGCAGCCTGGAAGCAACGGCTACTGCTTCAAGATCGTGCGATTCTTCCCCGAGTAGGCAGCAGAGCAGATCGTCTTTTGCCACAACGTGCAGCGCTTCCGAGTGCGACACCGCCGCGCAGCCGACATACTCTGCAGCTAGCAAGGGGTCTTTGTTGGTGCCAATCTCGAGCATGCAAGCTGCCAGTCTCGCAAGACTCTGTAGGCACAATTCATCCTTGCCGACCGTGCGAGCCTGAACCCCGCAGACCGTCGTGCCCCATGCAGTTGAGATCAATGCCAGCTGCCACATCGCCAATTCAAACCATCGGCCACGTGGACAGCAACCCGTCTGTTCCCAGCTTGCCGCAGGGCGTGGCGTACATAGCGCACGTCCGTGGACAGCTATCGCGGTTTCCTCAGAGTGGGCGATGCCTACTCTCTGGGTCAGTATCAGTAATGCTCCGCTGCCGTTATCTGTTTAAGTTGGCAAGAGCAATCAAATGCAAGCAAGAGCAAGAGCAAGGGCTCGAAACAAAAACTTAACAAGGTGAAAAGCTCAAAAGCAAAGCCGCTTGCTTCTCGCGAGCTTGTCTTCCTTGCTTCTCTCTGCTTCCCGATTAAAACGTATGCAATGATATGCACACGGCATGCACAAGCATCGCCTCGCACCAATCTATCCTCATTCAATGAACATGGGAATTTGAGACGAGACTCTGCATTAACTGACTGTGAAGGAGGACTGTTTTCATTCTCTCACTATCAATCCAATCAAGAGCGCTTTTGGCAACGGGAGTCGAGTGACGACCGGTGAAGCGTAATTTCGCAACTGGTTTTGGTCAAAGTTGAACTGTTTGTCGTTGTTTCGAACGGTAACTATTACATTAAATCGTAGATCATTGCTACTTCCTCGGTAATTGGCGCAAATCGGAGTCCATCCGCTGCAGCGGGCTGAAGCTTGCTCGTCGATGCGCCTCGAGACCTGGGAAACGACTGCAAGTATCTGGAATATCGTTAAAATTGTTCATAGTCTGGGACATGCAATGTTGCAGACGTCGGAATTTCAAAATTTGTGGTGAGGACTTGAGACATTGGAGGAATGGGAAAGTGGGATGCTCCAGTCATTTATGGTGCTTGCCCTCTCGCGATTGGCTCCACGCCTCTTGCTCTTCGTCGTCCCCATCGCCGTCGTCCTCCTCGTTGGCACCGTCTTTTGACTCGTCTTGGAGCAGCCCGTGAGTCTTTGCAAAGGACCTCCAAAAGGTTTTCAGGGCGCGAACGAACTCCTCGTACTCCAAGCACTGGAGACAGAATTGAATGTACTCCTTGGCGATGGGGTTGGCGTCGTTGGACTCCTTGAATCGCTTGAACAGCTCCTTGGCGGTGATGTTCTCCGCCACCAGGAAAGACTCGAGCTTTTCCTCCACCTGCGCTTGGTACTCTTTGAACAGCTCGTAATATTCGTGGCTATTCTCCTCAGTGCTCAAGTCCACCACGTGGCAATTGTCCTGAAAGAACTTCTCCAGCGACGAGTTGAACGCGTCCGAGTCGATGTGATCTGCAAAGCGCAACACGAAGTCCAGCGAGTTGGGGTCGTGCTCCGAAGAGTCCTGCTTGGACTCCATCTCCAGGGTGCTCCTGAGTTCCGCCATACCGGAAGCCCCACGCGTCACTGGCTTCGCTTCCACGGATGCCACGCACTTGCTCGCGCTCGAACCCGCGTCTCGCTTTTGGGAACTGGAACCACTGGCCAATAACGAACGGAGAGAAGGAGGGACGGAGCGAGGCACTCATTCTCGAGTCCATCATCCCCGAATTTGAATGCACTCCCTAGAGCTCTAGAGCTCATAATCGCCGCAGCCCCGACAGCGTTAACAGCGTTTCAAGTATATTCCTCCTTAGAAACTTGCACACGCTCGCTCCGCGCCGGAACGAGCGAGCGTCTTGAGAGTTTGGCAGTCTAATCGAGAGAATCGAACGTGCCCAAAGCTTACGGCAATGATAAAAGTTTGCAGAGCACATTGTAAAATGCTGTGCACAATGTGCATTGCACAGTGCAAAAGGGAAGGGCTCTTTTTGTGAGCGTGGGGTCAAGAATTGGAAAGAAGAACGACAACCTGCCTCTGTCCTTCGCTTTCCAGTTTGCGAGACACGTGCAAAGCCTCCATTGGACGCGCTGCCAATCCGCCCATTCCAATATATACATTCGGATGGATGGACATTTCGATTTATATATTATATCTACGAAAAAAATTCCCATCCATCCATGTATACATTTATTCACGTGTACCTGTCCGAGAGTCTCCGCTTGCCACGACTATCGCTTTGCAACGCCAATGATCGGATGCTCGCTCGGTCACATAATCGAGATAGTCACTGTCTTGCTTTTCGAATGAGATCCGTTAAGGTCTTCACGGCGGCGGCCGCCGCGTCTTCATTTTGACACTACTAAAGTTAGAGTAAATTCTTAAATGCTTTCACACTCCCTCCGTCACTCACTCACTCGATCAATTAATCAGTCAATCAATTGACGTGATTCACTATCAATCAATTTTATTTATCTTCACTGTCACATTCAGATACAGACAACGCGGATGCGAGTGTTGAATCTGTCGTTCCGAGTCTGAACCTTTATATCCATATACCGGCAATACTGGCGTGCGGAAACAGACCAACCAATCAACCAATCAACCAATCAACCCATCAATCAATCCTTTAAACAAACAAACAAACAAACTCATGCCATTCTTTGCCTTTGACTTGAATCCGAACGTGCATTCATCACAATGCAAAACATCGAGTCAGAAGTGCTCCCAAATGATGCAACGAGAGGCAACGCAGGTAATATCACATTCACCATAGTCTCAACTACTGGATATTAACACTGCACCTCCACCCGGTTCTTCCCCCGAGAACCCATTTATATCCTACCGACTCATAGACGTTTCTACACGATCTTCAAACTCCCCGGGGGCGCCCGGTTCTTCGCCGGACCCTTAACATCTTCTAATAAATACCATAACGAACAAAGCGAACAACGGAACGCGATGGAAACGAAAGGAAGGTGCTGAGATACACGAGGACAGTTTGAACACAGCGAACAAAGTGTCCGCGCGTACACTTGACGACGTACGTATCAGGTAAGTACTTATCTATGGTCATAAGCGTAAGATGCCAGTAAGAGTCAAATAGCACGACTGCGCGTTGTTGGGTCGTTGGATTTGGGAGAGAGAGAGAGAGAGAAAAGAGAGAGAGGAGCATTATAAATAAGTGTTCCCAGAGACGGACACTTTGCGATGTTTTCTAAATTCTATAATATTATAATAGCTGCGGGGAGGAAGAGCAAGAAGAATGTGAATTTTGACGACGTGCTGAGAGCTGAGAGCTGATTGCTGATTTGTGTGTGAATTGCTTTTTGTATGATGTGCATAAATTTGTCGGACTTCAGAATTTGAGAGTGTATTGAAGAAAGAAAGAAATAGATTTTTGGGAAAATGCAGCTCCGGGTTAGGCCAATGAAAGGCGATCAGTTCTCTGTGGAAGTAGAGATGGACACTCTGGTGAAGGATGTCAAAAAGCAGATCTTCGAGCTCAAGGGCTGGGACGCTGCACAGCAAAAGTTGATTTACAAGAGCAAGATCCTCGCTGATGACCAACCCCTGTCCGAGTACAACGTGGAAACTACGAAAGGATTCTTGGTGTGCTTGGTGACCAAGCCGAAAACTGCTCCAGCTACGGAACAAGCAGCAGCTCCTGCTCCGGCTCCTGCTCCTGCAGCTACAGCTACTTCAACTCCTGCTCCCGCAGAAGCCGCAGCACCTCCTGCGCCTACTCCTAGCCAAACCTCCGCCCCAGCTCCGGCCACAACCCCTGCGGCGGCGACACCTGCTGCTCCAGCTGCAAGCGCACCAAGCACAGCACCATCTTCCACGCCGTCGCCGGCAGCTGGAGCAGCAGCTCCAGGCGGGAGTGGGTTCGCATCCGGTCCTGCATTCGATGCCTCCGTATCGCAGCTGCAGGACATGGGATTCCCCAAGGCAGAGTGCGAAGCTGCCCTTCGCGCCGCTTATGGCGACTTGCCTCGTGCCGTAGAGTATTTGATGTCCGGTATCCCGCCATCTGCGCTGGCAGACGCAGCAGGGCAGGGCCAGCAGCAGCAACAGCAGCAGCAGCAGTCACAGCAGCAGTCTGGAGGCAGCGGCGACGCTCTGGACGCACTCCGCCAGCACCCTCAGTTCAACCGCATGAGAGCGATGGTGCAAGAGAATCCATCGGCGGTTACGACTATCTTGCAGCAGATCGGACGCAGCGACCCGGAGCTTCTCCAGCTTATCAACAACGACCAAGAAGCGTTTGTTCAGCTGATGAATGAACCACTTGCAGATGGAGAGGGCGACGACAACATGGACATGGAGGACGATGGGTTCGAAGGGTCGGGCCAGGGCGCAGAGGCAGTTCTGCAAGCGCTGCAGCAGATGCAGAATATGCCTCCTGCAATGCGCGAGCAATTGGCGCAGAGTCTCGGAGTTTCTGTGGAGCAGCAGCAAGCTCTTTCCCAGCTCATGCAGCAGATGACTCCGCAGGACATGGCCCGCATGATGCAAATGGCGTCGCAGTCTGGAATGTCTGGAATGGGAGGAGGGGGCATGGAGCAGAATGTCATCTCGCTCACCAGAGAAGAGGCCGCAGCAGTAGACAGATTATGCGAGCTAGGCTTTCCAAAGTCAGCTTGCGTAGAGGCCTATCTTGCGTGCGACAAGAACGAAACCCTCGCAGCCGACTACCTATTCAACAACCCCCCTGACACTAGCGACGGCAACTAGATTTCCAAAACGCCTGCCTTCCATGCCTTCCTCTGGATTGAACCATTTAACCCTTTTATCAAAAACGCTCAAAAGTCCCTCGATAGATGAAACAACGCTCCACCACTTTTTGACAGTGAATTTGCATTTTACACTCCAACAAACATTCCATGCAGCCCTCTGTCTGTCTGTCTGTCTGTTTGTATTTTGGTTCTGGCATCATCCATTGTATCTCCAATGGACATCCATTCCACTGATGGACAATTTGTTTTAGTCAATTTTGATTGACATTGTGAACCAAAATCACTTGCATTAGGTAATATATTTACTTCCGCGGAGGTTGGAAAAACTCTCTTTTTCTTTCTTTTAATTACTTCTTTTTCCCAATCTCTTAGAGACAGCGGAGTGTCCTCGCGTACCGCAGGAACGTTCCGCGGAACTGCTCGCTCGCAAGTTCGAACGAAGGCTACCTACCATTTCTTAGCAGCTTTCATACCTTTTCTTACGCGTGTCCTCGCACACACCTCAGGAACGTTCCGCGGAACTGCGCGCTTGACCGGGGGGACTGAGGTTGGACTGACTGCGGAGTGTCCTCGCGCACACGTCAGGAACGTTCCGCGGAACTGCCTGCTTGCAAATATGGTGTTCTCCGACGAGGACTGGCGCGCCCTCGCGCGTACGGCAGAGGGGTACGCGGGCGAAACAGTCCCGCAAGTGTGGGGCTCGCGGCGAGGACAGCTGGAATGGCGGCCGGTGGTCCTCGGCGCGGAAACGTTCCGCGAAACGTTCCCGGAAGCGCGGAGGAAATGGGTTCCCGTGGGCGAGGACGGCGAAGGAAAGATGCTGTACGCGGCGAGAGTGTGGCGGTGGAATGGGATCCACATTGGGTTCCTGAGAGAAGAACCGGAACCCACGCTGTACGCGGCGATGGTGGGGTACGCGGGCAAAGCCGTGGCGATTGAGACGACGACGGAGAGAATGGAAGTGCTGTGCTTTGGTGAACGTGGAAACAGTGGTGAATTGAACGACCAAGATGTCAACATTGCCAATTTTACCAATGTTGCCAACATTGCCAGTGTTGCGAATGATGCAGACCAAGATGTCAACATTGCCAATGTTACCAACGCTGCCAACATTGCCAGTGTTGCGAATGGTGCCGCAGACCAAGATGTCAACAATGCCAATGTTACCAACGTTGCAAATGATGCGAATGATGCAAACCAAGATGTCAACATTGCCAATGTTACCAACGTTGCCAACATTGCCAAAGTTGCGAACGATGCGAATGATGCAGACATTGCAGACATTGCAGGCGTTGCAGATGGTGCAAAGGATGCAATGGATGCGAAGGATGCAATGGATGACAAGAATGGAGATGAGGAAGATGGTGCAGGTCGCCAGGATTGTCATGCAGTACACTCGAGCGAAGATGCTGGGGAGAAAGCTGTCGCCGACGATGCAGTTCATGGAGTTAATGCCAAGGTGCCGTGGTGTTTTGGAAGCGTTCCAGGGTTGAAGTGGGTCGTGGCGCGCGACGGCGTTGTGCCGGAAGGAGCAATCGCTGGTGGATGGGAAGCAAGCGGTGAGAAACTTTTCCTGGCAGTTGGTGTCGCCAAGGCTAAAGATGGTAAAGGAGCATTTATTCCCGGGAAACTGTGCCCGGGCTTTGGAGGGTGCAACGTGGCTGGCTTGGACGGCAACGAATTGACTTGCCGGGAGTATTGGGTCCCATGCGTTTCGACAGAGCTTGCAACCCGGTGCAAACTGGACGAGGTGTCCCTGCTGGTGCCTTCCGCCGAAGATCTGCCTAAGGCTCCTCGATTCTTGCGTAGCATTCGAGACCTGCTTGAGTGGACTCCAGAAGCGGCCGAAGCGGCTGAATGCTTCAGCAAAGAACGGGTGAGCGACATTGGGTCCGTCTCCAATGGCCCGAAAGTGATACTGTGCCATGACATGAAGGGCGGATATTGCGAAGACGCGGACGAGAACTACTCTCAAGTGTTTGATTCGTGGGACATGATCGATACGTTCGTTTACTTTTCGCACTGCCGAATTGCGATCCCGCCAAAACTGTGGATCGTCAAGTGCCAGGAAAAGGGCGTAGCGTGTCTGGGGACCATCATCACTGAAGGAAAAGTTGGCGAAAACGAGAATGAGCTGCTGTTCAAAAACTCTGCTCTGGCTTCCGCCAAACTCGCAAAGATTTGCAGCACTTTCGGATTTGATGGTTACCTTGTAAACATAGAAAGTGACGCAACAAGTGCTCAGGTGGTTCAAGAATTTCTCCATAATTTGACAAGTGCTTGCAAAGAGGGGCTTGGCGCAAGCGCAACCATCCTCTATTACGATTCATTGGACAGGAACGGGAAGATCTCGTACCAAAATTGTCTCAATGAGCACAATTACGATTATGCGAGCAAATGCGATGGCATTTTCACCAACTACTGGTGGGACGAGAGCACATTGATGGCCACAGAGCTTCGCTACCCCGAAGAAAAGCAGAGAGTGTACTTTGGAATTGATTGTTTTGCCCGAGGAAAGGTTCCGCACGGCCCTGGACCTGACTGCCAGTCAGCCATCAAACTAATTCAAAAGTACGGGTTCTCCATTGCCATCTTCGCCCCAGGCTGGTCCTACGAGTGTGGAGACGCCAAGATTTCGCTGTGCGGGTCTTTTTCGAAATCCAAAGAATGCGATGCTGTGTTTTGGCGACACATTTTGTCCAAACAGGAATGAATTGCCTGACAAACAAGACGGATTTTTCGAAAAACAAAGAATTTGTGTAAAGAAAGCTAGTTTTTCCCTGCATTCTGAAATTGTCAAAGCAAATTCGTTGCGACGAGATTTTGCCGATAGTCGTTCTTCAGTAGTATTGATACCACCCGCTGGCAAATCTGATTGTTTGAGCATATGAACTGCAAGTTGCGATAAGCTTGCTCGTGGAACTTGAGTGGACGCCCGCGGCGCAAATTGTCATCTGTCTCACCGTAACTATCCACGTATGGAGCACTCATGTCCACCGCAAAGCGATTGTGTACCAATACCACGACGCACTTTTGAAGCAAGAGGTACGCGCAGCTCCCTCCACCGCATGCCTGCGCATGCCAAACACCGCTACTGCACTGTGGGATTTTATTATTCAAACTTCGGCGGCAGCAATTTTGCTTTGTACAGATGACGACTCCGCAGCGCAGGCACAATGCTGGATTTCTTATCGCCATCCCAGTACTTGGACATTTTGCCGTGCGCGCCACGCTGGCGAGAAGCTGCTCATAGTGCTCTGGAAGCGGAATGAGTCCAAACCGAGTTTTGTCCAGACAGCATCTGGAGAGAGTCGTGTCTGATCGGCGCGGAACTTGAGCTACCCAGTTGTGTATAATAGGAACCAAGTTGGACTCGACGAGCACCGATACTGGGGGGATTTCTAAAAATTTGAGCCACAATACCTCTACTTCGTCCCCCTTTTCGTAGTACGAGTGCCCGGGAAACTCGCTCGAGGTCGCATGACCTTCCTCCGACAAAATGTCAAACAAAAGCACGACCACTCGAAGGTAAGCAGCTAGATCCGAAAACATCACTAGGAAAACCTTCTCGGGAGTCAAATTCGGAACAATTTGTCGAAGCGGCGTGCACCACTCCTTTGCAAGTGCGAGTCGCACGCTTGATTTTGAGCTCTCGCAAAGTTCGACTGCGCCATCTTTGGTAATTCCTTGGATCAGTATCGCGATCGCAATTGCTCGCGCGGCGTTGAGATGGTATTGCTTCGGCAAGGTGCACATCAGTCCCACAAGAACCACGGCGGGATCGGCCATATTCATAAAGATGCCGTCCGGCGTGTTTTGGCGTCGGACGGTCATGAAAGGTCTTGCGAGGGTCACCTCGTCACCAGGCAAGAGCTCAAACTCTCCGCCATCGCCATCGCTTACCACCTTTCGCTCTTGCATTATTTGCGAAGGCACCCCGCTTCCGAGGACGCTACTATCGCATGGTAAAGTCCACGTGGAGCTGTTTCCGGGAGCCAAGGTCTTCGCAATTACACAGTACGGATTGCAAGCTGCACCAGCAGAGAGCATTTGGAAGAGACTATTTTTATCATCTGACATGAATTCCTTCGCGTCGGACATTGACAGGGAGGATTGAGCACCATCCGACCCCTCGGCTGACGAATAGTCTTTACGGCCTTTTCGAAAGTTTCCGAGGAGCATGGAGAATTGATTTCGCAAGAAAGTTGAAGCAGCCAGAGTAGGCCCAGATGCTGTGCTTCGTAGCCCTGGCGGTGTGGTGGCTGCGTCTGATACTCCGCTTGCCTGACTCGACGTAGATGGAGACTCGGCAGATGACTTTGGCTCCGACATGGAACGAGACGGGTTTCTGGGAGGGGAGGAGGAGGCCGAACGTCCAGCGTTCGCTGCCCACTTCAAGCTGAGCACTTGCGCAGTGCGAAACAGCGCGAACCATTGCTTTTTGTCATCCTCCACTAAATCCTTCAAGTCCCTAAAGCCGTTCACAGGCGTCTGCGCGCCGCACAAACTTTGCTGCATCGTGGCGCGTGCTCGCAAAGAGTACCCTATTGAGCTCCAGATTGCCAGCATCTTTTCGTCGTCGTCGTCTTCCTCAGAGGGCTCCGCGTTGGCAGATTGGCGGACGGATCCAAGTATTGCCCGCACTGCCGTTGTTCGCGTGGCGCGAGTGGCTTCATTCTGCGCCAACACCGGAGTCGCCAAGTTCTCGCTCACGCTGAACAGTGTGTCGATTAGGGTCTGCACATCAGTTGGAGACTGCACTTGTGGAACATCCTGTAAATTCACACGAAGCAGTTCGCTCGTCAAAAAGTGCGCCACGTCGTCACAGCAGGAAAGGGATAGTCTGCGACGTTTATCCGGTGTGCGGCCCTCCGCGCTGCTGTCTTCCGACTTTGTGGAATCCATTGCACTCTGCGGAATGATCACATTGCTTAAACTTTTGCACATGGGGCAGTGGAACTCGTTGCGGTTAATATCTGGGAATGCCGGATGCTGGAAGAGGTTGTTGTGTCGATCCTGCCGAAGAGACGCCAAATATGTTCCTAAACACTCCATATGCATAGCGTGCGAGCAAAAGCTCACGTAAACACCTTTATCGGAGTCTTCTACAACCTCCTTGGGATCAACAGCTTCGGATTTCTGCGCCCTGGCGCCACTCGAAGTTGCCGCGAGACTCGAAGACAAGTTTGCCAGTCTTGCGAGGGGCACATCTCCCAACGCCTGTGCTGCGAGCGCAATCGCCGCATCAAAGCCGGCTTCGTCAGCCTCCAAAAGATAACCTTCTACATCATCATCGTCATCGCCAGATTCCATCTCGTCGAACCCAAGATCCATAGCACCCATGTCAACATCATTGTCGAGATCGGCTTCATTCTCCATATGCGACAAACCCCAGTCAAGATCTCCGCTCGAGGAGCCACTTTGGAGACGACGCCGAGCCTCAGCTCCGGTCGCACCAGTTTGCTGCCATGGCTTGGTCCAGCCTGCAGGCTTTCGGTGAATACTCATTATCTTTGGCGGACAATCCTCGCCAGGGAGTAATTTCAGAGGATTTCCCCAGCTAGATTTTCGCGCAAAACCCAAAAAGGCATGCTGCTTGGTGTCAAGCCGTTCGTGACAAAGCACACAATAGTCCTCTTCGTGACATTCCGCAGCAAAATCCCCTTCTTCGCCCATCTGAGCCATGGCCTTAGCCTGAGCTTCTCTGATCCGATCCATCGCCAAGCGCTGTGCTTCGCCAGCCTTTGCCTTCTTCTTTTTCGAAGACTTGGACCCCTTTGCCTTCTTCTTACTTCCAAGACCAAGAGCTTTGCGGTGATCCTCAATAGATGGGTGGAACTTTGCCAGCGCTTGATTGCACCAGGTCATGTATGTCGTTTTCTCTTCATTGTGCTCTGACGCGAACAACAGCTCGAGATTCACTGAAAGCTCCAGCAAAGAGAATCCCAGTGTCTCCTCCCCCGGTACATGAAAAACCTCATCCAACGGTGCCCGATTTGTCAAAACTGAGTCCAGCTCTTCCGTGGAGGACCCGCATGCCTTCATACTCTCGTAGTGGTGGATGAGGATGGTGTATAGGTGCATGGCTGCATGGCACAGCCCAGCGGAGATCCGGCTGAAAATCAAATCGCGTACTCTTCCGGAGGATTTGAAAACATTGTCAGGGTTCTGGCCGGTGATCTTCGGCAGCCCAAACGCCAATGCGTTGAAGAATGTCGGTTTCAAGATAGTGTCTATGAGCGCTGGGCAAGTGATCAATTCGCGCGTAGATTCGAAGAGCTGGATGGGAGGGCCGGGCGGAGGCGCAGTCATGGGCCACGAATTGTTGCCAAAGCGCTTCTGCTCCCGATAGAGCCTCTCAGCGATGGCATCTTCTCTTTGGCGCGGAATGTTCCAGTAGAATGGGTCAACCTCTGCCCATACTTCGGGTTTGAGAACGTACGTCCACGACTCACTGCCGGATCCCGACATGATCGCAACTTCATCAAGAACTTTCTCCACCTCAGCAGACGGTACCCCCCCAAAGTCGTGCTCATCGTCATCGTTGCTGTAGTCCTCGCCGTCGTCAATGCCCTCACCATGATCCCCAGAATAAGAGATTCGAGCCCGGCGGACGTTTTCGCTCACGAGAGAAAAAGTCGCTGGTCCGTCGCAAGTTGCAATGGCGTGCACAACTTCTCTCCTTAAAGCAAACTTCCCGTTGTTTCGAGCCACTGGAATCTCAGTGACTATGTGAGCGATCAAACGCAAGAGCTCATCCGCCAATTGTGCGTAATACGTATCGATAATGTGTCCCCACTTCGTGAAAAACGGAACAAGACCAAACTTGTCCAGCAGCGCAAGCAAGATGTGCTCTGGACCCAGCGCTGACACTGCTACTTGCAGAAGCGCAACGTCGCACTGGTACATGAAATGCGAGCAAGGGCCCTTGTAGTTTGTTACAATATTGTCCATGGTGAAGCCATTTCTCCTCCAGAGCTGAGAATGGATTTGGGCACTGGCCGACAGAATCCGCAACACATCTTCGATCATCTGCATGAGGTCAATATCGCACAGAGCGTCTCGCAGCAGTGTTTTCAACTGCAGGTTTGGTGCACGCGCGCTTGCTCGGGCTTCTAACAAGACTCCGTACGCACTGGTGAAACTGGCAAAGAAACGCTGAACTGGTAGGTGGTGCGACACAAGGTCGCCTTTGTATACGTGGCCCTCTTTCAGCTCAAAGGTTTGACTGCGGTCCCAAGGTGCTGAGGCGACTTTTGTCGGAAAGCGAAGTTTTTGCGCACCAGACACGCCGATTTCTGTGGAGTCCACGACGCTAAATGTGCACTTGTTATCTTCCGCCGTGTGCTGCAGAATCTTCACAAGTCGATCGCCTTCAACTTTCACAGTCGCCCGCTCTCCTGGGTGCCACACCAATGAATAGTCGAAACAAAGTTTCGCAACACGTTTTAGCATCAGCACCAATAATTGCCCAGGATCGTCGCTCCCCTCCAGGCATGTGATCACACTATCACTTGCGAGTTGCAATGCTCCGGGACGAGACACAACTATCAAGTTCATGGACAAATTAAATGCAATAATCCACTGATCATCCTCCTGTTCAACATGTATCTGGCTCTGGTTCCGAAACTGTGGATTCGATCGCTGTGCCACACGTAGAAGATTCAAAAGGCTCTCCACGCGCTTTGTGCCTGTCACATCATCTTTATCAATCAATGGACGCTGCGCCATTCGAAACGTGTACCGCACATCCAATAGAAACGTCTGATACCTTTGTTGCCTCAGGAGCTTTGAATTCAGAAAATCTAATTTGTGCACCCGGGATTTTCGTGTCGTATTATTGACACGAGAGTCTTCCTCTAGCCCCATTCGCAAGACAGCACAGACTGTGTCTAGAATACCTACTACAAGATCTCGCGACTCCGCCTCATATTTGCGCTCTAGATTTTGAATGATGCTTGGCACACTAAGAACTTGCACCGCGAGCATCAAACTCGTCTCCGCGCCAGTACCCAGCCCGCAGCTGAAAGCGCAGGCGATACGATGATGTGCAAACATGAAGGCCTCCCCAAGATACTGCTTGAATCTAGGGTTCGTGAGCAACGAGAGCCAGATGGACTGGAATGCTTTGATGAGTTGTTTTGGGACCAGAGCGTCATAAGCAAGAACAGCAGAAATGAGTTGCAAGTTTGGCATGTCCTCCAAAGGCACCTCACGAGGCCAGCTCGAGTTGCCCTCACAAATGACTCTCAAATATGCCTCTGCAAATTTGCAGTCCACGAGCACTTGGGCGCTCATGAGCTCCTCGACGATGATTTCAGACAAGCCCTGCGATATCTTTGCGATTTCTGTCATCCACACGAGGCCAGTAATTGCCTTCTGCTCCATGCTGAGCTGATTGTCAAAGGAAACGCATACAAAGAGACCGTCATCGTCCAAAATTCTCCGCACGGGAGAGATCTTGTCTTGCATTATGGTTTCGAACGATGACGCCGAAGTAAATTGCTCCACAAGTATCGGAGCGCGGCCCTGGGAGTCCACAATAGAGGTTTTCTGGCTCATGGTTTCAAGGTCAAGTGGGGCAATGCGACTAATGTGTCGCAGAGCACTCCGGACTTCACTAAAGCTATGCACGTCCGAATTGTTGATAACAACGTTTGCGTACCTCGCTCCATTTGCTGACAGCTGCTCATAATCGTCTTCTACTGGAAGCGCCGCCTTTGAGCATCTTGCATATGACTTGAAGATTTCTTCGAGTGTAGCGACTATGAAGGGCAGGATCACTTGCACGATTGCTTGGCACTGGGCCGCAACGAATGGCGGCAAGCTTTCACGAGAGTCTGCTGGGCCACCCTCGCTTGCCTTGGCTCCATGCCGATCACAGAACCCGTTCGGGTTCCATGATTCTTCGTCTCCGCAGTCGCAACAACCGCCAGGACTCGTGCGATGAAACGTGACCTCGTGTCCAGTATGATCGCTTCGATCGAAACATTCCTGGCAAATCACGCACGTGTTGTCCACCTGGCAGGTTCGGCAATTGTAAGCAACGTCATTTAGTCGGAAAAGCTTGCCACATCGCTCTTGTTGATTCTCCTGGCGAAGCCTCGCAAGCCCTTCGTTCCCGCTAAGAACCTGTCTACCGTCCTCGCGCACCGTACGACAAAACAAAAGCTCACTCAGAAGCGACTGCACTTGAGCGGGCTGCGTCAGCTTCAGTGCCTCTTGAGCAATTGCTTGGACAGATTCAACATCCACAGCTTTCCCTCCCATTGCGTCATTGCTAATCGCTTGGATCTGACTCCTTAAAGCGAGAAGCAGCCGCGTGTCCGCCGCGGTGGGTCCTGCTCGCCCAATGCTCGAAGATCTGCCGCGCAACATGCTTTCTCCAGCAAGCACAATCGAGGATTCAGTTTCTCCCACTCGATGTGCAGAATCTCCAGACGATCCGAGTCTGAACCCACTTCAACGGGCTGCAATCCAATCCAATCCAATCCAATCCAATCCAAATAAGACAACAAACAAAACTCGACACCAGACCCAAATTCGCCGCAATTGCAATNCACTTCTTCTTTCAAGTACACACTCACTCTCGTGCTTTTGTTTGTGTAAATCGTCCTCGCTCGAGCCCCGCTCCCCTCATAAATTGTAAATTGCGCGCTATTCTCGGCAAATTTATCTTCTCTCTCCTGCTTTCCTGTCCTCCTTCTCCCCGCTCTGAAGCGCTTCTCGGGAGCAAAAGCCGCAGAAGAAATTCCTGATGTGCGGGGATTTCACGCGGCGCGGACAACTTCGTTAGTGAGGGGCGCGGTAAAAAAGAATATCTTTCTATGGAAACGCCGCTGCTTTCTCCTCGGCTCCCCCTGTGGCGAGCGACCTGCGTGTACTTCGCAAATTGGCGAAGCACGGCTTGTTGGGAGGGAAGGAAAGAAGGAAGGCTAGAAAAACGCGTGGAGAAACAGAGATCTTTCCAAAGTTCGCGAACTGTTCCCTATACCCACACTATAAATTACTATTTGATTCTAGGAGTACGCGTCTGCGCGTCTGAAGCTATTGGGAGTCTTAAGCCTGGTAGTAGTAGTCAACCGGGGAGAACAAAGAAGCGTTCTTTTGGGCGGATAATGTCGTTTACTATTTTGCTTTTTTTGCTTTTCTCTTGTTTATTCGGGGCATGAGCGCAAGCACGCTTCTTGTCACACTTGTCTCGACCCATCTTCGACCGAAGCTGGCATTGGTGTCTTGCCTTTGCCAGAATGATTACCACTATTTCCAGGCATGCACGATACCGACTCAACTTGCTTACTGAGCGTGAGATGAACGATTGCAAAGTGGAAAGGCTGTCCCTGAATGTTCACAATTCACCATCCTTCCAACATGGACTGCTGTTGGATGCACAGATGCATCTTCAGCAGGAGTTTTGGGCAGTTGTCTTTCCTGAACTCGCGAAACCGTCCCACTTTACTTACTTGCAAGTATTTTTCGTTCTCTTCCTTACCGCCCCGCAATCATCGGAGACCTTGCCTCGCCGACGAGACATGAATCGTAGCACAGACATGAGCGGGTCGACTCTCTTTTGCGCTCGCAGTCAGAACACACCATACTTCTTGCTTATTGTCAAGGGCACTTGAGGAAGCAACTGTAAAGTTTTGTATAGCGCTGCTTTCAAATCCGTTCATTCATAGGGCATCGTTTTCTAACGCGGAAAGACTGACGTTTCCCCGTAGACATGAAAACGACAGGAAACAAAAAGAAGGAGAGGGACACAGTTGACAGTAAAAGCATGTAGAAGCATCGCATCCACTCCAGAGAAGAGCTTTCCTTCCACCGCAGCAAGGACTTCCAGTCCCTCCTCATCACACCACTCCGAAACCACCAAAACAGCATTCCCGCTTCGTTTGTGAGCGCTCCCATCGTCCTTTCTTCTCAACTCCACAACAACTTTGCACTTTGCACTTTCCACTTTCGATAAACATCAATCAACAAACTTGATCAATCAAAAATCGGAAATAAAATTCAAAGCTCATGTACTAGTACTACTCACAGTCACACCGAGCCGTTGAAAATATTGCGCGCTTTGATATGCTTTGATAGGGAGATCATAATAGGTTTGTTGGTGATGTAGTAGTTGTTAGTTGATTGATAATGGAAATGGATGATGATGATGAATGATCGATCATCAATGACTTGCTTTTCTGACTGTGAAAGTGGAAAGTGGAAAGTGGAAATGGGAGATGGGAGATGGGAGATGGGAGATGGGAAACGCGAATGGGGACGAACACGAAAAATGAAAACTGGAACATGGAGCATGGAGATGATAATATGAATGATAAAGCTTCACATGCGCGCCGTGCTCTAGCCGAGTCCGACGACAACGCTGGCGCTTCGAGTCGAGACTGTGTCAGCGTCTCTCATATTCACTCATTCACTGCTTCACTATCATATTCTTTGATGAATGAATGAATGAATGAATGAATGAAAAAAGAAGGGAGCATTACTCGATACTCCGTATCGGCATAGCCCATCCGTGTCTTTTGAGAGATGAGCCTAAAGCTTACAATGGGAAGACGGAAGGTAGAAAGTATAGTAACTCACAGACAGAAGAGAAGCACCAAACATATTTTACCGGTACTAATGGTGAGCTCCACGAGGGCTAAGACTCGGTGCAGAGGCGAGCAGCGCAGGCGTTCAGGACGCACTTGACGAGGGCCCTGGCCACTGTGTTCCGGCAGCTTTCCGTACAGCCGCTCACAGCGCTGGTCTCGGACAGTCTCGGCGTTTGCCAGATTCCTTTCTCTGATCCATCTGCTCGAGGCGCTCGCGCGGGGAAACCGAGGCATGGTCGATAGCTTGGGTGGAGCAGAAGGAGTATATTCTTGTTCAAGTTCATTCACTCGCAACGACCATCTTTGGAGAGCTTGAAGCACGAAGCAGGGGTTTTGGTTGACCAGGTTTCATCGGTGACATTGGCATCGGTGGGTACGTCGACTTCGCGCTCCTGTAAAGGCGCATTTGTCTTTGGGCGAAAGTGGAAGGCGATGAGTTGCAGCTCTCGGCACTTTCAAAGCTAGCTGGTGATGAACAGCAACTCCAATTTGCGGGCGGCAAGCTCGCCGCGAAGCCAGTCCAGCTTTGTCAAGGGGTTGGGCGATTGCGCTACGTCTCCATCGCCAAGTTCTCACCAGAAAGACTTTCCCGATGATAAGAGGTCCGACATCAGAGAACCAAAGCGAGTGCAAGAATTTGAGGAGAGTAAGGAAGAGAGTGAGTCCGGCTCGGAGAGCTCGGTCAACAACAATGCAAATGAGAATGCAAACATTGTACGCATGCAGTCGAAGGCAAATCCGGTTGGTGTTGATGAGGATGGGGCCGTGCTTCCTCTCTCCAAGCTTTTGCCTGGACCGACCGTGCTGCTTGCAGGGCTGGAGCTTACCAGCAATAACATAAAAGGATGCTGTCCGTTCAGAAAACAACACTCCACGAGGAGTGGGCGCATACGAAGCCGGCAAGAGATTTCTGGGGATAAAATTGCTGTTATAGAAGAGGATCTTGACAGGTATGGAGACTTTATGTGGCAGCCACGCATTCACAGTGCCGTGCTATGTGGTGCTCAAAGTGACCGAGTTTTGCGTGGATTCGTCTCCCAGAAAACAAGCCGCATGGATCCATCCACAAGCTTCAAATTCCCCTTTCTTTCATTGACCTTTCTGGAAGCGCTTCACCCATTCCTCCAGCTCGAGAATGGCGGCCTTCTGCAAGGCTATTTCAACAATTTGTACCCTATTCTCGGAACACTCGTGCGGAACCAACTTTGCTTTATCGCGACCAGGCTGGAGAGGAGCAGTATACAAAAGGTCTTTGAGGAGCTCTGTTTCGAAACATGCGCGATGAGTTTTTTTGGGAAACGGTGCAATCAAATCCGGAATATGCTTACCATCGAGGAGTTCAGGGAATTTGCTTCGCTAATTTCGTCGCAAGATCATCCGAGACTTTTGGCCCTTCGCTCCAAACTAGAGAATGCTCTTGGAAATTTCGTGATGTCGCACATCTCGCCAGCACCTAAGAACACGTCCACTTATGATTTTGACAGCGCGGACGACGATAGCACGCTAGCTAGCTTTTGTTTGCTCAATTGGGTTCGCAAGCTCGATGGTGTCAACGGTGCGGATCGCCGCGAAGCTACTGTGACGCATTTTGTGAACTCCTTTCTGTACGGCGTTTTCGCGTGCGGGGCTTGTCTGACAAATATTCTCGAAGCCATCTACGGTGATGAGGGCGGCGAGAGTAAGGCTCTTCTTGAGCAGCTTCTTGAAGAAGCGGGTAGCAAACCCGAAGACGGAAATGTGATTCCTTCAACCCCGCTACTTGGCGCGGTGATTACCGAGTCCTTGCGTCTCAATCCCCCAGTACCATACATTTTTCGTGTCGTGGATGAGCCAAGCTTACGCCTGAACACTGCGGACGATTCAACAGTTAGACTCCCAAACGGCACGTCTCTGTGCCTAAGCGTGATGCATGACCATCATTCCGAGGAATATTGGGCGGAACCTGAGGAATTCGATCCCAAACGCTGGCTCGCGAAAGACGAAGGAGCGGAGGAGAATGGAAAGCTTCACACGCCGCACATGTTTTGGCCATACGGAAAAGGCGGAGGGCACAAGTGTCCTGCAAAGCCATTCTCCATGTTTTGGATGCAGACGGTCTTGATCGAAATCTTGAATGGGTTTGACGTCGAATTAAGCTACGCAAACAATTCCAACCCAGAAGAAAGAGTGTTAGTGAACAACATCTCGACAGTGCCACAGCCAGAGTTTTCACTACAGTTCAAGCCAGAGCGCATGCCTGCGACCGGCTCAGTCTTCGCAGCGGTTTTTCGCCCACAGAAATCTTTCATCAAACTTTCCCCGGATGACCAGGGACCTTCGTTGGCCTCTCGAGCTGCGAGGGCCGTTGTGAATTTTGTAGAGGAGGGGAAGCATTCGACAACAGCCAGTATCGTAGGCATTACCGAAGTGAAGAAGGATCGTGATACCGGCAGGGACAATCTCTCACTCACCAAGCCATTGCAGACATTGAGCCGAGCAGTCAATCAAACAAAGTGCCCATCTGGGGTCGACAAGGTAATCCGATACTTTGTGACGGCCGTACAACTCTACGGGTGTAGGACAAGTACCAAGCTGGAGCCTGCGATGGTCTCAAAAGACTCCTTTTTCCCCAAGATGAGATTGCATCTTGAGAAGACTCGCCTTGGTTTGGAAGTGGCCTCTTTGGAAGAGGATGTCAACGTTCAGTGTCCTCTTCCAGGCTTTCTGAGATTTATCGAGAATACAAGACCGTACAGAAAGTCTGTGGAGATGCTGCCCCTACATCGAGAGCCGCGATGGATTAAAAACGAAAAACAGGCCAGCAAAATTTTCCGAACCACATTTGGTGTTCAACCCGAAATTGCTTTTCGGCGTCATTCTGTGGTGGACAGTCGAGTGAAGCGTGACATTGAGGAGCTCGTAAAGAATGCGTTTGAAGGGGCTGGTGTGTGGTTTATCCGTTTGACGGATTCTCGGAAAGATGCACAACCATGTCCTGGAGCATGCTACGTGTGCGATGTCTCGCGGCTAAAGAACTTTCAGGTGCGTCCTGAATTTTGTAATTATGGTGCAATGGCCTTCTTTGGGCGAAATAAGAACTTTATAGCGATTTGGACGCAACATCGCAAGGAATTGGTGTACCCAAATAGCAGGAATTGGGAGGAAGCTAGGCAGATCTTCAAATCTTCGCTGCTTGCGGACCTTCTCCTGATGCAACAACTGCGGTGGGTTCGGTTTGGCGTTTTCAACAATATCGGTTTGGCAGCGAAACAGACCTTGGCAGAAACGCATCCAATTCGGCGCTTGCTAAAGCCACACACCTACATGTCCGCAACCATCACGTCAATCACTGCGCATGCATGCCTTTCGCGCGGCGGACTTGTCCAACGTGCCCTTGCTCTTAGCTGGGACGGTCTCAAGGAGGCGTTCAAACACAGCGAACTGAATGAGAGTGAGGGTGAGAGTCGTCTTTTCGGCCAGGAGTTAAGATTGAAAGGATTCGTCGACCGCGGGGACTTGGAGAAGGTGCCCTATTTCAAACAGCTTTCCGAGCTTTTCAACATCGTGAGAATATATGTCTCAGCCTACGTTGGAGTTTTTTATCAGCGCGATGAGGACGTTCAAAACGATCCACAGTTAGCGTCTTTTTTCAAGTTCATGTGGAGAGCAGAGGAAAATCCGAGGCCGCCACGCAAAGTTAATGTCATTTGCGATGAGCTCGCGAACCTAATTTTTTGGTGTATCATTGGGCCAAGTCAAATGAGTGCAATTTCCTCACTCGCTGCTGATCCTTCCTTTTGTCTCAAGGTTCACCGCAAGCAAAACAGTCGCTACACAGACGTGTCTACCTATTTGTACCAGAATGCTCTTTGCTCTTTCCTATCCTTCGGCTCCAATCGTGTCAGCATGTTGGGAGACTGGTCGCACTTATTCGAAGGCGTTCGTTCTCCCGCTGGAGAGGTTTGTACCGAAGAGCAAGCCAAGTTCGTGACCGTTGCAATCCAGCAGTTTCAACGTCGACTTGAGCGTTTGGCAGTGGCCGACCAGCAAGCCTCACCAAACAATGGGCTAACACTGCGCCGAGGAGACTTGGGGGCATCTGCTTGATGGTCAATCCGACTTCACACGAATAATCATAATCATAATAAAGAATAGAAAAAAGCTGACAAAGAGCACGCGCAAAGGCAAGCTTCGTGTCTGAAGAAAGTAGCGCTTGCCCATAGATCCACGGTCTCGCGGAAATCGCAGTCTGCTCTGATGCTTTGCGGTTTGCCCTGAAAGACATATGGCAATGCAACCTCTGCTTGGGAACTTGGATGATGTTTGTCACTCTTGTTTCCGCTCAAGTTGCGTTGAGCTCTGTGCTGAACAACTTGGCTTAGATGAGGACTGGACCAGCACCGCAGGGGTCAGGAACCCATGCTTCACTTTCCCACTCCGGGAGACATTCGGGAGGCCGCACTCAATGACGAGGATCCGAATGAAGAGCCCACAGCCATCGGATCAAATCTATGGCTCAAGGACATTCTCACTCGTGACGACTTGGGTCAACTAATAAGTGTTAACAACCTGGCCCAAATCACCAACGAGGGAATTTTGTTTGCGAAAACCAAACAGGACAAAGAAGACGTGCCAGTACAATTTAGATCCCTGCATGCTCGAATCTGTGCGACTGCACACTGTCGTCGAGAGCAAGCGAACCTCTTCCTCCAAATTCAGACCACTTGGTTCCACTTGGTACCCGCTGTAACTTTGCACATGAAACAGGCCTTCCATAAGGATGAGTACACGTAGAGCGAGATCATAGAGAGGCACACGATGAACAGAATTCAGAAAGATTATCTATAGACAGAGAGACACTTGGCCTTCTTTGACGAAGCGAAAGTCCAACTAAGAGCCGCGAAAGTCCTCGTGCGGCCAAGCAGTTTGGTTAGAGTGATCTCGCACGGTGACAGCGGTCGCGCCGCATGTCGGACGGCGTATAGATCAAGGCTCGAAAGAAAGCGCACGCAAAGTGCAGGATGAAACGTGCCGCGGCTCTCGTTTTGCTGCTCGCGGTGTACGTCAGCAACCAGTGGTCGAGATATGCGATCGTGTACCTTGGAGGCGTGGCCATCGCGGCGTGCTCATCGGAGTGCGGGCAAGGGCGCCTCGTCGACGGCGATGTGCCGCTGTGCGCGAGTTTCGAGTGCAGGACCTCGGCCTGCAGCAAGTGCCAGCAGTGCCTGAACGAGAATGATGCGAGCTGGAAGAGCCTCAAGTATGCAACGTGCTTGTCCTCCGGGGAGTATGGCATTCTGGTGAGCTATGGATATATGGCGGTGTTTTGCACGACGGGACTCGTGGCGGGACGCGCGGCAGATACGGTGAATCGCAGAAATTTAGTACTCGCTGCAGCGTTGGGATGGTCGATGAGCATAGGAATACAGGCGATGGCGTCGTCGTTTGCGGTCCTTCTGCTTGCGAGGATTGGCATGGGCCTTTCGCATGCCTTTTCTGGCCCGGCGAGTCTCAGCATGATTGCAGATATCTTCCCGCCTGAGACAAGGGCTCGCGCGAACGGCGTGTACACGTTCGGGATCTATCTTGGCGGGGGACTCAGCTCACTCAGCCTTGCCATGGCGGACTCTTTAGGCTGGAGGGCTGCTTCGTGGCTCATCGCTGCAATCGGTACAAGCTTCGCACTTTGCCTCCGTGTGTTTGTCCCAGAACCCCGAACGAACGAATACGAGCAGCGGGATCACACGCCGCTTCTTGAAAGCGAGATACAGTCTGAAGCGCGCGAGGAAACGTACGAAACAAGGGAAATGCAGTCGCATCAAGCGGAGGTGCAGCAGCAACCCCACGTCGATCGAAAAACTATGCCGCTTAAAGAGGCCCTGCGAACAATCGCGTCGGACAGAGTCATTCTGCTCCTCTTCTTGGCCGCGCCTCTCCGATTCCTTGGCGGACTTACGATTGGGTCCTTCCTGCCGCAGTTTTACGCACGAAAGTTTCCGGGCAACAACACGGCCTACAGTACATTGAATGCCGTTGTGGTCAGTTTCGGCGGATTGACGTCAGCGTATCTTGGAGGGCTCGTCACCGATAAATGGAAGCAAAGCAATCGTTTGGCTCCGGCATTGGTTCCGGCCATCGCTTCGTTTTCAGCCATGCTGCCATTCTTCGGTGTCCTCTACGCGGACTCTTTTTATGTTTCCATTGCTTGCCTCTTGGTGGAGTACCTTCTTGCAGAAAGCTGGTTTGGCCCAGCGATCTCTATCTTGCAAGAGCGACTTCCTAATCAAGCGCGAGGCCTCTCGGTGAGCATTTATCTGTTCGTATCGGGCATCGTCGGCAGTTTTGCGCCTGCTTTGTTGGGCTATCTCGATGACGGGGCATCCTGGGGAGACCTTCGAAAATACATCCTCATCTTCGTGAGTATCTCGTATTTTGGCGCAGGGCTGGTTTTTTCGAGCATGGCTTTGTTGATGCGCGCACAACAGAGTGGATACCGAAGGCTTTCATAGAAACAAATTACTGTGGACGGTGCTGAGAAGTTTTTCTCATTGTATTGTATTTTATTTTTAGTTACACAATCAAATTTTACAAACAATTTTATGTACAGATGAACGCATTCACCCTGTCTGTCACTATTCCAATCATTCAAATCGAGGGTTAGCAAAAACATAAAATATAGTCAGGTCCCTCGTCTCTCTCGCTGGTCAAAATGCTCTGGTGCTCGCGGCTCGATTTCTATCGCTGATTGCAATCATCAGAGAAAAAAATTGTACACATACAACGTTTGACATCAAAAAATTCAGTCCGCCCGTTGCATTTCTCATCAATTGAAGCGCCATCGCACAGTGCTCTCTCTATAGTGGCGCGCTCTGGCCCTCATCATCGACAGAGTTGTGCATCACCCTTTGAGAATCAGGCGTAAATTACTCATTTTATTTGGACAATCACCGGGTCATTCCCGCAAGCCATGACGCGACCGTCGCACCTTTCGTAAGCATGCCCCCAAGCCGTTGCCTCTTTCGCAGAAAGAATCAGTAGCAGAAATACCTGTTTCAAACCAGCGACCCGCCAAATCAATGACGAATCATCTTACGGCTCTTCCTAATTTGGGCATATTCTCATCACCTTCTTCTGACCGTCGAGGGTTGTTTCCGAAGCGAGACTTGGGGCTTGTGTACTACTCGAGCGTGGAGCGATCATTCTATTATCACACTGTGGCGGCGATGGAGCTCGAAGCTTGCATTTGCGAGACAGCAGCAACAGACGAAGAGATCGAGAAACAAAGAGGAAAATATACTTACATTTCATGTACACGCTCAGTATATCTATATACACAGCAGAAAGCGAGGAGTGAGAGTCATGCCGGTCGACTTTTGACCTGAGAAACAGAACAAATCATTTTCCGTCAGCCACTTTTCAGGTGAAGATGTGAGGACGACGACAAGTTAGATGAAATGAGGGGACTGGTGGTTGACCGAGAGTTGAAACGAGCGAACAAGACATTGCAAGCGATCAGACGCCAAGACAACCCCTGGCTAAAGAAGCGTCCGGCCTTCTTAGTTAAAATCAGTGCCGATCATACGGGGAAAGAAGGAGAATTGATTTTGTCTTCATCTCGAAAGCAAACTTGCTGCGTCGTCTCTGTCCAGGTAATACCAACCTCCTTGTCCTAACACTTCACCTTCCGCCATCGAGAACAAACAACATCAAACGCAAAACGTACCACAGAGCTATGTCTCCTTCTTGGTCATCTCAGGCTTCAGCCCTTTGGCCACCAGTTCCAGAAACATCTTGTCCGTAAAGCTAATCTCCATGAACTTGAGTTCTGTCAACTTGGTGCTCTCCAAGCCGCCATCTTCTTCCCGGATGGCAAACTCTCGCTGGCGACCTTCCACGCCGGCAAGCAAGCCGGACCGTTCCGCGACAGCGCCGCTCTCCACCTTCAGCAGGGAGCATTTGCGCTCGGCCAGCGAAGCCACGCGCCAAAAGTCCAAAGCCCGCCGTCGATTGGCGGTGGCGTTGCTTTCCATCGCGATAACGCAAATCAAATCCGCATCTCTCCGTTTCACGGGCCCGAGTTAGGGGTTTGCTGCGTCCTGAATCGATGCCATCGCCTACATCAAAGACATCAAAGCCAGACAGCCCCATTAAGCGGATGGTCCATGTGCTGATAAGGATTTTCAAGGCTAATGGATGGCTGCGATACTGCGATGATAGATGGATGGATAGTTATTGATTGATATCCTTTGCTTCTCTGTGCATCTCTGTGCGAACGAGATGGATGGATGGACGAATGGACGAATGAATGAATGGATGGCACAGCGCTTAGCGTAGTTGCCACCCATCCCTGTACAATTGGTGGACATCGAACAACTATCCTTCGCGAACAGCTCTCGTTCGTGAGCAGACGAGCTTTCGCTCACGATCATTCGTTGATCATGAGCAATGATGGTTCGAGAACGAACGAAGAGCTCGGTGTCCGGTCAAAGGAATATGTTCAAGTTGATAAGTTGACGAGTTCAAAACTTCAATGGGAAGTGGACTGGATGTATGGCCAAGGTGATCGACATGTTTATTGCAAAAACTCTTCTGATGCTTCGCAGAGTTTGGTTGTTTTGGTTTTGAACTCTGATCCGTGCAGGCAATCATGGCAGAGGATAGTGCCATCCGAGGGTTTAGAGGCGAGTCGGCAACTGCGACGAAACTTCAACATGGAGAGGAGAGCAATGCGAAACAGACAATGGGTTTGTGCGCTAGTCGCGCTACGTGAGGAAGCTGTGCTGTGAGCACACTGTGGCTTTTACACGATAAGGACAGGTTGTTTGTGGCCCGAAAGAAGCTAAAACAACGGAACGTGAGCACTAAAAGAGGGAGCAGATCCGTATTCTAAACTGGGAAAGTTCTAGCTGGATGCGGGCAAGCAGGAGTATTTGGAGCGAATCAAGTTTCTCAGTAGGAGTGTTGCAATTACAAAATTCAAGCAAGTGCAAACAGTTATGTGACTGGATGTGGAGTACTCCGCCCTCATAAATAGAGTCTTTGCGATTGCGCGATTCGTTCCCAAGCGCTCGCAAGTGCGAATGGGGCGACCCAGAAATGGGCGCAGGGCTTTCAGCAAGGGGACATCGAAGCGCGAGCTCTGCCAACTGCATGCTGGCTCTGACGAATTCGTAAAACGAAGCAGTGACGACGAAGTATTGTACCGAATCCCTGCTGTGTCGGAGCAGACCGCGGTGGACGAAATCACCTTCGATGAGTACCCGGAATGGGGACAAGCATTTCCATTGCATCATACTCTGGAGCAGGGGCTCCAGCAGGACTGCTTTCCTGGCGTGCTCTGGGAGCGCGTTCCAGTGAGTCACTATGGCGAGGGCCTTGCGAAGCCGGAGCGAGATGAGCTGACAAGCTTGGTCACCGAGTATTTCAAGGAGAATAAACTTCCTGGCGGGGCGCAGCTCCACGTTATACGCGACGGCGTTACGGTATACAATGCTTGCTTCGGAATGGCGTGTCTCTTGAGCGGAGAAGCGATTACTCCCGACCACTTCTTTCACTTTGCCAGCGTCTCCAAGGCCATCACGGCCTTTGCGATCATGCAGCTGATAGAACAGAATGCGCTCTCGCCAAAGACTCTGTTGATCGAGATCTTAAGTAGAGACGACGCCCAAAATTTGTCCCGACTGTCCGATGAACGGGTTGGTCATATAACTATTGAGCACGTCCTTCGTCACAGGGCGGGCTTTTCTGATGGAAACGGCTTGGGGTGCAAAGCAACGTATATGCCGGAGCTGGCGGAGGCTATCACGTTCTTGGAGAATATCGTGCTGACAAGCGTCCCCGGGGCGACTTATGAATACTGCAATATTGGCTACAATCTGTTGGGCAGGGTTGTAGAGGTTGTTTCTGGAACTAGTTTCCAGGCTTTTGTTGAGCAAAACGTTTGGCATGCACTTGCAAGACCGGGCACAGCATCACCTCAACTGGCGTCACATTATCGTCGGGCGACAATGGACGCAGTCATGTACACCCCAACAAGGCCCTCGGGAGAAAATCACGGCCCCAACGGGCACTGGAAATATCTCTTTGGAGGGCGCGATGGGGGCGCATCCAATCTGGAGCTCGGCATGGAAGGCGCCGGTGGGTGGAAAGGGTCTGCAGAACACTTGGCGCGCCTGGGCTATGAATTGCTTCGATCACTCCGAGAGGAATCTGGGGCGTTACTAAAGCGCGCAAGTGTCGAAGAGATGTTGGAACCTTACCCAGGCGACGCAGACTCGCGCAACTGGTATGGTCTGGGCTTCTTCGTCGCCAGCTCCAAGGCTGGCAGTCACGCGTTTGAGCGCCATCACGTCTCATTCGGCCACAGCGGTTCCTACGGAGCAGGAATGTACGTGGAGGCAAACCAGAACATATCTTGGGCATATTGCGTCAGCGCTCACCATGATCACCTGCGTTTGCAAAATCGACTGCGCAGATTCATCCAGAAAACATTATAATCCTGCTTCCTCAACAGTCTTCCCCTGGACTTGAAATTTGCAATATCTCACGGCAAAGATTCGTTATCTCTTTCAAAATTTATTCACCCTGGCGAACTGCTCGGCTGACCGACTGATCGCGTTTGGTTCCATCAATTTTTCTTATCCGGCAAGCCTTAACTCGCAGTCCACCGCATCGCGATCTCCTGCTGGGATGAAAGCAGGTATTTGACTAAAGTGCATCACCAGATTTCTCCAGTTGTTCAACGCATAATCTGTACAAACTAATTCCGCCAACTCTCTTTTGCTCTGTTTGACCAACGAGGCGTTTCATTTCCGAAGCCTTCCGAAGCCTTCAAAACAACACTTCGTATCCATAATTTTGCTCTCAACTTGCGAGTTCCGAAACCTACAGAATTTACGGTTACAGTTTTGGCTTCCTGAGACTAGCAGAAAAAATTTCATGCTAAGTTTGCTAAGTTGGAACAAGTATGTTTCCTCAACTTAAATCTTTGTGGGCCGGTGTCCGCGAGTACTGAGTACTGTTTCATTGATTGATTGATGGTAAAGAAGTCGAAACTGCCTACGGCCACTGGCAGAATCATAGAGAGAGAAAGAGAGAAGAAAGCGAATAAACTTGTTGCCTCTTCTCTTCATGAAGGGAGTGGTGCGAGCAGGGAAGGACTTGGAGCACACAACGTGTCTGGAGGAGTGACTTTGGCAGCGGATAGTTCAAGTTGCAACAAAGTTGTTTGAAGTTAACCTTCGTCGTGCAAGAAAGGCAAGGGTTCTGACTGCGAGTGGCAACCAACTTTCGAGCAAGTCAAAGTCGAAACAGGTATCGATACAGTGACCACTGTGCACAGAGGCAGAAGCAAGGGAGAGCGAAAGAGATGGTGGTCTTGCGAGATGGTACAGTGTCTTCATGGACGCTGGTGAGACTGGCCAGAGCATCACTGTTCCAAAAGTCCAACATGAAGGAAGTTGGGTTGGAGGAGGTCGGACCGTACGATTTGGCTGGGAAAGTGGCGCTCGTCACTGGGACAACGGGGATTGGCATCGGGCTGGAGAGCGCGAAGAAGCTTGCGGAGTGGGGTGCGCATGTGGTTTTGGCGTCGCGCAGACCAGACGCAAATGAAGATGCTAGAGCCGAGATTGAGAAGGCCGTGCCTGGAGCGAAGCTCAGCGCGATGACGCTGGATTTGGCCGATCTGGCCAGTGTGAAAAACGTCGCGGGCAAAATTAAAGAACTTGGTTTGAAACTAGATATCCTTCTCTTGAACGCCGCAATCATGCTTACCAACTCGGCAACATCCTCGCGAGGCCACGAGTTGTGTTTTGCAGTGAACACGCTCGGGAACTTTGCCCTCGTCAAGGAGTGCATCAAGGGTGGGCTTTTGCAAAAGCAAGCGCGAATCGTTGCTGTTACAGGAGATATATACTGCACAGCGAATGACTGCACACCGACATGGAACGGCTCGGCGCACAACGCGTACTCGCGCAGCAAGCTTGGTCTAAACTGGATCATTTTCGAACTACAACGTCGGTACCCAGAGTTTGTGACGGTGCTGGTGCATCCTGGCGTGATCGACAGCAATCTTGTACCTCTTTTCAAAGCTTTTAAGTCGGCGTTTTTTTTGTCTGCTGCAGATGGTGCCAAAACGTCTCTGTACGCATGCTGCGACCCAGACGTCAAGTCTGGCTCGTATTTTCACAATGCTGTGGGCTTGGTGCATTTGCCAGAATCAGACCTCGCTATGGACCAACAAAAAGCTGCCAAGATGTGGGAGGTTTGCGAGGACCTTGCACAAGGGGAATGAAGAAAAGGGTGGCGTGTCAAGCCCACGCCAGCAAGCGAACACAGCAGAGAGTCTATGCTCAAAAAGGGAATGCTTTGAGTCACCGGACTTCACTTCTTTTTGTTTTGACTGAAAAAACTAAATAGGATTGTATAAAAAGCAAGCGGGCGTGAGGCCACAAGGCAATCAGCAATTTCATTGCTTGTCCTCATATTCCTTGGCAAGGACTTCGAACATCTCCTCATCAACCTTAGGGTTGGGCACCCAGTGGCTGAGGACAGGCCCGCAAATTTGCCTGCTCTTGAGCTTCCAGCTCTCGCGGTACGATCTCTGCTTGAGCGAGTAGGGGATGATGTCAGGATTGATCTTTTTGATCTGAAAGCCCTCGTCAAGGATCACTTGTGGAACAGGGTAAAATTGACAATGGCCGCTTGCATAGTGCGCAGAAATAGCCTTTCGGAAGCCATTGGTCTCATTCCGTCCGCTGCCATGATAGATGAGCGGGTGAAAGAAGATGCAATCCCCCATCTCCATGTCAACGTGAATACGATTGTCAAGATTGATGTCGGTGGTGATGCCATGGTACAGAGCGTTAGCGCCGCCTTCCCAGTTTGGGTAGCCGTGAGGAAGCAGCATCTGTGCCCGGTGCGAGCCCGGGACCACAGAGAGGCCACCATTGTCGCGGTTAATCTTTTCTTCCATCGCGACCCATGTTCCAACAATTCGGTTGGCGCTTCTGAGCGGAAAGTAGTACAAGTCCTGATGCATTGGGTGCCTTGAACTTCCCTTTCCGAGGTCGGCTGGTTTATTGATGAGCATGGTGTGAATGCTGCGGAAGTTGTCGCCGCAGAAGGCCTTCACCCACTCGACCACTTTTGGGTGGTCCACAAAGCTGAAGAGTCCTGGTTCGTCCTCAAAAGCCTGAACTTTGGTGACGGTTTCCGGAGAAAACTTTTTCGTGATGCCTTTCTGTTTGGCGAGGGCAATGTCGCGCATCACAAGCAAGTTGGTTGGCATATCCACTTTGCCATTGCAAATGTCGTCAAAGCGTTGTTTCCAGGTCATGATTTCTTCTCGCGAGAACAATTTTCGAACGATGATGAACCCATCGCGCTCGTACTGCTCTCGCTGTTCTTTGGTGAGGATTTTCTCGGCTTCTGGCGGCAAGATTGATTCACCCATGTCTGCTTTGTGGGCGAACGGGTCCAAGGGAACGTGTTTGCTGTCATAAATCCAATCGTCGTCATTTTTGTTCGCAGCAGCCTGCGAGCCCGCGGCGCTGCAAAGCTGCGTTGTGAGTTTTTCCACGCGCCTCATCTTGGCAACTAGCGATGCAGTCCAGGCGCACGAGCTTTCAAGCTCCCGTTTCTTTTCTTGCCGTATCTGACCTCGGAGATCACGATAACCGCCGTTTTGGAGTTTTGGGATTGATGACCTTCGCAGCAAACTAGGGAAAGCTGACTCTCAGAGTAGACTGGCCCTAACCGTACGCGATGCAATGTGGCTGGGGTTTGCGAAACGACACTGGAGCAAAGGGGCGGACGGGACGGCCTATGCCTTTCCTAATCTGGCGATTGGTCTTTACACTGCGCAAAGCTCACAGGGCCGCGGCGTTGCGTGTTTGGAGTACGAGGCAGAAATTATGCCAGGAACCCCAAGAATTTTCGTCACTGCTCTCAGTTTTCAGAATTCAGTTTCCAAGGCTCTGACAGTGTCGCCAGCACGCTCGCTCGAGAACTCCTCTAGAGTCTTTAGCTTCCAGCCTTCCGTTGCAAGACTTGCCGGGACTGACAATAATTAACCGAGTAAGTTACTCCAAAATATCGCACAATCTCAACAATCACTCTCTATGTTATTGATCGAAATGCTCTCAACGCAGCACAGCTGTGGCGGACTCAGGAGACTTGACTTGAGGTGCATCCGCCAAGTCGGCCAGTAACGTAGCCGTACCTGGTACAGTACCGATACCTGCTCCTTCTCAAACTGCCGAGTCTCAGTCCCTCACTCGCACTGTCCACCACGCAAGCACACGCACACACACGAGCCTCCCAGCTCTCCCAGCTCTCCCAGCTTTCCGAGCTTCTAGTGAACTTGCCGCCTGCGAATGCCTGCGAGCTCGGAGGTGCTGTGGCCTGTGATGAGTGCAGGTAAGCGGTGTGTAGGCTAAAAGAAAGGAAATGTGTCCGTCCACCACCTCGTTTCCCTTTTGCTTGCTTCGCAAAGAGATGGTAGGCAGGTGCTCTGTCAGTGCTGTACCGGTACCGGAAGCGAGCTCAGAAATCTCAGAAAGCTGAAACTTTGAACAAAGTAAAATAGAAACTAAACTTCAAAAACTTTGGTCGTGCGGATTCTCTTTTCTTATTCATTTGATTTTGACAAAGCTGCAAGTGGAAGGTAGAGGAAAACTCGATTCTAACGTTTGCAGAACAACGCTTTCGCACACGGCGTGGCATGTTGTTCAAAGTACGACTCAGAATCTTGATCAAGAAAGCAAGTCAATCTACTCATCGCGCGATGAAGAGTTTTGTAAAGTTATGTTTCGATTGACCGTAAATGGCATTTGGATTGATGATTGGTCTGATTGGGCTTTCAAAAGATCCTCTCTCTCTCTATCATTCTCCCACGCATTCACTTTCTTTTTTTCGTTTCAGACATGTGCACTTTCCAAAGTAGTACTAGTGCCCGTATCTAGTCTTATCCTACGCAATCGCATCCTGTGATATCCAGTGCATGGGACTTCAGAGAGAGGAGGATTAGCTTACTGTAAATAGTAGTAAAGGTACTACTGGTAGACCCTCTCACTGCACAAGTGTCGGACAAGAAAGCGTTCCGCAACTTCTTTCCCGAGTAGATTGAGCTAGTGATGCCTGGGTTGCTTAGGTATTAGTGTACAAATTCTTATACTCTTCTTATGTTAGTGATGTAGATTGCTTTGGCATTAACGTGTTTTATAGGGTTCATAAGTACTTTAGAAGATCGTACAGCTTCCTAGTGTTTATTTCAATCTTTGTGTAAAGTCAGTTTGCTTTTGATGCTTTTGACTATTTTAGACTTTGACATTGAAGTGCTCACCGAGACGGGGCAAAAAGTCCTTTCTAGAATCAACTTTCAATTGAGTGTAACAGCGAGAAGATGATTTTCAAAAGTTTTATAGGTACAGAGGGTTTTGCGTGTTTTTTGGACGATCATCCGGCGCGAGTCAGCAAATAGTTCAATTAAGTGTCTGTCTCACGGCCGATGTTGAGTTCGGGTTTAGTCCAACGGCAAGCATCCGCGAAGAGGCTTGAGGAGAACTTTGAGAGGAAAGCCGCGGTGATGATGGTGGTGCGCCATGTGAGGTTGCAAAGTTTGAATGTGCTCGGAGGACTCTGGTTCCGAAGACTTGGCTTCCGGGCACGTTGTATCCAGTTCAGATTCGCAGGTCCTCTCTTTAACGAGATCCTCCTCTGAAGTTTCTTCCGGTCCAGCATGCTCTGCGGCAGCGGATTTAGGCGCCTCGACCTCCTCTGCGCTCTCGTCCATCTCTTCCAAAAAGTCGGACAGGTATTCTTCACTGGTCATTGTAGTCTCCGAGGACGCGTCGTCGTCCTCCGTTGAGTCGAACTCGATCAGCTCCGGGACGACACTGTCGTCTTGAAGCAAGAGCTCGCTCTCATCGGTTTCGTAGGTGATAAGTTTCGGGGCCTCCGAATCCTCCAGCCGGGGCCGCGGCGTCTCGTCCTTGATCTTCTTGTGCTTGTCCTTGGGCAAGAGGAATCCGGGAACGGTTTTGCGTGCGGACTCCGTCGTCATCCGCAGCGCGTCGCGGTAAAACACCCCGCGCTTGCGCGAGAACATGGCCCCCGCGAGGCCCACGTAGAAGACCGCTTGGGGTTGCTCTTCTGTGCCGCCCATTTTGTAAATTTCAATCTGTCTTCAATCCTCGGCTGAGGTTTGCTCGAGTGCTTTCAATTGTCGCAATCAGATGATCTGTCTGTCTGTCTGTCTGTCTGGTCGCATTCGGTGATTGCTCGTCCGACTCGCAAGCTCTTGGCTCTTCCAAGTTGGTTCTAGCTAACTTTGATCTTAGTTTCTTTCATTGAAAGTAGTTGATTGATTGATTGATTGACTCAAAGTTAACGCCTTTTTGGCGGTACCCAGTACTCACTGTCAGTACAGTAACCTCGAAAAGTTGGGCTGGCTGTGCTGGCTGACTGACACCCCATCCCAAAACCTTGTGTTCCAGGAAACTTCGCCCAGAATTGGACCTCGTTCCTGTGTCACAACTTGTAGCAGTTGTTGTTTCTTCACGAGAGCTTTCATGCTCGCAACTAACAGTTCACAGATCGCACTTCACAGTTGAGCTAATTCATACAAACCAATCGCGCCGCTTTGTTCGAGTTGGCCCAAAAATTTCCAGCGCTAAATTGATCAATCAAACAAACTCATTTTTCAGTTCCGTTTTGAGTGTGCTTTCTCTCAAACATCAGTTTCAGAGACTCGGAAGGAGGAGGAGGCAGGAGGAGGCGATGTTCCAAAGCGCCGTCAGGCTATCCTTTGTCTTAAATCTCGACTAAGACTGGTGTGCACCGTTTGCGGGAACCTTCCTGCCATTCCGCCGAGCTGCGTAGAATGAATAGAGTGGAATAGGTAAACAGTGGAATAGGCAAATAGGTAGGGAGAGGGACTGTTATAGTTTGTTCTAAAATGGATCGCACGATTTCGTGCGCTGATGGTTTTGTGGTTTGGCACTTGCGACGTTGCGACGAAAAAAGGAGAAGTATAATTATAATTCACTTTTGATCAATCAAGATGAAAGGAACAGATTGGCTGGTTCTGATGAGTTACATAGGTATCAATTCGTTTTTCACGATGGAAGAAATGTATCATTTGATCGCGCGCGCCCCTGCTGCTTTTCGTTGCTTCTGTTCCGGGCCGGTTGCAGCTAAGCTTAGTCCAAGAGGCGCCGGAACGTTTCTCCATCTTTTATATTTGGGCCTCATCATGGTCCAATTTCTTCGCCAGCTTCCGTCGAAGAAATTCTTTTCAAAACAATCCCACGTTGTAGATTCTAGGGAAAATCATTTCTAAAGAATAGTAAATTCTTTGTTTCGCAGTCAGTTCGCGCGATGCTCTGCTCTTCCACTTCACTCCCCACAGTCACGAGAGACATTCCTTGCTGTTTCCCAATACTTAGAACCTACCTACCATCCACTAGTAGCTATTCTCGCATTGCTAGTAGACACTAACGATCGTTGAGACAAGCTGGAGCAACATTCTCCGCAGAAAAGTGCTAGCGATAGCGCCTACTGTGTTCTGGGGTTCTTAGATTGCGTTCCGCAGGTCTTCGAACCCTTAACTGTGGGGTGGTCCCACAGTGTTCTGCTCTGAAGGAGCCTTTATGCTTCTAGTTTTTCTTCATCTTTTCTTCTGTTTGTGCTGTTTCTCTTTTCTTTTCTTTCTTGTGCAGAATCGTTCCGGAGTCAATCATTCCATTTCAAAATTCGATTGATTTGCTTTCTTGATTGAAAATCAATTATTAAATGACTGTGGATTTTCGAGTCTGTCTTTACGTTACCGGTATTGTTTCTGTTCTGAAAGAACTTCTTCTGATTCTGGATGATTCTTTGTTTGGCTTTTCATTGAACAACAATTCATCTTTTCTACTTTCTTTTCAATTCTCGATTTTGACTTTGTTTTGATTTTGGTTTTGGTTTTGGTTTTGGTTTGCACGAGAGCGTTGCCAGAGTTGACAGAGTTGACGATTATCTCTAAAACGTTGTGGTGGCAGACGGCGTGTGTTTTGGTGGCCTTTGCGACAGACAGGGCTTTTCGCGCGGCAGGGATCGCTGGGATTGTGACATTCAAGTCGGTGCGACGTTGACGTGAAGGCTTTCGGACTCGGCCGCTCGCGTTCGGATTGCAATCTCNGTCGAAAAAGGGAAAAAAATAATTATAGAAAGCACGTGTTATAATTCACTTTTTCAAGATTGATCAAGATGAAAGGAACAGATTGGCTGGTTCTGATGAGTTACATTGTATCAATTCGTTTTTCACGATGGAAGAAATGTATCATTTGATCGCGCGTGCCCCTGCTGCTTTTCGTTGCTTCTGTTCCGGGCCGGTTGCAGCTAAGCTTAGTCCAAGAGGCGCCGGAACGTTTCTCCATCTTTTATATTTGGGCCTCATCATGGTCCAATTTCTTCGCCAGCTTCCGTCGAAGAAATTCTTTTCAAAACAATCCCACGTTGTAGATTCTAGGGAAAATCATTTCTAAAGAATAGTAAATTCTTTGTTTCGCAGTCAGTTCGCGCGATGCTCTGCTCTTTCACTTCACTCCCCACAGTCACGAGAGACATTCCTTGCTGTTTCCCAATACTTAGAACCTACCTACCATCCACTAGTAGCTATTCTCGCATTGCTAGTAGACACTAACGATCGTTGAGACAAGCTGGAGCAACATTCTCCGCAGAAAAGTGCTAGCGATAGCGCCTACTGTGTTCTGGGGTTCTTAGATTGCGTTCCGCAGGTCTTCGAACCCTTAACTGTGGGGTGGTCCCACAGTGTTCTGCTCTGAAGGAGCCTTTTTGCTTCTAGTTTTTCTTCATCTTTTCTTCTGTTTGTGCTGTTTCTCTTTTCTTTTCTTTCTTGTGCAGAATCGTTCCGGAGTCAATCATTCCATTTCAAAATTCGATTGATTTGCTTTCTTGATTGAAAATCAATTATTAAATGACTGTGGATTTTCGAGTCTGTCTTTACGTTACCGGTATTGTTTCTGTTCTGAAAGAACTTCTTCTGATTCTGGATGATTCTTTGTTTGGCTTTTCATTGAACAACAATTCATCTTTTCTACTTTCTTTTCAATTCTCGATTTTGACTTTGTTTTGATTTTGGTTTTGGTTTTGGTTTGCACGAGAGCGTTGCCAGAGTTGACAGAGTTGACAGAGTTGACGAGTATCTCTAAAGCGTTGTGGTGGCAGACGGCGTGTGTTTTGGTGGCCTTTGCGACAGACAGGGCTTTTCGCGCGGCAAGGATCGCTGGGATTGTGACATTCAAGTCGGTGCGACGTTGACGTGAAGGCTTTCGGACTCGGCCGCTCGCGTTCGGATTGCAATCTCGCCGTGAATTGGTGGACTTTTTCTCGACTGGGTGTCTGTCGGTCTCCAAGGTCTGCCCCGTTTAGCTAGCGAGCGACAGCAGTCTCGCCAGGGTCGAAGAGTTCGGAGAACACTTGGAAAGCACGCTTCGTGAAAGCACATAGAAAACATATATTGGTGAGAGAAGTCGTTCGGTGTTCAGTGGCCGCGACGGAGGTGCCGCGTCTGTCTACGGTTCGCCTTGAGCAAGAGCGCAAAGGTTACGAGCGAAGGGCGAAAATGAGCAGATACTTTCAGACGCTGGACCCGTTCTCTAGTTTGCAGAGTCATGAGAGAGAGCAACACTGGCTGCAAAGGCTTGCGGACGAGCAGCCCATGCGCTTAGATAGCCGCGACTGGCCGCTGCAATGCATGGGGTTGCAGATGACCATGCGTGAGACGAAGAGCGGGTATTTGGCAAAGGTTGACGTGCCAGGTTGCGGCCCGGAAGACGTGCGGGTCAGCGTGTCAGGAAACATGCTGACAATCTCGGCACACCATGAGGTGGAGAAGCGCAAAGAAGACGAGTTTCACATTTTGTGGAAGGAGCGGGCAGAAGGAACGTGCTCGAGAACTGTGTCCGTGCCTCGGCACAGCGACGTGGGAAACATAAGTACTGAGCTGAAGAATGGCGTACTAAAGATATACATCCCAAAAATTAGTGACGCAGAGGCAGAGACCACAAGTGTTGCTATAAGCTAAGCTCGCATGACGCAGGTGTATTTATTTTTGAAGTGAAGAGCTATTTGCATTAACAGTAAGCTATCTCCGTAAATTGCAACTCCGCCCTTCGATTCTCAGCGCTGCGACAGTGTCCAGAGCCCGAGTTCTGGCTTTATATTGCAACGAGCTTTATACTGTACCTCGACGATGCAAATCACCCTCTCTGTCAGGCCAACGAAAGCTACTCCTTGTGAGACGACACAAATTCTTGTCTTTTCTTTTTTACATACGTACACTCGACCCGGTACAGCATCTGTGATCGAGTCGGCAAAGGATTTAATCTGCTTTCTCGTGAGAGGGAACCGCTTTGCTCCCCGGATGAGCATAGATTATTACTGACACAAAAACAATGCAAGAGCCCACTACAAACATCGGGGAGGTGTGGAAACCGAATAGATAGACGCTGAGCACACTGGAGAAGATTGTTGACACAGCGGAGGCAAAACTCTTGGCAAGATTGTCTCCATACCTCAAAACTAACCCGATCAGCAAACTCCCGAGAGTATGCAGAGCCACCACGGCCCACACTAGAGGAGTAAAACCGGTAAATATGCCTTTTTCGGCAATTTCAGGCCCGTCTCTGATGTAGCAGGCCAGCGTGCCCAGTGGAACGCTAAAGACAGCCATCACCAGGCTTTTTCTCCAGACACTGTGGCCTAAGTTTGACACAGCTTCCAAGTCACTTTTCATGAGCAACTCGGTAAAGCTTCCCGAAAATGCAGACAGGAACGCTGCGAGTAACGTGGCAATCAACCCAAGGACGCGAGGGTGCCAGGTCACATCCTTCATCCACGCGTCAGAGTCTCGGTCGTTTATCCGCCTCGGTGGAGAAGACAGCGCAACCAGCGCGATTCCAATAAACAATACCAATACTGCACACCACTTCTTGACGTCCAAGCTTCTCCGGAGTATGATCAACGCAAGCAGCGCCGAAAACACAACTTTGAGGTTGTATACGACCTGAAACACCGCAGGCTCCAGGTGGTTGAGCGCATAGTAGATGAGGTGGTTCTGCACCAAGTACAATGCAGACGGGGCGCACAGTGACATCACCTTCCTGAGACCCCACTCCCTGAAGCTGAGCAACAGGCCCACGGGTCCAAGCTTCTCGGTATACATGCACACTGCAGCGCAAGCACATACCTTGACCACCTCGGTCACACACACCACAACGCTGGTGATCGCCACTTCATGTGGCTGCTTGTCCACCCGAAGCGCTCGCATGAGAAGCACTACTGTCGCGTTTTGAGCGACCAGCAGCGCCAGGCTGACCGCCTTGACTCGCTCTCCATCAAATCTCGCGCTGGCACCCATCCCATGCTCTGCCTTTCCAAGCGCACCTGCCATCAAAGCGCCCTTGGGCGCCGGGAACACCGCAGTCGTTTGATCTGCCTCCAACAAGCGCTCAGATCTGTCCTCGCACTCTCTTCCAAAGAGCGCCGTGAACATACCGCAGTCGTTTGATCTGCCTCCAACGAGCGCTCAATATGTCTCCAAAGAGCGCCGTGAATATACCCAGTCGTTTGATTTGCCTCCAACGAGCGCTCAGATATGTCTCCAAAGAGCGCCGTGAATAAACCGAAGTCGTTTGATCTGTCTCCAAAGAGCGCCGTGAATATACCGCAGTCGTTTGATTGCCTCCAACGAGCGCTCAGATCTGTCCTTGCACGCTCTTCCAAAGAGCGCCAGCATATCAAATGCGAGAGCCTGCCTGTCTTCGCCCATCGGCCGTCAATCCCAACAAGTTTCGACTAGTTTCGACGCGTTAATCATAACGGCCACGCACTTAGGCTCCTTGTCTTGAAGATAGACGTTGCCTACGACTGGGAAACTTCGCCGTGTGTGCTGGCTTCAATAGAAAGAGGATAAGCTGATAATGTTGATAATGTTGATGGTGCGAAGTCTAACTTTGTCGCACTGTAAGTGCCGGTACGAACTAGCTAGATAGTATTGGTCGCTCTTTTACGAATGCCGTGAATAAGCACAGAAAGCACAGCTTTGTTTTGCAGGTCAGATTGGAGAATTGTCAGAGTTGATTTTTCAGTTCAGGTTACTTTATAAAAAGTGTCAGCCAACACCAAGATTTTAATTTCTATCAACTGTACCACGAAAAGAAACAGACAGATGCGACTTTTTTCAAATTTTGAAATAATTAGAGGAAAAAGAAGAAGAAAGAAGTAGTTAGCATTCATTATGAAAGATGACGTAACTAATGCTCTGCTCAACATTCACAGAACAAATCACAGTGTAGTACAAATATGGACGTTTTTTAAAGAAGTCTTGTATTGCACAGATTGGCATTGCGTCATCAGTTTCCTCTCCCTGGAGCCCGAACTATCAATACAACTCAAGACAGTTCAAGATACCATTACCCTTTTTCGTTAGCCATGCAATAGCCATGGAGGATGGTGGATCTGGCAAATCTGGCAGCGAGCGGAGTGGCGAAGCTTTGGGCTGTGAGCGCGAAAGCACTGAAAGCGTTCCGCGCACAGGAGCAAAGTTGCAGTTGCGAATCAGGTAAGTTGTGTGAAGAAAGGCAGGTTGAAAAGTTCTTGTTCATGTGCATGTGCATGTTTGTGCATGCGTTTGTCTTGTGAAGAGTAGCTAAAGTTGAAGACAGTCGTCCCACTGACCCACTGACCCACTGGTTTACAACCAGGTCGACTCACTTGGTGGTGGCAAAGCGCTCTTTGGAGAAAACAAAAAATGGTTGTTCCAGATGAAGGAGATGCAAGAGCAGCTTTGTATGCAGCAGTGGCCAAGCAGGCATGGATGGGACAAGTGGCAAAGCAATTGGAATACTATTTCGGTGATGTGAACTTGCCAAAAGATGAATTCCTGTTCCAGAAGAAAATGAAGGGAAACCCGAAGGGCAGCGTGAATATAAGCGTGTTGCTTACATTCAACAAGATGAAGAAGATGGGGGCCCAGAAGCAGGACATTGTGAAGGCAGTAGAGTGGCGGAGGGCTCAGCTAGGAGAGAAAGCTCTCCTGGAGCTTTCGAAAGACAAGAGCAAGCTGAAGAGAGCGCATCTCTTTCCGAAGGAAATCTGGAATAGTCTACAGCATTGTGACTCTGCCAAGGTGCCGTGCACAGTACGTGTGACCAATCTCGTAGCTCTAACCAAGTCCAAAGGAATTAATGGCTCGGAGGACGAATTGCTTCGTCAAGCGTTTGCCGAAAAACTTGGTGGAGACAAAATAGTTAGTGTGAAAGTGATATCCAATTTTGGCAAGCCAAAAGAGTCATTCCTGAAGCGGCCCCTGCCTTATGCACTCGTTGAGCTGGATACCCAGCAATCAGCTGAGCTTGCAGTGGAAGCCTTCGCAAGTGCAGATTGGCGTCGAGGAATCACAGTGAAAAGAGAAAAGCCCAGGAATGAAAAGCAGCCACAGCAAGCACAGCAGCAACCGGAGCCATCTGTTGACAATGGAACCGTGGGCCCGACGCCCGCAGAAGCTAAAGAAGCAGAGATCCAAGCTGATAACGACAAAGTCCTCGTCGCCGACCAGAGAAAAACGGGCAAGGTGCGCACTCTTGATAAAACAAACTTTAGCGGCTTCATTGCCCCTCAAGCGAAAAAGAACAAGAGGGTTGGATCGATTCCGTTCAGCATTCCGGACCAGCCGGAGCTGTTCAACAAATTGACTGCGTCGAGCGTTGTTTCATACAAGGTCAAGACCACTAGCGCTGGCCACGAAGCGGTCGAGTTGGAACTCGTAGAGAGCAAGAGATCAACTGGCGCGCCAGATATTGTCGAAGCTTCTGCAGAGGACGAAGCTGCGCGGCGGACATTTGTCCTCAAGCAGCGATCCAAACAAACTGCCAAGTCTGGAAACGAAGACAAAACCACATTCTCATATGCAAAAGGTCCTCCAAAGGCTGATTCCCGCGGATTTAGTAGCGAAGAGTGGAGAGGTGTCATCCGCCGAAAAACCTAAATCATTCTCTCTATCACTCCACGAAACTGAAAACTACGCCGTCAACGCGAAACCCAAAGTTCCTCTCGCTCTTTCTTCCCATCTCTTCTCTGCCCACATGCCAAATCTCATTTCCAGATCGACTTTGGGCCATTCTCCTTACATCTTACATCCCAAAATATGAACATCATGGTTAGATCCGTTTCGCAATGTAGAGCTTATAGTAAACCTTATCAAGTACTAGCTGTCAAATTTACCGAATGAAGGGAAGTGTTGGGCGGTGTGTGCCAAAGCATTTTCAATGTTCATTGAACATCACCATTTGTTCAATGAAGGAGGACAAGTGAAAGGAACTCTCTCTGCAAGAGCGGCAAAGGCGTCGAGCAAAGGTACAAGGTCTCTGTGCGGAGAGTTTGGGCGGCGAATAGCGCACAGGGAAAGAGGAATGGGCAAGTCGACCGCGGCAGCAAGGTCCAAGAGCCAGTCGAACTGGACGCTCGGGAGCGCGGACGCATTCCAGGAGAGCACATGGCATAGCGCGTCGAAGGAGCAGTTTTGTGGGCTGAAGAATACCAGCAGGACGCTGCCGATCAAACCCAAGCAGAACGGGGCGTTGTTTAGTGGCACGGCACTCGTGACAGGAAGGTTTACCTCGGAGAGTATGAGGACCTTTGACCGGGAGCACACCGTCTTCTCGTCCACGTATAAGCGCGCTGAGCCTGCATTTGATCGAATGACTGCGTGTAAAACTAATTATGACGTTGCCGACGCCAGCAAGCTCTCTGCTTCAGATCGGTTCAACTCAACGTGTGAGAGAAATTTTAAGGCTCCTGGCACTGAGGCACTCAGACACGAACGCCTTGCCAAGGTCAACTATGATCGTCCTCCCCCGAGAGACCCCCCAGGCCTATTTTACAACATTGTCAACGGGCGTTACGAGAAGGCGTTTTGAGCCATGCGATACAGACCTTATTGCCCAGAGGGGGGTGCTGTCAGTTTGTAAGCATTGAACGTTGAAACAAGCGTCGGTTCAGGCCTGGAGCTTCAGGCGATTTACTGGGTCTATCCTTTTTGGCAGGCTACTGAAACATTCTCGCGGCGATATCTTGGCTGACACGAGTTGATGACTTGAGAAGTACCGAAACCAGAATGGCAAAGCAGAATTTGTTAATCACTAAAAAATCCAACTGAAAAATTTCATACAGCTTCAAAAATGAAAATAGTTTTCGCTCTCCTCAAGACCACCTCTTCGTTGATAAATTACAGAACTAGGAAAAAATAGGTGACCACGGATTCTTGCGAAGCCAGCCGTTCTACTTGGGAGGGAGCGTCGCAAATAACTTATGTCACAGCGTCATGGTAAAGATTCTAACAACGACAAAGTCCTCTCTTTTCACACTTCCAGAGCTGCCGGAGTATTCTCGGCCAAGCATGTCGGCTCATAGAACGGTACGGTGTAGAAACATCCAAAGCCGAGCGCGTACCAAAACTTGCGGTTGAACTTGTTACCTTCCCAGTAGTAGACGGTCGCCATTGGGCAGCAGAGTTTGCCGCTCAGAGTTGGTCTTTCGGCAACCCTTTTGCCAGGTTTGTAAAACATGAAAGCGTATATCCAGGACAAGACCACGAGAAAGAATATGAAGCCCAGAAAGGTAAGACACAATCGAATCACAGCACTTGCATACTCGTGATCCACCACCGTGAGCGGCCATTGCGACTGGCCAAAGTACTGTTCCGAGTGGCTCATGACCTCTTCGCGCTTCGCCTCTCTCCATTGGCCCCCGAGACGAGACAGCTCCAGATGATACAGCACATTTCCAACCAACAGCGCGATGGGTAAAAGGTACAATTTGTTCCACCTCTTCGGACCTTCATGATTCCATACCGTCTCCAAGGGACACAAGCACAGACTGATACAGTCAGGCTTGAGTTCTTCAGATCCTCGCGGCTCCACTGCAAACTCCTCCGGGCGAACCTCCAAGAGCGCCGTCTTATTGTCCTGCTCCTTTTCTTGCAGCATGGTGATATATGTATGATAGCTTCCAACTCCAAAGACTTTCCCAACGACGTCCGCTTTCTCCAATGCCAACTATCGCTCGCCGACTAGGCCGTATCTCCCCGAGAGTCCGTCAACTCAATACGCCTCAATCCTTCAATCTTTCAATCTTTCAATCCTTCAATTCGCCTTCTTCGCAGTCTATCTACACCTTGCGCAATTGCAGTCTTCGCAAACTCAGCCCTTCCCAATTGGAGTTTGCAAACTCTTTCTCAGTCTCCGTAGTCTCCATAGTCTCCGTTACACATCATCTAATCCCCTCCCTACTCCGCTTCTACCCTATTCTCTAATCTCCAGCCACAGCCAACGGCGGGTAAAAGGCGTAGCGGCAACGTATAGTCATATCTATAGGCCGGGAGCTTTGGTAAGTGTGGTTAGGCATATGATTAGGCGTAGTGGTAGGAGATGGGTAGGAGGCCGCGCCGCATTCTTTGGCGCAAGTTTTCAGTGTTTTGTTATGTTTTGTTAGAGGCTGTTGGTGTCCCTTTTTCGTCCGTCCCGGATGGCTAGAGTCGTACGGGTGTGATAGGGAAAGTCGTAGGGGAAAGGCCATCGCACGCTTTGGTGGACCACAAGTTTACAGATTGATTGATTGATTGAAACCGTGGCGATGTCCTCGAGAATTGATTGCTTCTTTTATCCGCGAGAGGCTCATCAACAGTGCGCGACAGAGCGTGCTGTCTGTTGTCTGTGACAAAGCTTCATTCATTGAACAAAGAAAAGCTCTTTCGTTCGGTCGTGTGACTGCCTATGACTGCCTCGTCCAAACTTTTGCAAACCATACACCGCGGTAGAACTTTTGAAAAAAAAGAATCTTCTCACTTACGAGAAATTCTAAATTCTACACCTCTTACTGACGCGATTACACCAAATAATAGTAATAGTACTGCACTAACCATGAGTATTGATTAATGATAGCTAGGTACCAATTAATGGAAGTGCTGGGCAGTAAATTGGTAGCTTTTTCGCCTCCGCTTTCCTCCGCTGTCGATCTATGCACATCTATGCGAGCAGTGCGAGTTTTGAATGTGGCGTCCTTGTGAGCGATGCAAGTGCTGCTTGGGAGAGAATGAGGGAGACAAAGGAGACAACGGAGACGCAATGAGACGCAATGAGACGCAAGGACGAGACCAATCCAATCCCGACGATGATTTTGACAAGTTTGACGATGATTTTGTGCGATGGATGGATATGAATGAATAGCTAGCTCTGCGCTTCCGCTGTCAACAGATGTCAACAGACGTCTCAGCGCGAGAAGAGCGAGTGGCTTTGAGAATTACGAGCGCCAAAGATCTCTTCCGACCGACATAAAGCTGGAGCCTCTTTTTGCCCGTCATTCTCGGGTCGGAGCTAGCAATGACTTTTGAGCGTAGATGGACCCATACTCAAAGACGAGCCAACGTCCAAGTCTTTGCTTTCCAGAGCTATGAGTTCAAATGAGCATAAGTATTATTGCTCTTTCGTCGACGTCGCTGCGGGCCCAGCAAGAAATAAGTTCAGAGCACAGAGATCACATTCATTTATTTTGATAAACCGACTAGTGAACGGTTCGAGCGGAAAGAAACAAAAGGAAGATTCGAGGTCGGCCAGACAATGAATCTGCCTTTAAAATCGCAGCGTGTGTGTGTGTAATGAAATCGTTACCCGTGCACCTACCTAGCCTCTATGACCTTTGTTGGATGCTGTCACTAGGAACCACATATGACGCCATCAAACGTCATCACATTATGTACAACGCCTAGCAAGTTGACTATCAATATGCTCTACTCGAGCGTAGGAAGGGAAGGAATGATCATTTTGTTCCTCGTTCAAAGAATTAGTGTTCGGAGAGAGTTCGGAGTGTTGAAAAGGTTTGGAGGCGAGAAAAGAGAAGGAAGGAAAAAAACCTCCCTGTGAATTTCGAAGGAGCAGGCGGTCCAAAAGTTGAAAAGCCGCGCGCTGGCTCGCAATTCGGCAAATTTACACTGTACAGATCCGTTAAATCGCTGTCCCTCACGTTCCAACTAGCCCGCTCCTCAACTGGCCCGGCGTATGTAAATATACAACCAACGACAAAACAACAAAACAACAAAACAATAAAAGAACTGCGCTCAGAAGCTAACAGAGCAAAGCTCAAGACGCTCGAGACTAACGAGAATGGCAACGAACTGCGGCGACGCCGATAGCGCTGAAGAACGGGCCAAGCAGGCAGGAAATCGGCATTTGCAGCAAGGCGATGTGGCAAAGGCGATAGAGAGTTACTCGGAGGGTGTGACCACGGCTAAGAAAGTGCGGGATGAGACCGGGGACAGCGCACATCTGCACGTTCTCTTGAGCAATCGCGCTGCTGCATATTTGAAGTTGGCGGCTGCGAAAAAGCAAGGTCAGAAATCTTCAAATGTTGGCGAGAGTGAGGGAGGAGAAGACTGCGACGTCAAAGATGCACTTAAGAAAGCGCTTTCGGACGCGAGAGAGTGTGTGATGCACAGGCCGCAATGGGGGCGCGGACATGGAAGGGTTGGCGCGACTCTGTTCGAAATGGGAAGGTTTAGAGCTGCATTGGAGGCGTTTGAAGAAGGGCTGGCCGTGGATAGAGTCAACAAAGCGCTTGCGGACGGTCGCGACAAGTGTATGGCGAAGCTGCACGCGCTTGGCGATGACTTTGAGGATCCCGTCGACCCAGACGAAGTCCAAGCTGAGGTAGATCCGCTCGACGCCTTCATGCAAGACATCTCAGCGTTGGAGGAGGAACAGGACGACGAACGTGTGCAATCGAAGAACGACGGAGAGGACGCAACAGTCGTTGACCATGAGAAGGAAACAGAAGGCTGGACCGCGGAAAACCAGACTGAGCGGATTCTTTGCAAAAACTATCAGTGGGTGAACGCAAACCCGTTCGCAGTGTTTGCAATTTCGAATGAGGCCGCGACCGAGGAGGATATTAAGCGGAGGTTCCACAAGCTTTCCGCCCTCTTGCACCCAGATAAAAACCCTCATCCCCAAGCAGAGACAGCTTTCCATGAGTTGAAGAAAGCGCATGAGAGACTGAAGGACCCAAACTCGCGCAAGCTGCTCGCGGAGATTATCCGAAACTGCCGAAACCGGGTTCTTAAAACACGGAGCAGGCTTCTCGCCAAAGGCATGAGCGAAGCGTTGCTGATAGAACGAAACGGCACGGAAGAAGAAGCTATCATGAAGGACGTCAAACTAGAATTCGCAACCCGTGAGCACCGGAGACAAAAAAGTGAATTGAACAAACGCTCTCACAATCAGCGAGAAATGGAGGCTGAAAAGAGCGAAGCAGAGTATTGGCAGACAGTGAAGAAAGCAGAAGAGATCATGAGAGAGGGCAGAGAGGAGAGAGCACAGACCTGGCAGTCGTTCGCAAAGAAAAGAAAGATGGCGTAGACCTGTTTTCTTTGTCGTAGCCCGTGCATTTGACCAATACAAGACATAAAAACCTGAACTGATTTGACCTGAATTTTGTTGGCTAGAAGTGCCATTCGCTTTGATCGTCCTAATCTTCTCTTTTCATTGAAATATCATGATCCGCCCTCTCTCAAGCCAGCAGCTAGCTGGAGCTTGCATGGCGATTCAATTAAAAAAAAAAAAGTTATATAAATAGAACTACCAGCAAAATGTTTTGCTTCTGAACGAAGCTAAGACTGAGGCTTTGGCTTGCGAACGCGCTCGTGAGAAAACAGCCCGGACTCGTCTTCGAGCCCAAGCTCTGGGGCCACGAGCGATGACAGAAAGAGCTCCTTGTTGTTTTTGAACAGCTGGCGTACTGGCTGCGGCAGTGTATGCCAGTACTCTGACCAGTACTTCGTTTTTGCTTCCATAGACTTTTGAACGGCACTCTCCGAGGTCTCTTCTTTCAGTGTTGTTGTCGAGGTCGATGGCTCTTTCGCGGCCAGGCTTGCACCATTGTTTTGGCCAGGTGTACCCTTGGGCTTTGGCTTCAAGTTTGGTGCCTCCGAGAAAACCGGCAGCAACTTCTTCTCTTCTTCGCCAAGACCGAGCATACCTGCCATAATGTCAACCTGGTTCTGCAGCACACGGTCGATATCTGCTTCAAAGGTAAGAGGATTGGCAATGACGACCCTCAAAGCGACTATGGGGATGTTGTAGATTGGAGATCGAACTGTGGTCCGGCTGACAAAAGTTTTACCCTCCAATGTCTGCAACTTTTGCAACTCCACGTTGAACATGTCCAACTCCGCATTCTCTTCAGGCGTCAGACTTTCCACTTCTTTCTCCACGCGGTTCTGCAAGTGTGGAGGGATGCATCTGTAGAGCATGATATTGGTCATTGGGTTCACTACAAGCTGGAAGCAGCCTTTCGAATTTGTAATTCGACCGGCCATATATGACACCATTCGGATACTTCTATCCACAAGCAGCTCATATCCGCGCACCCCAAAGATGTTCAAATTCGAGTTGAGGTACACCGCATTTGCGGGGCGAGAACCTTCAAGTGTAAACTTTCCGAGGTCATAGGAATCCTTCCGGATGATGTAGCGTGCCGTCTTTTCCACGGACGCGCTAAACTCTGGTTCCCGGAAAAAGCACAGTCCGCAGCCCATAGGCATGTACAGCTGCTTGTGGCCATCAAGCGTTACTGAGTGAGCCTTGCTAATACCTTTCAAAAGCTTTCGGTGTTTTCTCGAAAATATACATGGACCGCCCCATGCGGCATCTACGTGAAAGTGAATCTTGTATTTCTCCGACAAGGCGCCTATCGCCTCAAGATTGTCAATCGACCCTGTCTCCGTCGCCCCGGCCACCCCAAGCAGAGCAACTATCAAGATACCCTTCTCTCTGCACTTGATGATGGCTTCCTCCATGAGATCCACTCGCACGCGAAAGTTGTTGTCGAAAGGTACCGAGATGAGAGACTTGACACCAAACCCGAGAACGTCTGCAGCTTTGCCCATCGAGTAGTGTAAGAGCTCAGATCCCACGATTGCCGCGCCCTTGTAGCCATAGTGCGTCAAAGCTTCAAATAGACCCTCTTTCTCTATTCCCAGAAACTCGGTGCCGTCTTCATGTGTCCGTGGGGCAAGAGCCATGTTTCTGGCTACCCACAGTGCGGTCGTATTGGCAATCGTACCGCCAGATGTGAACACTCCCAACGCTGTCTTCGCATCGTGAATGTATTTTTCATAGAAGCTGTCCTCCCTCTCGTAGAGTTGGCGGTGCAACTGCGCAATAGCCTCGCGCTCCATGAATGTTATCGTCGTGGCTGTCTCAGTTTTTACTGTGTTCTGGTTCAGTGTGGTGACTAGGCGACTGAGTGGCCGCATAAAATAAGGCAAGGACGAGGTCATGTGGCCGATCATCACAGGGCTCGCAGTATTGACAGAGTCATTGACGGCCGACCTCACCAGCGTGTCCATGTACTTCTCCAAATGCTCGTCGTCGCGAAGCGGGTTCTCCGGCAACGTTGAGCTTGAAAATCTCTGCGAGATTTCCTCCAAGGTCACGCCTTTGCTCCGCACCTGTTCCGAGTCTAAGAACGCCTTCTCCGCATTGATTAGCTGCTTTCCTGTCTGCTTCAAGCTCACTGAGCTCCACGCCGAGCCCATTCCTAGACTCTGCCTTTCACCTTCACCCTCAACAGGATCGCGGTGCAGCTCCGTAAGCGAAGTCAGTTCGTCCTCCTCCTCCTCTTCGAGGCCGTCCAGCTCCGAGTTGATTGACCATGTTCGCGGCAAGAACAATTGTCTAATGAGCTCCTCCTCTCCCTCCTGGTCCACAACCTCGTCCACATCCTGGTCCGCATGATCAGCTGCCATCTTCGCGTCCGTAAACAAAGCCCAACTTAGCGCCACGGCTCTGTCACTCTCCTGCTGCGCGCACAGCTCAGTCTATCAAATCCTCCCGCCCTTCCTCTTTCCAACGAGACGCTCGTGCACTGTGGCTATCCTCGCCGCAGATTGACTAACTGTGCCAACAGCGTCAGTTGAATGAACTTGGCCGTGTATGACCAACCAAGAAGAGCTATCCAACTAATCCAACTCACGACTTTACAGGCTCGCCGACGCCTCGCACTCAGTTATACAAAGTTTGTTTCCGAGAGCACTTGCGCTCCACTGTGGCCCGCCACCTTGCCAAGTCCTCAAGCTTGTACTGCCCGTGCCTGCGCCTATGCAGAGACAAACAAAGAAACAAGAGCTTTGGAAAACGAAGAGTCTCCAAGTGGAGTGTGGAGTGTGGAGTGAATGGGATTTTGCAAATTAACAATGGTGATAATGGTGATAAAGCAAAGTTGTTGACTGTGAACTTTGCAAAGAGAGTTAGGGCAAATCAAAAGATTATCTGGGTTATCTGGGTGGGCGGACATGCAGGGGCTGAGCAACCTGAGCATGCCGGGATCGACTGTAGTCGCTCGTTGGTTCCAGGTCGTAAGAGAAAGTGTGCATTGGAATTTGCGACAGAGTTGGTCCAGAATGGCGCATGTTTGGTTGGTTTGCATTTTTTTGAAGGTGACGAGGTCTCATTTGTCTCTTCATGTCTCTTCGTCGAGAAAGAAACAGCTTTGCTTGCTGGCTTGTAGCTAGCGAGCTGGCCGATTGAGAGGAGAGAGGAATGGTTTGCGAGGCTGATAAACATAAGTAGAGCCACCAAGTGCAGCGTAAACAAGCCCTGACGGAAGGTGGTGTGGCTGATAAAATATCGAGAAACTCGAGTAACGAGAAAGTTAACTGCGAATGTGAGATGCTCACCGAGCTCCAAAAATCACAGCTGCCTTCATGTGTCGAGACCGTCGAGACTACGAAGAATGGAGGAACTGAATAAATGAGGAGACTATCTGGTTTCCAAAAAGAGCGGATTCATTAGAATATATTTTTTGCGAAGATTGTCAAGCATTGGCGGTGAGGTACCACGGAAGAAACGGCGATCACCACATAAATGATTCCGGAACAGACATAGCCCAAGGGAACTTGTCGCGCAACGCTGCGGCAAAGACTTTCTCAATAGGAAGCTCGTTTCGCTTGCACCAGGCCACGGTGATGCGTGGGTCAATGTAGTTGATCTTGGAGGTGCCGAGAGCGACGCTCTTGTTGTCGTCCTTGATCTGGTAGTTGAGTTGCGCAGTCTTAATTTTCTTCTCCCAGTTTTCTATTCTGCGTTGAACCTCCTCAGCGCGGGGCTGGCGGGTAAATAAGTGTGCGACGCGCTTCTTGTCATCCATCGTAGCGTTCGAAGGAATCTCAGGTTTGAGTCGGATATCCTTATTCCTATTCCGCTTCTTGAGCATGCTGCGCAGCTCGTCCAGCTGTGATTTAAACATCTCAATGTGACTGGACAACTTTTCTATGTTGCTCTCAGTGGCTTTGGAGACTGTGCGCTGATGATTACAAAGAATGGCGACTTCGCGATTCGCGTCATTGTAGATAAGGACCTTCTCCTGGTCAGGCATGAACGGATCGACGGTTCGAGGGAGCTGCTCCTGGAGGGTTACGGAAGCATTCATGGTACGAAACACTTTGGCACTAAGGCCATTCATGAGTGTTTTCAGATGTGCGTTGAGACGACTCACATCAAGCTGGTCGAACACTTCGTCGGAAGGCTTCTTGCCCTTTGTAAAAACCTCAAAATTTTTGAGGACCTTGACCCCGACAGCACCATGCTGATCCACCACAGGATACGTCTGAAAGTGGCGCATAGAGTCTTTTCCCAAAAAGTCTAGCGTCAAAGACTGGGTGGCCTTGTCAACTGAAACGTGCTCAACGCGCAGAGAGCAGCAGCCAACGGTGTCTGCCTCGTCTTCATCTTTTTCGTTCCCCACACGAAGCGCAAGGCGATCGATCACCCAAATCGCTGTTCCTAACTGGCGCTTTGCAGCATCGCGTGAAACCAACATACTCTCGTAATCATTACGGATAAGCTTGATCTTGCTTTTCAGCTCGCGAGCTTTCTCGTACTTCTTCATATCTGACTGCCCCTTGAATTTTGAGCTCTGAGCAAGCCATACATACTTGGTATTGTTTTGCACGTTCTCTTTCCAGAAAGCAAGCCACGAGATGTCATTTTTGTGTACCACAGCTCCCCAGGAGTGCCCAGGTACCGGGCACGGAGGGATCGGGCTATCTTCTCCGATGTTGATGGTCACTTGCTCAGGCATCACACGCTTCTTCAGTTTGCCAGTCAGTGGGTGAAACCCGCGTCCGCGAAACAGGCCAGGTGGCTCCACCATAACGTTGCCTACTTTTTGCAAGTGCCCGTCGACAAGGGCAAACGAGAAAATCATGCGCTGGTCCTCTAGGACCTGCTTTCTCGCTTCTTTCTCCTCCTTGGTCATATTCTTCTTATCCTCCCGCTGCTTGTTGATGAAGTCCCGAAGTCTCGAGAAGTCGCATTTGTCGAAGCTCTTTATGACATGACCTTTGCCGAGTACTGACTTGAAGTCTTCAAAAAAGTTCTTGTTAAAAGTCTGAGCGATTTTGGGGTCTCCAAGTTGTGGCCCATCCAGAGGGATTTCTGCGTACAGCGTGGCCACCTCCTCTTGCTCAGAGTTAAGGTCTACCGGCCTGCCGTCGTAGAACAGCTTTACACCGTGTGGCTTGTATGGTTCTGGGAACATGACGCCATTGTGCTCCAACGTGACCCACTTTTGCCCATCGCGCATCGGAGGATCCTCCCACCACTTGTGCGATTTCATCGCCGTCTCGAGCTGCTTCAGGGCAGGTTCTTGCTTGCCGCTGGCGCTTTTCTTCTTGCGCGCCGTGCTGGAAGATCCTCTGGCTCTGGCGCCCATGTCATCATCGTCATCATCGTCGTCGCCATCTCTCGGCCTCTTCTTTGACTTGGACTTCTTCTTGGCTTTTGGAGCGGGCTCATCATCTTCGTCGTCCACGGCCTCCTCCTCTTCTTCCTCTTCCATCATATCTTCGTCGACGCCATCTTCCTCCTCCTCTTCAAACTCTTCCTCCTCTTCTTCTTCTTCTTCAAGCTCCTCTTCCTCCTCCTCTTCTTGCCCGCTAAACTCCTCGAACTCGTCTTGCTGACGGCCCTTCATCGCGATGGCCGGTCAAAGTATAGGCACAACCTGATGCTTGTCCGCAACGAGAGGCTGAATCGAACCCAGTTCGTTTCTGAACCCTCAATTCTCAATGAACGTGCAAAAGAAAAGTCAGCCGACTGCTGGCAAGACAATGCAGCAAGGCGCTTGAGATAACCAAATCGCGATATCCAACGACCGTGCTTCCTCCCAACACACAACGTTGGAAACACAAAAGCAGACCTCACCAAATTGCCAATTGCCAATTGCCAATCACCAATTGCCAATTGCCAATGCTGTCAACTTTCACTTGCCCTGAAAGAGTATCTCGATCAAATTTCGCACAACTCTTGCTCCCAAAGTTTCCAAATATCTCTCAATCCAACTAACTTTGCAACGATATTTTATATATATCCTTCAAACGACGAAACCACCGAGGTTAGGTATCTATGCGCTCACCAACCCAGACACTGTGGCAGGGATCAAGTGATCCACCGTGCTTTTGACGACTGGGCAAAGTGGCGGGCGTACGGACTGTGGAAAAAAGTGTCCTCGATGCGGACCCTTGCTCCCCACTGTGGGAAAGTTGGCTCTTTTTCGAGTCACGTTCGCTGCCAGGTGGGGCGATAATTTCGGATATGCATTCGTATTTTCTAAATACAGCGGATAGTGAATGCCTACTTGTCGATAGGACCAAGATTGTATTCGCAAATATTTTGTGAAGGGGAAAAAATAAGTGAACCTGACCGATAGGTTAGGGTGTGATAAGAAGAATTTGAGTGTCCGTCCTACAAACAATTGTTAGTCAGCACGGTAGTGCCTATTAGGAATAAAGAATCGAACGTGACTAAAAACGAAGACGCGAACATATTTTGTTCATTTTAGGTACTCTTAGTGAACTTAGTAAAGATGCGTTTCAGCAAAGAAAACAAAGAAAACAGCCATGTCAATTTACGCTTTATTCCAAGTCAGAACAGAACTCAGAATTCAGAATTCAGAAATTGATTCAGAATAATTCATACGGAAAAGCTTTGGAGCTTCATGAACAATAAGTAAAAGTACAAAAATTGTCGTTGATGATTTCAATTGAGCTCTTTGTACAACAAACGCACTACTCCAGGGTGCAGCCGGCGAAGGCAACTGCTCTTCGTGAACGTCCGAGCCGTCTACCAACGATGATGATCATTGACTGTGAAATCAGCTCACAAGTCTCAGAAGTCAGACTTCAGACCTCGGAGTTTACATTCGACAACTTTTCGCTCACGAGTAAACCATGAAGAGGCTAATTCACCGGCGAAGGACAGTGTTTCGGCGGTGAATCAGCGGCGGGAATTGCACGGGATGCACGGGACGTCTATCTTTCTGACTCAGGAGTAGTATTGACAGTGAGTACCGGCATGCGAGCAAAGCAAAGCAACGAAACCTCTCGCACTCAACAATCCACAGCCAAGAAGAGAAGAAGACTGCAGCGGGCTCCTTCTTGCAAAGAGGCATGAAAGTCATGAAAGGCATGCGACATCATCGCTCTTCCTGTGGATCCTGTGGCTCGCAGATGCCACAGATGCCACGCAAGCAAGCCGCATCCTGCTACTCGCGTTCAGTAACTTACGTCTTGCAACAACATTGCAACTATTGCAACACACGTTTACTTTCAGACCAAGAGAGCAAGCAGGACGAGTAAAGGACTCGTAGGAGACTGAGCCTCTGAGGTCTCTGAGACTGACAGAGACGGCCCGACTGAGAGTGAGTCAGCGCAGCGCATAGTGCGCCCGCCTGCATACAGCTTAACAGCTTTTAGAAGTTGAAAGTTAAAGCTCTTCTCATCGACACTGGACAACTTTTCGCTTTTCACGCTTTTCGCTCATTCGCATGGGCGACGTGCATGCGCATGTACTCACAGTCAGTCCCGATCTTTGCTGTTCTGTGCGATTGGGGTGAAACGTTGTGGCACACGTCTTTGTACAGCGGGAGTTGTGAGTGAACGAGGACAAGGACAAGGAAGCAGGAAGCAGGAAGCAGGATCTTTCGGAGCTGGTCAGCGGCCCTGCACAGCAGACGTTTCGTGTGTTGAAAGGAAAGGGCAAAGGTTTCATTGACAAGATGGCGCTCTTTGATTTCGCGTACATGGGGCAGGATATGCTCGAGCAGCGCAAGGCTGCCAAGAAGAGCAAGAAGAGTGGCAAAGGGGCGGCAGGCAACGGAGAGCAAGTTGAGGAGGAAGAGGAGGAGGCACACCCTCTTGTGAAAAGCGAGGGCCCGCTTCCCATCGTGTTAGAGGGAGATGTCGGTGTGAACATTGGCAGCGACGATGGCGCCGGCTTGGTGGGGTGCGTGGACGTGGACGACGACGACGACGCGAGCACGATCTCAGAAGCATCGGAGGCGTCAACGAAGAGCGGGTCGTCATATCGTCAGAAAACCAAATCAGCTATGCGGAAATTAAGCGCTCTCTCCTTTTTAAAAGCGAAGAAAGAAGAATCGGCGGAGAAGGCTGCTCCGCCTCCGCGCGCTCCGTCGCCATCTAAAGTGGAGCTAAAAGCCAAAGCTGAATCAAGCGAGCTCTCAAATGCTCAGTACGAATCCATCAGTATGCAAGAGTCTAATCAGCTGAGCCTTACGGCTTTTGAGAAAGGTTATGGGCCTCCATTCATGCTGCTAAAGTCGATGAACAGGGTTGATCGGGAGACCATCATGAAGCTGCTCTTCATAAAGCGCAAATCGGAATTTTATAACGATGAGTTGGACTCATTTAACATCCTTTTTACAAAGATATTTGGGATTCGCGCTCGCACAAACACTGCCCTACGTTCTGCAAGAGTTCTCAAGCAGGCTACTTGGATACACTCGGTGCTCAAGTGTGCTACTGCGCTGGAGCTAAGTACTCGCATGGTCATCAGCAGCGGGGATTGGAGATTGCCATCCAGAGTGACCGAACGCATGACTCACAAGCAAGCCCTGAAAGCCACAACCTCGGAGTTCCAGGGACGTAACTCACAGCTCTTGTGGAAAGCCGAGAAGAGATTTTACACCAAGCTGCAGAAAAACATTGCGGCGCGTGTGGGCAAACGCGGCGCGGCTTACATTGAACGCTGGGTTCGCGAGAAAGCTGGCCCTGAATACGCGCATCTCTTTGAATCCCCTAAAAAAGCTGACAAGAGCGACACTGACCAAGACTCTGATGATGAGGAGCCTATTCACCCACAAATTTCGATGGACATCCAGTCCGCGCGAACAGGTTCTCGCGGCCGATCTGCGGAGGCGTTGGACGACTCCGAACTCCGCGAATTGGAAGATTCCTTTCACATCCCACAAATCGTGGCCAACATTGAGAAGGCCATGCCAGGGTTTGGCAGGTTTGTTGTTCTCGTGATCCTGACGTTTGCGCTCCGAGCAAAGGAGCAAGACGGCGAGTTTACCTTCACGAACAAGAAAGATATGGTCAAGAAGCTTGCGCTCGTAGGTGCCAAGGATGGCATCATTGGGCTCTCCCTTGGGATCCCGCTCGCCACGTTCGTGAACCCGTTCCTTGGGTTTCCTCTGATGTTTATGAGCCTGGTGAATCTTAGCATGGGAAGCACAGAGTTCAACATCATCGAGCCCATCTGTATGATAATGCTGCATCAGCTGTTGCTAGCTTGCAATGGCACATCGGTGCACGATTTGTAGATAGAACCATGAGAGCAAAAAATTCAAAACGCTGAACAACATAGATGTCAATTTCAAATCTCTCTTTTCCTCCCGGCTCGAACATGAAAGCAGCACCAGCGCCGGAATCCAATTTGGGCCGTGCAAATGTCCCTCTGCTTTCCCCTTCTCATATTCCGTCCAACAGTGGAGACCTGAAGGCGTTGTGGGCAGACCAGGGTGCACTTGTTGTGTTCTGTGCACTATTCGAAATTCAGTATTCAGACTCCAGAGTTCCCTATCCTCCGCAGCGGCGAACAAGTTTGTCCATCCAAAGAATATCCAAACTCTCCTGTGATACTTATGAGAGCGAAGTTTACGTACTACTGCAAAATTGCGCCACTTGGCGTAAGGTACAGCTTTTCGTTCTCCGAGGAGAAGCCAGCAATGTAGCCGTTTGAAGCTTCTGATCCAGTCGCATGATCGCAGCTGGCTGGAGAGACAGCTCGGTGCTTACTTTACTGCTAGCAAAGCATCACCGCCCCCATTTGGCTCAACGGTGGTCGAAGCTGTGTCCATGCCGCTGCAGCACTCACACCAGCAAAAAGCAAATGTACCAGTGCCCATCACCACCTTCAAGGTCACCTTCACCTTCACTTTCAACCACATCCACATCCACATCCACAACCACACCAGCCCCATCCTTCGCCAGGCAGGTGGCGGCACTTGAACTCGCAACGGCTACCTCGAACTAACACTGCAAACTGCAAACTGCAGCTAGTAGACAACTCGTAGTTGGCAACTGACTCAACTACCCTCCCTTCGCTCGAGTTATGAGTTATCTCGAGTTGCGTAGACCCTTTAGGTGTCGGGGGGCATGTTTTCGCCCTTTTTATGCCAACCCCGATGCGCCACGCATGCCGCGATGTGCGATGTGCGATGTGCGACGTGTGATGTGCGAGTGGCGTGAAAGAGGAGGAGGAGGAGGAGGTGCAGAGGCGCCAAGTCGCCAAGGGTTAAGAGCGAATTCAGGAAAATATGGAATAGAATAGAGAATACAGGATGGATGCTTTGCTCGGAGTAGAAACAGTCGACGGATCGATCGCCTCTTGCAAGACGTGGCGCTGTATTGTGATGTTTGTTCAAGTCAAAATGAATGAATGAATGAATGAAAGCTAAAAAAAAAAGAATGCATGAATGAGTGTAGATACACCAACCACAAGCCCACCCACCCCGGTTGAGGCGAGTTTGATGTTTTACTGCGATCAAGTGGTTTGACTGCCGAGACTTCCGACCTTTCCCGGGGCGACTGCGTGCATGGTAAGCATGCACGTACGAGTGCGGAGAGTTCGAGTGAACGTTGGGAGAGTTGGGACCGTGGACACGAATGGCATCCATCTATCCCATCTATCCATCTACCCATCCATGGACCCACCGCATTGTCCCGTAGCGCCTGCGCGCAAGTGCGAGCGTCGGCACTGACCGCGAGTAACAAGGAGCATAAGATCGAACAACCAACCAGTCGGAAATGTGACGACCCGCTCAGTGGATGCACGAAAAAGTTCGTCAACCATGGCGCATTTTTTGACCATTTGGGTACAATCTTCCGTTCGGCGGAATGGCCCAAGGCGTTCAAAGCTCTCTATCCCCTCCGCTAGAAGCTCGTTTCCGTGCCGTAGCCCCCGTCACCCCGGTATCAAAATCGCAAGGGGAGGGAGGAGGTGTTCTTTCGGCCTCTTGCCATTTTGGCAGTGAATGTAGTGAATGTGCCATTTCAAGAACGCTCCCACGTCGGACGCTTTTCTTCAACGATGCGCGCTGAGGAATGACAGATAAGAGATGAGCGACGTGTTGGCTACGCTGGTTGTGCATTTCTGCGCTGCTCAAAAAGACTCTACTAGCTAGGTCGCAATTGTAAATTACAGTGACTAACTACTTTTGATAGTCTCCGAGGTGGGAAGATTTTCATCTTTTTTTGCATCCTCCTCTTTGTGGACGGCTTACGATGGCCAAGGCGGCTCAGTGCTCAGTGGTCAGTGCTCAGTGCTCAGTACCAGCACAGCCAAAGACGCTGAAGGCTCGACGATTGCATAGCAGTCGCAGCTGGCAAAAAATGTTGTTCCAGCTGTGCTCTGCACTCCGCAAGTGGGCATTTGCTGCGAACACTTGACACGCGAAATTTGATCCGTTTGGGTCTTAGAGCGCTGTAACGTGCCCTCCTCGGAGGTGCTGTTCATGGTTTCTGAATTCTGATGAGATGAAGGAAAGGGGCAACAACAAAAGGTGGCACTGCTAGGCGCCAGCGCACGAGAAATCCGAAGCTGTGACATCGATTGGTCCATCCACTCAACTCTGGACCTACGCTCTGGCAGGCGCTTTTGCATTTTTGCATTCTTGCATCGGCGACTTGTTAAAGTGGAGTCCGAAGGCAGAGCTGAGAACAGAGGAAAGAAAACCCAAAACGCAATCTTTCATCTTTCATCTTTCATCTTTCATCTTTCATCTTTCATCTTTCATCTTTCATCTGTCCTCCATCAGCTCTCTCAGCGCTTTTGTTTGCATTGCAGACAAACAAACAAACCCATAAGCGACGAGGGCTAACCACAGGAGTACAGTCGAGATTTGCGTCGTCTGACCTCCTCGTCGAATCTGGAGCCAGCAGACAGGACCGGCAAAGCCAAAACTCGCAAGCAACAAGTTCAGGCCGCTTGTAACTCCGAGAGTGTGAGTCGAGCAAAGTGTCAGAGCTGACGCCAAGTGCCTGGCTGTACACCAGCGCGGCACGCGGGAACAATGCGGACTGTTTCGGAACCTAACGCGTCTCTGCGCGTGACCGTGGGTCCGTGGATGTGCTTTACGGCACAGGACAAGCGGCCACGGTCAGTGCGCTCTGCGGCGGCATCACCAGACACCAAAAAGAAGGTCAAGTTTGTCATCCCTGGCTTGGAGTCGCGGTCCCCGCTCACTCCCCGGCAGAGTTTTCCGAAGCTTGATTCAGAGCTCAACGCGAGGCTCGATGCAGTGGACCTCGGATCTCCGATGAAACCTTCAAGAAAGGAAAAATCCGCCAAAGCTTCGCCGCGGATGTCCATCTGTGGCAAGATTTTGATGGATGCCCAGCAGAATGCGATTCGTGCCGCAACGCCGAAGAGCTCCCCCAAGGTGGTGCCAGGGAGGGCGGCGGGTCAACAAGAAGAGCTTCGCGATAGCTTGACTTGCTCCATCTGCTTGGACCTCTTTCATCGGCCATGCACGCTCATGTGTGGCCACTCGTTCTGCAGGGGCTGCATCATCAACCACGACCTTGCGGCAAAGGCCCAGGCTAGAAGCTGTGGACAGAAAGGCGGGCGCCCCTGCCCAGCTTGCCGTGAGCCTACAGTCTCCTCTGCTCATCTCAAAGAGAGCATCGCACTCAAGACTTTGCTGCAAACTTACTTTCCTCAGCACGTCGCCAAATGCGAGACGCTGAGTGTGCTGAAAGGGAAAAAGATCTGGATTTCGTTCCTGGAGTCTCGAAAGAAACTCATCAAGTTTCGCGACGAGCGCGACGCGCTCAAGGACGAGATCGCTGAGCTCCAGGAGCAGCTCTCTGCGAAGAAGAAGGCTCACGCCGAGGCTGCGCAGGCGTGCGAGAAGGAGCTGCTGGTGGCCAAGTCTTTGAAGGAGATGATGGACTACAACGTTTACGCGCCACTGTCGCTCCACGAGAAGCGGTCTTTGGCTGCGCTTTCGCACGCTAGGAACCCAATTCCTGCTCTTGACGAGGCCATCAATGAGTTGGAGGAGGAGGCCGATGGGTCGGCAAAGCCCAAGAGGGCATAGGTTCCATGCCCGCCAATGAAATGAAAATGTGTACTGCAAATGATTTGCAGGGGCCGCGGGTGCTCGCGCCGCCGCCCTTTGCTTTGTGTCTGTGTGTATGTTGATAATGCTCACTGTGCTGTCATAAGAAAATGTTGCTGCGGATTTGCGGCTGCTGAATTTTGAAATTTTCACCTGGTCGTGGGGCAAGACAATAGCTGCGCCACAATTTGACAATAAAATAATTTCATCAACCACTTTATTTGCTATGAATGATTTGCCTTCTTCCGCTCCATCCTCGCTCGAGACAAACAAAATGAGAAAACAGAAGGAAGAGACCAAACACAAAAGTGCTCTTTCGCTCTGCTCGGTTGCAAGGCGCTGAGGGCCGCCTGTTCTCGAAGCCGGTGGCAAATTCACGCTGCCCCACCCGGCGACTTGCGATCCACAACCAGCAACCAACAGCATCGAATCAAAGGCCTCCAGAAGAAACTCGCGAAAGATCGTCAGCAATGCGTGCGCGCGCATGACCCATGGCCCATTGCCCATTGCTCATTGTCCACAGCTCGTCGCGCAATCCAACGCAGTCCAACGCAATCCAACGCAGCCCAACGCAGTCCGCCATCCCTTTGAAGCGTGCAACATGCCATCCCAACCGCGGTTTCGAGCACCAACCCCAAGTCATCACCATCATCATCATCATCATCATCATCATCTTCTGATCGATCAATCAATCAATCAATCAATCGATCGATCGATATCAACCAAAGACCTGAGACCTAAGACGTCTATCTGCGTGCAGACGGCTTTAGTTCGGGCCCGATCGTCGTCTTCTCCCGCTGCTGGTCCTTGTGCTCGTGGTACATGAGGTACGCTATGTACCCTCCGAAGAACACCCACACTGCGCCGACGATCTTGAGCGTGGACGCCTTCGTTGGGTCCAGCAGCAGCTCAGGATTCGCCAGCGCGAACAACGAGGTGCCCGTCGCCACCGCCTTCGGGGCCTCGTGCCGCAGCGGACCGTCCCCGGCGCGTACCTTTCGCGAGGACACTTTGGCCGACTCCGCCGATGCCGATCCCGATCCCGATGCCGATGATGATGGAGATGTTGGAGATGATGGAGATGGAGATGGCTTGCCGGTGCTGAGTGCGCGGCGGGCACACGCCGCTGCGGTTGCGCGTACGCGGAACATTCCGGGATCGTTGCTCGCTGAGGAGGAGGCTTGACTGAGCTGCGAGGTTTCTATGTACTAGAACGATCGCACATCAGTCGTCAATGTGCCAAGAGACACCGAGACATCGAGACACCAAGACACCAAGACACCGAGAGAGCTGAACGAAGGAACGAAGGAACGAAGGAACAGGTCGTTGGCGTGAGCGTGAGCGTGTGCGTGCGATGATGGAAGGCGGAGTAACTGCAGGGTCAAATGATCTTCGCGATCTGATGCTCAAGCCGCGTGAGTCTCTGACGGATGATGAGAAACAGCGTCTGCAGAGCGCGGCTCGGCTCCAGAGCGCCAAAGAAGAGCGCCTCACGCAGCTGTTGGGCGCCGGCGACGTTCGCGGGCTGGCGCTGATGAAGAGCATCTCGCAGCAGACTTTCGATGAGGCCGTGCGAGAGAACATGGAGGACCTCGGCATGACGCAGCAGGAGGCGCTGGATGATGCCATCGAGCAGTTTCACAAGCAGGGCGTGCAAGAGGAGCAGCTTCAGTCCATGGCGAGAGAGAGCAAGACTGACAATCTATGACACGAGCTTCAGTCCGTGGCGAGAGAGAGCAAGACTGACAATCTGTGACACGACTGCCGGCGATGCAAGCTTTTGGCAGCCGGCTTGAGAGCTGCATGGATGGATCATCCGCTGATTTCTGTGGCAGTAAGCAACTGCGGCGCTGGAAAAGAGGGCTGCGCGGCTGCCTCGAAACTGTTATTGGGGCATTTTTAGTCTGTTATTACCTTCGCAACCTGAATGTGTTAGAATGAAAATGAAAAAGAATCTCTTCGATACTTGCCTGCTTCCATGTAGATTGGATAGGTCATCAGTTGGCCGATATCAGTTCCTTCATGACTCGCAAGTTCTTCACAGCGCAAAAGGTACCAGACGCGTGTGTGCCCGCGGCGCGCCTCGTCGTATAAAGCATAAAGCTTTGCACTGTGAAGACAATGACTCACCGATGCACCACAAAGTCTTCGTTGGAATCGCCAATTCATGATCTGCACAGTTTGAAAGACGTAGCGTCCCAATGTTTCCCAATCCCGTTTTCGCTCGGCTCACTGGGCGACGAAGACTTTTCATTCTCTTTGAAACACGGGCATCGAGAAGCAAGGCTGAGACACACCGGCCAGGGAACGTATTTCGGAATCCTTTGTGTATTTGTTCTCTCAATCACAAAAACAACTAGAGAGCTAGAGATAAGCAGCCCAGATCGACTGCCCAGTCCATTGCTCAACGAGCCATGACTGCTGTATTTCCACGAAAGAGTAGTGCATACTCTCGCATTCCGCCCTTGCTGTTGATCTTTATATAATCTATAATTGCTTTGCCAGCTTGCTTCTTTCTGGAGATATCCGGGTTCTCAATCGAGAACCCCACCGAGACAATTGGCGCAGAACCCAAATTTCAAAACGCGTCTTCTGAAAGCTGGGAATTCTGGGAATTCTGAATTCTGAGTTCTGATCATTGTTGGTTCCTGGAACTTGAAAAACGAACACCCGGGTTCTTCGCAAAGAACCAAGATTCGAGTGGAGGCGGAGAACCCTCACGACTCCCTCTTCTTCTTCACCCATCATGCATCATGTCGTCGTGAGACTTCTCCCTAGAAGCCGCACTAGGATACGATGGCACACTTTCCATTCCCCACACAAGAGTCAAAGCACTGGTGGAGCCCGGCCTTTGGATACTATCGTTTTACCTATTTTCGGTTATCAGCCTCCAGCCTCTCCAGTGTGGGAGGCGGAAATTATTCAGGCGGAGCTTCTCAGGGCCTCGGCCTCCGCCTCACAAGCTTTTCGGAAAGTTTTCTTTCCCTTTCACCGCCCAACACTACAGTCGCAGCTACTCCACAGTAGTACCCCTCTGGCGGAAGAATTTGTGTCGTAGCAGGCCTATATGTCGGGACTACCATCCCTTCTCACACCCCACCTTACCCGAATCGGTACCTAAAGCTTAGTACTCGTAAGTCCCACTTTCATCCTACCATCCTGCGGGAGTACATAGACCTCTACCACCTTAAACTCTAGCACTCCA
>BLSF01000020.1:154034-317895 GCA_012862575.1 Parietichytrium sp. I65-24A
ACGGACGGACGGACGGACGGACGGACGGACGGACGGACGGACGACGACGACGAGAGAGAGAGAGAGAGAGAGAGAGAGAGAGAGAGAGAGCGTGGTGGGTTCCCGCAGCGGCAGTGGGTTCTTGGTTCTTGGTTCTTGCTCGCACCGTGCGCGTCGCCCCTTCCCCGCCGCTCCAGCGCGCATCGAGGGTCGCGTCCGACGGCATTGCTCCTGGAGGTCGTGTGAGTGCTGCGCCGTCTCGCTAGAATTCGCGGTTTGCCAGCTTGCTCTGGCGCAGCGCTCTCACGCGCGTGATCATCCTTCTGTCTCTCCTTATTGCATTCTTGCTTTTTGTTTTCTTGCTCAGTGAATAGTCTGCATATTACTCGCCTCGCGTGTGTTTTGAGAGTGGCGTGCGTCGGTGCGTAGGTGCGTGTAGGTGGGTGGGGTATATTGATTGATACATTCATTCCACAATTCCACACGGTGCAATTAGATTTTGGTATTTTATATATATAATTCGGGGCGGGAAACGGACTCAAGCCCCGCGAACAAGAGGATGGATGCATTGGAAAATGCGGTGCAGGCGCTGACTGTGCTGAGAGATGCCCTGCATGAGGATGGCCCCGAAAAGGGCCTGGACACGCAGCTGAGCACCCAGCTAAAAGAGCTGATGCAGGAGTGCGCGACAGCATTAGCAGGCAGAGTGAGCGTGAAAAGTGGCGGAATGAAAGATGGCGAAAATGCGGCAGCTCGAGCGAGCACGCCGCAACAGGAGAAGGAGATGGACATCAATGTTCTCATCGTGGACGATGACAAGACTGCAGCAACCATCATTTCTCGACAGCTGAGCAAGCTCAAGATTCGCAACCAATTTGTGCTGAGTGGGCAAGAGGCGCTGGACAAGTTGTACGAAGACCCGCAATCGTTCCACTTGGTGCTTTGCGATGTGAATATGCCCGGCCTCGACGGCGGAGCGGTGCTGAAGCGGGTGTTGTCGAATCCTCAGCTCAAATATATTCCTATTGTAATGGTAAGCTCTGATGAAGATGTCAACAAGGCCAAGGAGCTTGTCCAAGCAGGCGCCAAAGACTACATCGTGAAACCAGTTCGCCAGGTGTCTCTTGTGAGTCTTTCGTTCAAAGTCCGCGGATGGCAACAGGTGCATAGCACCAAACACTTATCTGCTCTGTACGAAATGTCGTCGGCCCTGTTGGTCCATTTGAAAGTTATTTTGGGGAAAGGCGATGAGCCAGACCCATCCACTGCCACTCCTGCCGAGGAATTGTCCTTCTCTCGTGCTAACGTTTCCCATGCCTTTATTCAAGCCGCGTCGCTTCCGATGATGGAGCTGCTCGGCATCACCAAGAGCGATGTCGCGAGTGGACATGTCGACGTGCTTGAGTTTGTTGTTGCGGATGACAAGGATGTGCTCTGCCACCAGCTCCGACAATCGATTTACGAAGATATGAACGACACGACGTCGCGTCACAAAGGCCAGCGCCTAGTTTGGCGTTGGATAGACTCAAAGGGCAGCAACGTTCCAGTTGTAGGCTCCTGGTCGCGCATTGGCGACGTTGGCGACGATGAGGTTATTCTCGAGAGCACTTCCCTCCTACCTTCACTGATGCTCAAGCGAGAGAAAGAGCGCCGAGACTTGGCGGAGCGCGAAGCAAAAGAGGCGCTCCGCGAGTCCACAAAACTACGCGAGGATCTTCTCATTACAAGGCGTTCAGACCAGACAATGCGAAACGAGCTGGCTTCTCTCATGGGCGAAATGTCAGAGTTTTCCAAGATGATTACTGAAAATCCTCATGTTCTGACGTGGCGCTTTCGAGTTCTGGATGGCAGAATCGAATATGTAAGCCCAAAGTCCTGCGAGGCTGTGCTTGGGTATCAACCACAGGAACTGCTGGGGAAAATGAACAGCGATACCCTTTTTCCAGAAGACCTTGAAAAAGGTCAAACGCATATTACGTCGATTCACGGATCAGTACGCTTCCGGCGAGTGCACAAATCTGGGAAAACTGTCTGGGTGGAGTCAAGAGCGTATGCGTGGTGGGACGAGCAGCACAGTGTGATCATCGTTACAGAATATGATATTACGGCTCTGATCCTCAACGGCTTGGCTCCCAAGTAAACTTTGCCCATTGACTCTCGCCTTTCCCCTTCACAACTTTATTCCCGTTTGTGTCGTCCTTCATGGTTAGCGAGTAGCTAGAGCATGGATTTGGTGTGTTCTGTTCACTGGGCGGAATACCTGGCACCGTCTCTGCACTGTTGTTGTTGTAGTAGTTGTTGATGATGATGATGATGATGTTTCTGACCAAAGGCAGCTGGGTCGCGTGCATTATATAAAGGCTTTTCGAGAGAAGTCGACAGGATGTTTTACATCGGAGTGTGTCTCATTGAGGTAGACTGGCTCAATTTTCAAAGGAGAATTCCTTTTTATTATACGAAAAGGGCAGATGAAACTCTAGACTGTTCTATCGAGATCGAGGGTCATTCTCGACTCTCTTTTTTTTTGTGGTTTTGGCTGGTAATAGTAACGTGGATTACATCTAAATTTATGTTGAGTTCAAGGAGAGATATTGGAATTAGTTGGACGAGGGAAGTTTTGTGGCGTCGACATTTATTCACCTGAGTGCGGCCCCGCTGAGCTTGTCTGCTTCCTTAACTATGACTGATCAGGCGTTGCTATCCTCTGAATGATGTTTGATTCTCGTCAGTGATTGTCCAAACTGTCAACCCGAGCGGCCGCAGCCCCGCCATGACCGGATCGAGAGGTGTTTTCACTGTCGGATTCTACTGGTGCGGCTTTGTGAATAGTACAACGACAAACGAACTCTTAACATATATTTATCTATAAGCTCCCGGTTGATTCCCGCTCTCACTTACTTTTTCTCATGCGCTGACCATACTTGACGGCAATGCTGTCTGCATGCATGTTATAGATAATCATTGCAATATGAATGATAGGTGAGAAAAGAACTTCCAGCACTCCAAAGCGGCCGCGCGGGGTGATGTTTGCACAAGCCGATATGAGCATGTTGTGTACCACATCAGGAGAGCGAATATGGTACTCGTTTCGGAGGCAGCTGCTCATCATCGCATCCACAACGGACCTGACCGAGTACACGTCCGATGGTGGGGAAAGCTCGAATGTTTCCTTTGGCTTGTGCTTATTCTCTTCCTCAAATCCAGGAGTGTCCATATCTGGCGGATACGCAATCCGCACGCGAATGCCGAAGCCCTTCAGCTCGTTTCTCAAGCAGTCTTTTGCAGTCCAACACACTCTGTCAGCACACGCTTCCGATATCACTACTAATAACAACGAACAAACAAAGAGAAGACAAAAACAAAAACCAGTCGCAAAACTTACCCGCAATCGCTCGCAGAGCGGATTTCGCAGGCGCGTACGAGCTGTACCCGATGAAAGCCGCGCATGCAACAGCCGAAGAGATAAACACAATTTCTCCTTTAATCAAGTTCTTCACCATGCCCTCCGCGACCACCTTGGCGCAATAGACTGCCCCCAAGTAATTTTGCTCCATGGACTTTTTAAACGTCTCAGGGCTCTGCTCCAAAAAGTACCCAGGCTCCGCTCCGCCGGCAGACAAGAACAACGAGAACACTGGCCCGTACTCAGCTTCGGCCTGATCGAATGCGGCCTTCACTTTGGCGAAATCAGTCACATCTACGGAGACATACTGCACCTTTCCCGGGCCTTCCTTGGCAGAAATCTGCTTCACGGCAGCGTCCAGCTTGCTCACTGTGCGCGCCATGATGGTCACATTGGCGCCGTACATGTACAGCTCCTCTGCCAAAGCCAAACCCAGCCCTTGCGAGCCGCCGGTCACCACCACATGCTTGCCCGCGTACACCGCCTTCCCACTCCTCTTACCAAATCGAAGGAAACAAGCCAAGGTCGCAACAACAATTGCGCCCAAAATGGACCCCAAAACTATGAGCCACGTCAACATCCTCCCTCCCCAAACGCCCAACTAGCCCCAACGACCACTAAAGCAAACACAGATCAGAATCGCGCGAGCCCAGACGCCAAACCTCAAACCTCCACGACGCTCTGGCACGATTGAGAGAGAAGGGCTCCTGCGATGCACAACGCGTACATGCGTCAATGTACCCAAGTATGTGTTTCAATGAATGGTGTATGTGTGTGTGAGAGAGAGAGAGACACACATGGAAATGAATGACAATTGAATGAAACAAACACACAAAGAGATGAGATTGCGCCACTAGCAAAGGCTTAGCCTTTGACTAAGTAATTCATATACACCCCGTAGTGGTCATAATAAGCTATTCATTCCTACATCAATGAGATAACACTTCCTGTGTCTTCTGTGTTTGGCTTGCACATGCAGTGGTGTTGGTAGCAGAATGCTACTGAACTGCGTAGAAGAGACTATGCGTGGTCGTTGCCGTGAGGTGTGCTACTCAAGTCTAACCGTCCTGATTAGTGACTACTTTAGTACTGCGCCGTGAATTCACTATTCGATCCGAGAGAGCAACTCGTTGTTCTTTCGCATTTTCTGTCTTTTTTTTGTCTTCTGAATTCTGACTCTGTTCAGCAAAGTGGTGAAACGAAACACTCCTGACATTGCATTTGTCGTGAACCTGCAGAGCGCATGAATGGATATGCACTGCTTGAAGACGCGTGGTCAAACAACAAAAAGAGCGCCAGATCAAGGCGTCTGCCTATGAATGAAACTGTCTTTAATTAATACTGCATGCTTCCATGTTCAACACGCACTTTCGATCGATCGATCAACGCATTTAGCAAGCAGAGCGATAGATAATTGACGAGAGAACCAGCTCAGCTTGAGCCGTTGTACTGTATCGGAGCCTCTCTGAGTACCGTTCGAGTCACTCATGGAGCTGCGTTGATGCGATTTGATGCGGCTTTCACCTGCAAAATACACAACGTACTGCTTTCATGCCGAACAGGGAAAACCCACGCGTCCAAGGCTGCGTCGCGATAGTCGCGATGCTTTCTGTGCGCGCATCTTGAAGTTTAGTCTGGCACTCTCAAAGCTGGAGACAGATCTTCGAGCTTTCGCTTATGTCCCCTGCTTCCGCTTCCGTTGTAGGTTTCTTTCTTTGTTTATGCCTTTTGGCTTCCTAGTTCCGTTTGGCGTTGGGGAAAAAAAAAAAAAAAAAAAAGCTGTAAAGGAAAGATAAAGCATTGTTGACCTGTAAACTTACAGAATTCAAATTTTAAAAAATCCTTCACTTCTAAAAATTCTAAATTTCAAATCTCGCTCCTCTTCTCTACAAGAATCCAGAAATCTTTACTCACTGCTACTGGCCCCCATTAGCACATTTGGTACGATTTTACTGCACCTCGAGCTCTTAGTCGCGCACATAGCCCCTCGCATAGCGCCTTTTCGGTCTGGCAGAGAACTGCTCTCTTGTTCTCTGGCTCTCGCCCGCCTTGTGGCCGTGCGCGAGAGGGCGGCGAGTACGGCGAGTACGTTCAAATTCCGGGGGTCTTGAACGCGATTTCGGGGGCGCGCGGGCTCGGCGAGGTCACGCCGCGAACGGTTCACTTGTTCGTCCGTCCGTCGCTGATTCGCTGATTCGCTGGTCAGCTGTCTCCGCCGGGTCTGGTTGCTGGCGCCGCTTCGAGGCCAAGTGTGGGACTGCCAAAACCACGGATCGCAGTCTCGGTACGGATTTAGGCGAGGTCAGCACAGTGGCACAGTGGAGGTGCCAAGTTGGGAGATTCGGGTGGGAAAGAGAAGCGTGCGCCGGAGCTGAAGAGTGGTGGAAAGATATTTTTTGATTGAGATTTTTCGATTGAGATATTTTGAGATTTTCACGTCTCTTGCCGAACTTGTACGTCGGAATTGGGATTAGTTGCAACGATTGCTTTGCATGTTGGAAGCGCATTTCGTTTTTTGAGGTGGAAATACACGAGCTTTGCGCCAAAAGGAGCTGGATTTCTCAGGTGCAAAGGAACAGGCTGTTTGCAATCTGGATTTTGGAATCTTTCACGGTCCATCGGCGAGCCGAATCCTTCCTTCCCTGGCCGACTGGAGGTAGTGGAAACGGGAAGAGACGGAGGCACGAAAAGTAAACGAAAGCGACCTCGAATTCTGAAATACGAGTCGGCAGAATGGCGTTGTCAAGGAGGAACCCACAGAAGCGGCTGGTTGAGCCGCTCTATGAGATGCAGGATGTTCCGCCTTGCTCAAAAGATCTCAGAGATTCGTGCTTAGTCAAGGTCGAGGACAGGGATCTTTGGATTAAAATGCTTCCCGAGCTGCTTCTGCTGTGTAATGAGGCCTCGTCAAGGTTTGAGACCCGCTGCAAGAGCGCAATAGAGGCACTCCGCAAGTTGTCTGGTTCGATGGAGCCCAAGATTCCGCCTAATTTGCTCCCCATACACGATGGTAAAGCTCTCGGTTTGGAATACATCACCGATAGGATGGATCTGGATGACCCACTGCATGGTTATGTCGTGCGCACTGCGAAAGAAGGCTGGATACAAGGCTTCATCTCTGTAACGACCTTTACGTCTTGGCAGCGCTGGTTTCGCTGGGACAGCTTAGTTGATGAGGCTGGCGTGCTCATGTTTGACACTGATGGCGCAGGCGTAGACGCTCTTCACTCTTTAGGACACCCTGATCCTCGCGAGACGGATAAGCCCGAACTGGGGTGGTGGAGCACTCGAATTGTGGATGCGGATGGCTCTTTGAGCGCATCTCTCAATAGCGAGATCAGAGATGGCGATCCAGAGGGCGAAGGTGTGATTTGGCCGCACATTGCGGAACTCTCTCTTTTGGGTGGGATCGGTTGCGGTTCCTTCCTCGTCAAGCTAATTATCGAAGAACTGGAAAACAGTGATTCGCCATACAATTATTTGGTCATGCAAGCCACAGAAAACGCAGTGAGCTTCTATGAACAGCACGGATTTGTGCGCGTTGGAGCCGTGGCCCGATATTTTGACAAGACCAAAAAGTCGGACGAAGCGAGCACTTCCTCGAACCAGGCCTCTGACATGGAGGTTGATGAGCATGGGCCACTTCCTACGCCTCCTGTCCAACTAGGCGTTGCTCCTCGAGTGAGACGGCGTCGCGCAGAGTCTTCCAACACTGACAAAACGTCGGATGCTACAGGCCTTTCTCCTATTAACGAGCTTCTACCTCGCTCAGTTCGCCGAAATGGACAATCGGAGGAGGACTCCACCAAACCGCCCAAGTGCGGCAATGAACTGGAAAAGAGTGCTGTAGACGCCAGATCGGCCATGTCTCAACCTGAGATTCCCAACACGCCATTTATTTGCGGTGCTTCAAGTCCTTTCAAATGGCACAAAGTGAATGAGAAGGAAACCCCGACTCTGAAAGAGTTGGCGGAACTCATGGGTGTGCAGGCTTGCGACATATCCTTCATGAATCGCCGTATGTATGGAGAATTGAGCGAGGGCGACCAGCTGATCGATGGCGTAATGTTGCGAATTCCTGTTTTCCCAACCTTTTATGATGGCATATCGCACTCATACAAACACACCACAAAAACTGCACTTGCTTCAGAAACCGCTCCGATGGTCACATGTTCGGCGTTGCCTGGGGAGGCGTCCGCCAATGGGCTATGGTACTGTGCAAGGGATAATCAGACACCTCGACAAATTGCTGCCCAACTGGGCATAGAGACTCGTGACTTGATTGACGCGAATGCAAAGTTGTATCCGGATATGACGTCTTATTCCCCCCTACACGAGATGACAATCATGCGAGTCCCCAATGTCTCTGCAAAGCCAATGCAAAACCTAGACCCTAAACTCGTAGAAGAGCTTGAGCGCGCGAGGTCAAGCTGGGGCTGGGGATCAGACGACGCAAAACAATCAGGTCTTTCTGGGGTAATGACCTATCGGCATTGGGCCTTCTCAGATGACCCGGTCGATTTTGCAGTGTCGAGCTACATGATGGTCCGGCCCTTGAAAAAGAGGAAGCCGGCTGCGGCGACAGTATCGGTGCCGCCGCCGCCGCTGACGGCGCAACCAATCTTGAGTGCTGAAGATTCAGAGTCTCCGGTCGCAACCCTTGCTCGTGATCGTCTCAAAGGTGTGGATGTTGAGGTCCCAGTGTTTGCTTACGGAGGAAGTGCGCCGGGGCTGATCTCAGAGCAGCGGTCGCTTTTAAACGCGTCGGCGGAGGAGGAGGAAGAAGAGGAAGAGGGTTCAGAAGAGTCCCCTGAAATTAAGCCGGAGACTGGCAACCCAGCGGAAGAGTCCAAGCAAGGTTCCGCGGCAGTGAGCGAGGTAAAGGTAGAGAAAGCGATAGAGGATCAAGAGCCTGTTGTGGAAACACACCAAACGACACCTTCCCCGGATCCTCAGCTAGAAGCAGACGACCCGAACAGGCGCATGACCAGATCGTCGAGACCGCGGAGGCAAGCAGCCCAGCGAGCCGGGACGACGTCCTCAGAGCCAACTGAGCCAAAGACTAGAGCCGGGAGTATCGCCACCGAGTCAGAAGCCCCGCCTGACAAAGTCGTCTCCAGCCCGGAACCAGAGCCGCCAAAGACGTACCTTCCAGGTTATCCGCAGCAAGTAAAGGTGATTCTACACTGCCAAAGTATTCGTCGCATGAGAACTTTTGACGAAGCGCATCGCATGGGTCCTTTGCAAGCAGCCGTAGCATTTGTGGAAGGTGCAAAGCTGCCCAAAGGATCCAGAAAGAAGAGGGGCCGCTCAGGGTCGGACCTTTCAAGCACCGCGGCTTCCATAACAGGCTCTGTTAGAGAGTCGAATATCAACGGTAGCGACGGGATTGAATTGCGCAGTAAGAGATTTGTTGCACTAGACAGCAAGACGAATCTTGTGCAGGTGTTCGTCCGCAACGCCACTCTGGTTGGTCCACGCATGGTAGCGAGAATTGATGCACCACTGAAATGCAAGGTGTTGGACGAGGACAAGAGCATCGAAGTCCTGAAACCAGCGAAGCCGCGGCCACCGTGGAACGCGTACATGTGCTACGGGATGTCTCGTCGCGTGGAGCTGAAACGAACTGATCCAAGCATGAGCTTTTCGGCCGTGAGCAGTCTCATTGGCTCTGAATGGCGCGATTTCTCCGAGGAAAAGAAGAGACCTTATCATCTCATGGCGGAAGAAGAGAAATCTCGCTATAAGACAGAGATGGAAGACTATCAAAATGCACTTAAAGCTCTCGGCCTAGCCGACGAGGAGCCAGGAGCAACTGACAAATCTGTTAATCCAAGCTCTTTGGTGAATCAGGTTGTCCGCTTGTGCCGCAAGCCGAGTCATAAAGATCGGCAGCGATTTCTTCTCGGTTCTAAACTTGTTGCTGCAGCCGCTGGCCAGCCTCTCGGAGGCGACTTACAAGAGAACGCTGGCGATGTACGAAGTCTTTGCGAAGAGCACCTGCAGGTGTCCAAATTTTGCGCGGAAAGACCGTACCGCGATGAGGAATGCGCAGAATACTACTTCGTGCTCACCTACATTCCGGACCTCTACTGGTGCAGACTTTGCCCTCTGCAGTCAGTTGGAATGTTTGATAAGCGTATTCCGCGTCATTACGGCCGAACGAAGTGGATGCTAGTTCCGGAAGGGCAAGCGATTGAGATCGACGTGTCTGCTTCGAGATGTACGGCAGTGGCGTCGATTGCGGTAAGAAAAACCCAGGACGCAGACCAGGAAGAATGGGACATCATGGACTAGTTAAATGTCTTGTCCCAATTGAAGTCAATTAGATGGTAAGCTTTTTGAGTTGTGTAAGGATGCGTGAACTGCGATTTGGAAAAATGGCGTTGTTAGTTTAAAAGATCGTAAAATCTAGGTAGTAATCTTCCAAAAGACATACTTTGCGAATCTTTCGTTGGAGTTGACATGGTGTTGAACGTACGTTTGGTTGGGGTTCTTTATGCCAACCAAGTGCTCCCCTTTATGCCCAAGGGCCGCTTACGTTGCACTTCACTGCTCTTCATAATCAACATGGCGATTCAGCTACTTCGCTTGAGACAGAGGATTATTTTAAAGAATTGCGTTTGTTTTCGGATTTCAATGTGATTGATTCTGTGTATATATATCGCGAATTAGATAACTGGAACAGAGACGATTGGGACATACGAAATATATAATACTCTTCCTCCAGGCAGATAGAAGTGTTCAATTATGTTCAAATGATTCGCCGTATCGCGGCTTACCTGCTTGCAGCTGCCTCGGCGCCAAATGTTGGTCCGGACTTTTGGATTTGCGCTTTGTCCATGATTCCCTTGGATCCCATACCAAGTTTGCCAACTTCGTTCGGTGCTTTAGACTCTCCCGCATTGTCCGCTCCGAATGTAATGCCTGGCTTGGAGATGTGCACCTTGTCCATGACGCCCTTGGATCCAAGCCCAAGTTTACCGACTTCATTTGGCGCTTGTGACTCCCCAGCGTTTTCTGCGCCAAAGGTAATGCCTGGCTTGGAGATGTGGACCTTGTCCATAATTCCCTTCGAACCCATGTTGAGGAGCGATACCGCGCCGTTGCGGGCATTGAGGCTCCATCGCTTGACTTTGGATCCCATGGACTCCTTAGGCGCAATGCATGGCCCAGTGAAACCATTCTTTGTTGCAGCGCGGGAGAAGTTGACAACTCCGGTCGCAACGTTGACAGGGCTGCGCAGATCGTATAAGTCAGGCGTCGTGAAAACGTCATTCTCTCTCATGCCCAGGCCTCTGCAAGCTTGAAGGAAGTTGGAGATGTTCTCTCTGGCAAGGAAAGGCTTGCCATCCGTGTGCATGTTGATCTTTGGAATAGCATTTGGGCGAACCGCGTTCATTGCCAAGCACAAGATGACACCGTCGCGCAGGCTCTCGAGGAATTCTCCCTCGAATTTTCTACCTGAGAGTTGCTCCAGGAAGCCTTGGACCTTGCGCTCAAGCTCTACATCGCGTTTTGCCTCCTCTTTCTCCTTCAGCTCGGCGTCGAGGCCGTAGTTGTAGTTTGCTCGTTCGTCTGCCATTTCTCAAGTTGTTTTGGTTCGATTGGCTCTGCGTCTGTTAGTCCTTTGGAGCTTTTGAGCTTGCTTGTTTGCTTGCTTTGGATGTTTCGGGTCTGCACATGATCAAGCAGCGCCGCCAAATCTTCCGCCAACACACTACTATGCAAAAACCCATGCAACTGTAAGCTTATTTCCTCATATTCTGGAGATCATCAGTGCAGCAAGTACTGCGATGAATTACTGGTCGGTGATGGCCAAGCATGCTTCGCAGTCATACAACAACTTTGGTCTCATTGATATTATTGAATCCACTCGCCTCAATCCCTCGCAAACGAGAAAGGCCCTCACAGGTCAAATGGCCTTGCTCTTACTCGGGCGAGCTTCCGCAAACTCAAAGCTTGCAACTTTCAACGGAATCCCTCTTTCAACGAAGAGAGTGCACACCAATACCCTCGCTGACCGCCTAATCGTCACTACGTGCATACATAAGACCTTAAGGTCTTAGCCGCGGGTACTTGGCGACCATAACCAAACCGTTCATAAATGCACTAATGGTTGATCAACTGTTCATTGATTCGAAACGATAGGAAGTCGGAGGATGGAATGGGAAGCAACTGAAGTTTTTTAAAACTGTAAGAAAAAAGGAAGAATTCAACGAACGTGTGCGATTCACCTTGATTGACTGTGAATGCGAGTAGCTTCGAACGAGCCAGCGAAAGGGCAAACTTGTGACAGACCTTTCGCCATCTGAATTCTAATGAACCACGACGAGTGGATGGGTTCGCAGTTGATTGGGTAATGTCCGCAAACACTCCGTTCACCATACTCATTCACGGGGTGACATTCCCACTTGCAGTTCAACATTTTCTTATTCTTTGTTATTTATTTGGAAGGGTTGAGTGAATTTGGAACGAGGTGAGGGAGAAGATCGGAGGGACTGATGCTGGAGTTAAATGGAGCGGTCTCAGGAGCGTACACACCTTGATGAGACGACCTTTTTCTTGAGAGTAAGTTATAGTGTGTTGTCAGCTGTGAGGTTATGGCCATTGGATGGAGTGATAAAAGCTTTGAAAGAGCTGCCCGGGAGAGAGTGAATAGATCTTTTCTCTGCCATCGATCTTCCGCCTGGTAAACCGAAACGCTTGTCGCGACTCAATTGTGTCGCTGTACTAATACCGGTCATTCCAGCACATTAGGTACTTTGCGCCCTCTCCATAAACGAAGCAATGATGTGCCCTCGCTCTCCTCGTATCAAAGGAGCGAAGGGGAGCAAACTGCGGAAAATGTGCGATGAATGGGGTTTCTCATTTTGTAAACAATTCAGACCGCCGACGAGCGGGGGAACAACTAGTCAGCAAGGATCGGATGGCAACGTTGAATTACGTATCATCAAAGAGCACCTTGAGGCTTCATGTTTGGTTTGTCTGAAAAAGGTGCTGCATCCCTCGCATTCACTCGCACATTAGTGTGGGCGAGCGCAGAGGTGTGTGATATTCGCTCTTTCCTCAAAGTGTGATGCGAGGAAACCTTAGACAACATAGACAAACGTGAAAATATCTTTTAACTCCTTTTTTTTTAATTGAAAGAAGAGCCTTTGCTACAAATATGTTTTCTCCTCTCACACTTCTAATGAGTCTCCTCAGACTCCTCGCCTTCTTCGTCTCCGGTGGACAGCCAGCTGTAGTCGTCATCCGTAATCGTCTCATTGCCGTCCAGGGATAGACTTTCTCCAGCAGCCAAGACCTTCGGTTTATGTTTGTTGGGTTTGGCCGGGGCGTCCTCGTCGTCCTCCTCACTCCTTTCCTCTGCCTCGTCAAAACTCTCCAAAGAGGATGGGTGAGCACGGAGCTTGGTGGTTGTGGAACCAACAATCCTTTTGAGCGTATCTGCGAGATCTTCGAAATCCCCCTCAATTTCAAATACATCGAATGCTGCTAACAAGCGAGGGTCTCGGTCGGGCAAAAAGCCTGCGAGCGAGGAAGCTTCGTCCGGTTCAATTTGCCCAGTGAACACCAAATGAAACATCGTGTCTAGAATCTTCTTGTCCTCGAGCATTTCAGCTTGCTGCTTCGACTTTTCAGGCGAGTCGGTACTATTAAACAGTTCTGGGGCCGCTAAGAGGGAAATTGTTTTGAGGGTGTCGATGAGATCGTCGATATCGCTCGTTGCACAGTAGGTCTCGTAAGCCGCTGTGGCTCGCTCATCGTGCATTCCTATGAGCGAGTTCAGAATCATGTACTGGAGCTCAGTGATGACTCCGTCAGAGTTTAAGGCGTCCACAAGATCGAGCAGATTGCGGTCCTTATCATCCATCGTGGACGCCATCGCCCCAGGGGTCAGCCTCTCGCTGCGAATGAGGCAGAGGCGTTTCATGGAGTCGAGGGCATCGGCGAGATCGCCTTCACTTAGCAAGAGGTCAAAAATGGCTGCAAGAGCGGGATCCCCCTTGTTTAAGAGGTCAAGCAGGATCGCAGTCTCGAGTTGGTCAAACACACCGCGAGTGTGCATTCGAAGCAAGAAGGTTTTTTTGTCGTGACAAATGATGATTGTCAACAGCTGGTCCGCCAGGACGCGTTGGTTCTTGTGGTAGCAGTACATCTGCCAAGCTTGCGTGACCAAAGATGTCGCACCGCGGAATTCGAGGGTAATGAAGCGGGCCTCCTCTTTGGTGACGTAGCCATTTGCAAGCAGATGAATCACAACGCGTTCCAAGCTGACATGGTCAGCAATTCTCCTTAGCGTATCTGCAAAGTCCTCCTCGTCGCCGCGCTCCTCGTACACCTGAGAGGCCGCAAGAACAAGCGGACTCTCCATGTCCACCAGCCTTTTGATTGTCAGCGTTTCTATCTTATTCAGCATGCCCCGCTTCAACAACGCGACAATCACCTGATATAGTAGCTCTTTGTCCATTTCTTCATCCTCATCATCTTCCAGGTTGTCATCATCATCTTCCTCATCATCGTCGACATCGTCGTCGTCGTCATCGTCTTCGTCTTCAGTGTCGACGTCGGTAGCGTCTTCATCGTCAGAGTCGTAGTCTTCGTCATCCACACGTTCGTCGTAATCGTATGTGCTTCGCCGCTGGGCCTCTTCAAAGTCCTCCGTGTTGCCACGGTATCTGGCCACGTTCAGCTCGATTTGGGCCAGTCTTTGAAGCGTGTCTCGGAACTCGTCCCAGTCGCTATCCTCGAGATAAAGCTGCACCGCTCCAATCGTGCGCTCGTCGCCTTCCGAGACAAGCTTGCGTAAAATATCGGCGCCTGCGGAGCTCAACTCTCCATGATCCTCAAGATAGGTGACGACCATCAAGAGACGCGCTTGCTCGAGCCACAGTTTAGACTCTTCGCCATCGCTGTCATCCAAATCAGAGTAAAAGTCAAGCTCGTCGGAGCTCGTGTCATGCTCAGCATCGAACGAGAGCGCTCCTGGGGAAAGGATGCTCCTGCCTCCAGTCTTGCTCTTCTTGGCTGTCTTTTTGGTAGGTGCAGCTGGGCGCTTCACCAGCACGCGATACATTGGAGAGGTGAGCACTTCGGGCGACTGCGAGATAATAGACAAGCTAAAAACCGACTCATCAGCTTCATCGACCAACCCAACCACCCCGTCAAGCGCGAATTTCGCCTCCAAGACATTTCGAAGCTCCTCCGGATCGATACCGGCGTAAACAGCTAGGTCGCACATTTCTAGCCGACCGCTCTCGCGGGAGCAAATCCTTATCCGCTTGGCTCTGAATTCCATTCTTGCACTGCAAATTCGCCTTGCCAAGACACACCAGGAAGCCGCCCCTCTTTCTCAAGGGCGAGGACGAACTCTCAAGAGCCAACAATCAACAACAAACGGGCCCCAACAGCCGTAAATTACCAACCAACCACCAGCTCCGTCGATTCAACTTCGATCTCCTCTCGGAATCGATCAAACTCTTTCAGCTTTGCTCCTTCGCTCTTTCCACGCTTTTTTCTATTTTTCTTTTTTCTCCAACCACTGCGAGCCTCGAAATGGCCGAGCCGTTCACGACGCGACACGCACAGGCTATAACTAACGGCTGCTCCAACGACTCTGACCCGACGGATATTCCCCCGACGCCCTAACGCCAACGCAACCGCACACAACTTTCACCTTGCACGCCACGCAGCCCGCCAGTTCCTCGCGAACACTTCTGTCGTTCCTCCTTACGTTCTTCCTTTCGATGAGTTCAGTCTTTCGTATTTCGTCTTTCGTATTTCGTCTTTCGTGTCTCCCACGCGCACAGATAAGTAACTTGGCTTGACTGCAAACAACTCTATGACAACTATGACATCTGTATCCGCACCAAGTCCAACAGTCCGCTGCGAGCGCGCAATGTAACGGATGCTATGGGGCGCTACGACAGTACTTGGTTGATATCCTACACTACGATTAGGGGTGCGCGAGGACACTTTCTCTCTCTCTCTGTGACGTATTCGCCAGACACTTCATACACTGACGGTTTCGGGAGCTGCTAGCTGGTTGGGTAAGTAACGGGGTAAGAGTCTGGTGTGGAAGTTGCATTGGAGCGAGCTGATTAGCGTCACAGAGACGGATGTGTGACGAGAGTTTGGAAGGATTCTTCTCTTCTCTAAAATCACTAAAATCTCTAAAATTCTTCATTCAAAAAATTGTAAACTTGTAAACTTGTGACATGTCAACGGAAATGGTACTAGTTCTGCGGAAAGCTTGAGAACGTTTTCGGTTGCGAGCTGCAGGAGCTGCTGAAAGGAATACAGGCAGACACGCAGACTCGTGACAAACACTTCGTCCGCGGAAAAGTATGGAAAAGTGCAACCTTTTGCCTCCGCGTAACCAGAGCAAATTATCTCCTGCAAGAGTTTGCGGACACAACGTTTGCTATCAAATGTTCTATATATACCTTAGTACAAACTGGAGCGGTGAATCTCGTCTCTGGTTTACCTCCGGGTGCAATTCTTTCTTCCAACTCTTCCAACCTGTACCTGTCGTACTTGACATTCTTGACATGCGCGGCAGTAGTACTCGAGTACACGCAGTACGTACGTACGTACGAACGTGCAAGTCCATTCTTCGTTTGCGAGCGAGACATTGTGCTGCAGACTCGCTACTGAGTACTGAGTACTGAGTACTGAGTACTGAGTACTGAGTACTGAGTACTGAGTACTGAGTACTGAGTACCGAAACTCAGTCGTTGAAAGCTGGCGGCGAGCACCGGGAAAAGTGAGCGTTTGGGGGAAAGACCGCCCGCCCACACACGGATCTGTAAAATGAAGCTAACCGTGGCAGTTTTGGTGCTGGGCGACCTGGGAAGGTCGCCGAGAATGCAGTTTCACACCCGAAGCCTTGCTAGAAGTGAGTGGACTCGCGCAGTGTACTTTGTAGGACTCGGCGGGCACGCGTGCTTGGAGAGCTTGGAGAATGATGAGAAAGTGCACAAAGTGGAGCTGAAAGAGCCTGTGACGGCGGGATTGCCAAGAGCGATGTTTTTGCTCTATGCGCCGGTGAAAGTTATCCAGCAGACCCTGCAATTGACGTGGACGCTGCTTCGGATACCTGGACTGGATGCCGTGCTGGTGCAGAATCCGCCTTGCATACCTACATTTGCAGTCCTATTGGTGGTCAAGGTCCTGAAAGGGACACGCATTGTGGTGGATTGGCACAATTTGGGTTTCACAATCATGGCAATGACCTTGCGTGGCGGGGAGAAGCACTGGCTCGTAAAGGTTGCCCGGCTGTACGAGCGAGTCCTGGGGAAGCTTATTGGGTCGGAGCATCTCTGTGTTACGAAGGCGCTTCGTGAGTGGCTCGCGAACAACTTTGGTATAGACCGGGAGATAGTGAATGTGCAGTACGACAAGCCGCCAGAAATGTTTTATCGCCGAGAGCTATCTGAGCAGCATGAATTTTTCGAAGCATACAAACACAAGTTCTCTTCCTCCGGAGAAAATTGCTTCACAGAGAAGCTTGCGGATGGGCAGATAAGATCGAAAGCCTCTCGCCCAGCCATCGTAGTGAGCTCCACGAGCTGGACACCTGATGAAGACTTTGGTATTCTTCTCACTGCGCTGACTCAACTGGATGAGCACCCACTGGCCAAGTCGCGCAAAATATTTTGTGTCGTAACAGGAAAGGGACCACAGAAGGCCATGTATGAGGCCAAGATGGCCGAGCTCGGGCTTCAAAATGTGCAAGTATTTACAATGTGGCTGGAGTCCGGAGACTATCCGAAGCTTCTTGGATGCGCCGATCTGGTAAGTTGTTTTTGAGCTTTTGGCTTTGTGAAAGAGTATATTATTCAGTGTGAAGAGCTGAGGAGACTGACCTGTGTGTGCGGTGGTGTCTCCGCCTTCGTCGGGTACAGGGTGTCTGCTTGCATTTGTCATCATCTGATCTTGACCTGCCAATGAAAGTGGTGGACATGTTTGGGTCCGGGCTGCCCGTCTGCGCGGTGGAATACCCTTGTCTGAGTGAACTCGTTGTGCACGGAAAGAACGGATTCGTGTTCAAAAATGAGGCCCAATTGAGTGAACAAATGGCAAGCCTTTTGCTTGAGAAGGGCTGGAGTGATCAGCTGAGCCGCCTGCGGGAGGGAGTTGCAGAGTTTGCCACCACGAGGTGGGAGAAACACTGGAAAGAGAACACCGCACCAGTCTTCACCCGGCTCGGACACGCGCCTTGGCCTGTGTTCAATTGGATTGTCTTGATAGTGATTGTCGAAGGGCTCGCCTGGCTCTTGTACTGGTACTTGACAGCAAATTAGCAAGCCTAATGGCCCGCTCGGTAAACAGAAAAGAAGAAGGAAAAGGAGAAGGCGGGACTGTCAAATGTGTGTGTTAAACTGTAATTCTCCAAAACTATTTCGTCGTGAGAACACGGAAGGGACAAAGACGTCCTTATTACCAATACTCAAGGGCAGAGCTGACTGCAAGGCAAACCTGCCAGGAAGGCACATCGAGCTCTCTCTAACATACAAAATTAATCAGAATACTAAACCGACGTCGAAAAAGGGTGCTCGGAGCACGACTACATTGGATCGCCAAAATTCAAAGCGTCGTCTTCCAGGCCGCGTCTTTTTCTCGGGCGGCCCCTGCTTCGACTCCTGGAACCACTGCGCGGCGCCCCGCGACCTGGCGGCAGGGTTTCATCTGGGGTGAGTTGCTCTGGGTAAAAGTCTTCATCAGAGAACTGCTCATCTGCATATGTAAACTCTGCGCCATCGTGACGGTACTGGTCATCTGGCTGGCCAGGGAAGAACTTTCTATCTTCAGGAAAGTTGTCGCCGCTGTACTCTCCTTGCTCCCGAGCACTGTAGCGCCCAAACTGTCCGTTTGAAAACGCGAACCGCTGGTCAGAAGCGAGATCCCCCATGCCAGGCCCAAAGAGGGTGAAAGCTGTCGCCATCCCGAAGATTGCCACGAGAAAGTATGCCGCTGCAGCTTGCGCAAGACAGCAGACGACCATAAATACCAAAAACGAAGTTACCTGCCAGTGGTACATGTAGTACACTGCTCCGAAAAGCTGGCACTCGAACACTACGGCTGCCTCGAACACCTGTACGAGTGGCGTCGACAACACCAGCCGCACTGCGCCAGCGCGCTCGTTAGACTCCTCCCGTTCCAAAAACTTTTCAAAGAGAGTGACGCGCACCACTGTCGACGCCAGATCGCGTGTTGTTTGCGGGTGACACTGCAGCTCGCTCGCCTCCGAGAACCAAGCGGGTGGCCACCACCACCACAGAGCCCACCACCACCCGCTGTGCACCACGCGAATGCGAACGCACTCCATCGCATCCTCTGCTTCTCCCGCTTGATCCCAGCGGCCCCACTGCTCTCGCCGGTCCTCGCGCGTCTCTGCGAACTCTGCAAACGACGACCCACGATACGCCGAGTCGCGATTACCGCGGCGCAGCGGCCGAGCGAGCACCGGACGCTTGGACCTTGCGATGGTTTTGGACCCTTCCGCCGCGAGAATCTCGGCCGAGACCATAAAATTTCCCACACCGCGAATAGCATCGTCCGCCGCCGCGGCTCGCAGCTCCAGCGCCACGTCGTACCAGAACCCAGGCGAAAGCTGTCTCGGCCGCCCGGCGTAGTATGGTGGACCTAATGCCCTACCAAGCAGCGAACCCTCGTGGTGCTCGAAAAAGTCCTCGCGATCGTCGCCCACGCGCTCCCATTGCTGCCAGCCGCCCCCGATTTCAGAGCGAGCAACGGGAAGCAACGCATCTCGGACCCAATTTCGAATGTGCTCTGAAGCCGATGCTTTCGATGACGGTGCTGACGGTGCTGACGGTGCTGACGCGGGACCTCGGTTCTGGTCCCTGTCATGGCGCTGACCTTGATGCGGATCGCCATTTTGCTCGGCTTGGCGCTCCTGAGAATCAGGCTTCGCTTGATCATCACGTTGCTGTTGCTGTTGCTGCTTGTCTTGTTCCTGCGTTTGCTCTTGATCATCTCGGTTCCGGTTCAGATTGTGATTTTGTTTCTCATGATTCTCATGATTCCCATGATTCTCGTGACGTTGCTGCTCGGAAGAATGCTGCTGCTCGGGAGCAAGAGTTGCCGCTGCCTGGCGTAAAACAGCACTCTCCGCGATTGCGTTCTGCAACCCGAACTGTCCGACGCCTTGCGGGTCAAAGTCGAAGAACATCGGGACCACCACGCGCAACGTTCCCGGAACGTTCTGCGCGTACAACGCTGCGTACACTGCTGCGTCGCCGAGCGCCAGCGTTCCCAGTAGCAGGGTGGCTACGCCCCACGCCGTCGCCACTCTCACACCCAGCGTTCGCCACGCCGAGTCTGCGCGCTGGGGACCCTCCGCGTACACCCCTCGAGACACGAAATCACCGCCGCGCGCACCCCCAATAGGTACGCGCGCACCCCGCGCGTACGCTTCTCGTTGTTCTTCTTCTTCCTCCTCCTCCTCGCCGTCTCCGCCAGAACCGCCGTCGTCCCACCCCGCCGACTCACTGCGCCGCCGCGCGTCCCAATCGTCGCTATGCATCGCGTAACTGCTCATACCGTACGCGAGGACACCCTACCTATCTACCTATCTACCTACCTACGGACATGGCGGTTCTGAGTGTGTACTCAGTACTCCCGTGTTAGTCCCACAGTCTCCTAAATCTTTCCTGTTACTGCCTCCAGTTAGGGGAAACTGTGGCCGATACTCGCGGGGAAATCCAAACGTAAATTACGCATGTCGTGTAGGGTGGGGACGGTAGGAGGGGGTTATGCGTTATCCTTAGTTCTGTATCTGAGCTTCCTGCAGACGTCGCAGAACATCCTGGTCTCATAAGCTTGCATCGCAAATCAAAGCTTAGGGTCTTATTAGTGAATTCTGCAAAGAAGTGAACCAACTGTAAAGCATGCATAAGTGGCTCCTAAATCCTAAATCTTGCTATTGAGTACTGATGCCCTGTTCTTACAGCTAGCTAGCTAGAATAGCTAGCTACTAGACAGCCACTTCTCGACGTAACTTTTGATTGCTGACAGTTAGTTTTGCAAAATTCAAGTTTTGAAAGCGATTTCGATTGATTGATTGAAAAAGGTCGCAACTCAGCGTACTCAGCGAGAGACCAAGTGGACGTTGCGCCTTCACGGTTCAAAGTGTAAAGAGAAAGCTTGGACTCATTGGAGACTCGGGAGCTTGGGGCTTGGCGTGCATTGAGCTGCGGTAATCTGCATCGGGCTGTATTTGGCTGTGTTTGGCAGGGATCTTGAAGGTTGCAGGAACATAAGAGCAAGATGTTCAAGCAAGGAGTGACCACGATGAGTAGCGTCAAGTCGAAGAAGGGCAGGATGAAGAATAGGATGTCGACCGCGCAGAAGAAGAAGAAGGCGTCGCTGAATGGCATGGAAGACAGCTTCATGTCGGTGGACCATGATGAGGACATGGAAGATGCAGACAAAGAGAACGTGCTCAACTCTAGCACACGGAAGAGCGGCAAGGTGTTTGCCAAAAGGAATGCTAGCTCGACAAGGTCTTCCTCGGCCCGCAAAAGCAAGCGAAGACGGATGGATCAGTCGAGCTCGACGCCTGCTCGCCGTGCATCCAACTTGTTTGACGAAGACTCTCAAGCCCAGGGGTCCAGATACGAAGACGTTTTTGTGGGCAACTTGGAGTCTGTGCTCAAGTCCAAAGGAGAGCCCACTCCGCGAGGTAGCGCCTCAGGCATAAAGCCACGAAAGAAGAGGAGGTCGAGCGTTCTCCGCAGCTCCATTGGTGGCCAACACGATCGAGCAAAGCTGCTGAAGAATGAAGGAAACCAATACTTCAAAGACCAGGACTACTTTCGCGCAATCGAGTCGTATTCGAGTGCGATCGAGCTGGACGCCCACAACGCCGTCTACTTTGGCAATCGCGCAGCCGCGAAACTGATGCTGAAGGACTTTTACGGTTGTGTAGCAGACTGCGAATCGGCGATCAACGTGGACAGCAACTACATTCGCGCAAGGGTTCGGCTTGCTCGAGCTCTGATATCGCTAGGCGAAATGGAGTCAGCCATGCAGCAGCTTTATTGTATCTCCAAATATCAGGGCTCGGACCAGGAGGCGGTCTTTGAGGAAGCTCGTGAGATCGAGGCGCAGTGTAATTCATATCGCCAAACCATTGCGGAGTCCGACTCTCTCCTGTCACAAGAAAGAGCCAAACACTGCATTCTCTTAGTGGAACAAGCGCTCAAGTTTGCGCCGGCTTCAAACTTGCTTGCCGTGGTGAAAATGGCTGCGCGGCTGATGGAGATAGCGACCAGTAATGCCTCCGAGGCTGTCTCCAAGGAGAATGTGCATCTGATCAAGTGCGAGCTTCAGCAAGTCCCAAAAGACGGAGATCCAAGAGCTGAAGCGTATCGCGTGGCAGACTATCTGGCCAAGTACGGATCGACTCTTCTCTACTGTGCCATGACCTCTGAGGCAAGAATTATGTTCAACCGCGCCGCCCAGCTCAACCCGCAAGACTTTAACATCCAGGAGCGAGTGAAGCTTGTGCATCAGATGGAGGCCGCCTTGAATGATGGAATCAAAGCCTACGACAGCAAGCGTTTCGAAGAGGCTTTGAATCATTTTGACACAGCCCTGCTTGCAGACCCGCTGAACCATGCATTCAATGGGAGATTGCACTTTCGCAAAGCAGCTGCGAACGTCTCTTTGTGTAGATTCAGCGCAGCGATTGAGGATTGTGACAAGACCTTGGGACTTCTGCCTGACTACTATAAGGCTCGCATTCGTAAGGCACATGCCTTCATGCAAATGGGAGATTTGCACACTGGAGTGAAGGAGTTGGAGAAAGCATACAAGCTGCACCCTACCACTACAATTGCCAGTGAACTAAACATGGCCAGACAGGTACTCAGTCGTGCTGAGAAAAAGGAGGAGCAGAAGAAAGAGGCAGAGCAGCGCAAGCGGTGGTTTGAGCAGCAGCAATCACGTCAGCGAACCCCGAATGCCCGGTCTGCGAAGAAAAAGAACCGCGACGAACAGCAGCAGACCAAGTACTTCACGCGTGCATCCGCGAAGAAGGAGACAAAATCTGAGACACGGAGAAAATCGATTGACATCCTAAAGGAGACAGATCACTACTCAGTCCTAGGTGTGTCTCGAAGAGCGTCCGTAGGCACCATCAAGAAAGCCTTTCGCAAGAAGGCCCTGGTGTACCACCCTGACAAGAATTGCTCCCCGAATGCCGAGGCGAAGTTCAAAAGGGTGAACGAGGCCTACAACACCCTCAGATCGCCAAGCAAACGCATGGTGTATGATAGCTCGTCCTCTTTTTTTGGAGTCTTCTAAACTCTTTTAAGTGGTCCACAATCCTTCAGTGAAAGGCCGAATAAGGCGCTGTTTACCTGTCTGAGGTTTACACTCTAGAAGAGAGGGGGGGAGAGGTGGAAGGCGAAGAACGACGTCACGAAATTACAATATTTTTGTTTAGGCTTCACATCAGTACGAACAAAAAATTACCATGCATCAACTTTCTTAGCGACTGCCCAAGTTGCGACGGCATCTCCATCTTTTCTGTCTTTAGATTTCTCTTTTTTCTTCTTTTTCTTCTCCGTCTTGTCGCCGGAAGTGCTCTCCTCACCATCCCTCTTTCTCTTTGGCTTCAAGGTGACAACTTCCGCAACACCAGACGCAGCGGGTATCGCTGGTGTGGAATCTGTCTTTGGGGCTGGCTCCTCGTTTTGTTGTTGCTCCTCGAACTTTTCAGTCGCAGCCTCTGTTTTGCTCTCCATCTCGACGTTTGCTTTCTCCTTTACGCCTTGAGCAGGTTCCTTGGAGTTCTGTTTTGTTTTTTTCTGTAACTTCCTAGCCCCTTCTTCTTCCGCAATGCCATAAAAAGAGAGAGGACGCGAGTCTATCGTTCTCAGTCGCGAAGGGTGTTTGATTACCTTCCGAACCAAGCACTCCGCATAAGCCTTCACGTCGTCGCTGAACTGCTCGTGCAGCTGGTTGTGCCTTAGAGAGAGATGTATCAGAGAAGAACAGCTGCTGAGGGGCTGCAATGACTCTACGCTCGCAATTGCATTACTACTCAGGTCCAATACTGCGAGCTTCGAGAAGTCTCCGAGGGACGTGCACTTCTCCAGCGAAGCAATCTTATTTCCAGAGAGACGGACTTCAGCTAGGAGAGGGCACTGGTCCGCAGAGATGCTTGGGAACTCGGTCAGAGCATTCTTGGACGCGCTCAGTTTTTTAAGCCCTGGGAGATTTTCAAAACCAAAGTCGTCGCCAAGGTTTTCTAGCTTGTTTCCCGAAAGAATGAGAGTGTTGAGTTTCTCCAGCTTGACTGTAATATTCATGGTCCGAATGTTGTTGTCATTGAGGACAAGGGCGCATAAATTAGGCAGACTACGCAAAATTTCGCTTGGGAAAACTTCAAGCAAGTTGTTCGCCAACTTGAGGGTCACAAGGTTGCTTATTCTCCATTTACCGATTCTTGACACGGCTTCATCTTGGAGGCGATTTTCAGACAAATCAAGGTACGTCAGCTTGATCTGCTCCTTCTTCCCATCGTCTTTGCTGTGAAACAGTCTTTTCGGCAGCATTTCCAACACATTCTTCTGCAAATGTAGCTTGAACATATTCCCCTGTCCCTCTAGCGCACTTGGTGCAATCGCATTAATGCCAGCATCGCCGAACTGCAACTCTTTCACCTTCGTCCCACCAACGAGCTGGTCCACCTTAGCTTTCGTCAAGATTCTGCGTTCCATCGTTGCATCCGCCTCTTCGCCCATCTTTCTGCGATGTGTTTCAAGTTGCACTTCTCCACGCGCAAGCAAGCAGTCTCCGCACTAACAATCTTGAAACACTCAGTAACGCCTGTCTCTCTCTCTCTCTCTTCTCAGGCCACCACTGGGGCTGGGAGCCCAACGCGTTTTGGTTCCCTGCGCTGGAGACCACCTCAAAACGGGTTCTTGAAGGAAGATGCGGTTCCAAACTCACGCACTCTGAGCACCAACCTGTCTATCCCTCACGCTCTTTCTCTCTCTCTCACGCTCGCTCCCTTGCGCGTAACAAACCACTCATAAACCAGTCAATGTTCCGAGTTCTCCTAAAACTTCTCTCGGCTTCCTTATGTTCTCTATCCCAGAAACCCCTGTACCTGAGTACCGGTAGTTCTCTCGTTGCAGTCGCTTATATTTTACTCTAGCCTGGATATGACCCACTACAGGAACGAAGGAGCGTTCCTTCTAACGGCTCCAGCTTCCGTATGGAGCGGCTAGTGGAAAGGCTAGTGTAAAACCTGGGGAGACGAAAAAAACAAAATGCAATAGAGCATTTAGAGCAATTGGCTGAAAGATGAAAGAAGAAAGAAAGAAAGAAAGAAAGAAAGAAGAGTGGCGAAAAGGGCGCGCGGACAGTGGCAGCATACGCAAAGAACTAGATTACGGTCTACGGTTTCCCCTCCTTGTTTCGTTCCGCAGCTCAACCGCAGTTACGTTACGTTACGTTACGTTACAATCTCCGCAAGCTGAGAGTGGAAGTGAAGGAAGGGTTGAGCGAACGAGAAGCTCTCTCTCTCCTCTCTCCTCTCTCCTCTCTCTGTCTGTGTGTGGAAAACGTTTGGAGCTTTGCTTTGGCAGGTTCAAGTGAACGGAGATTGACATTGGAGCAGTGAAGAGGGGCCGTGTTTTGACTTGTTTGTATGTGTTTCAAGGCGTGTTGTGTGTCTTTCGCTGTCTGTGGCCGATTTAGAGAGGAGGTTGTGGCCGAGGGTCAGAGTGAAACGGAAAAGCTCGATTGCGAGTCCTGCTGACGCGGGCCAACCGGCCATTGAACAGTAGCGCTTCTCCGATCTGATCCGGACTATATTACTCAGACAGGACGCCGGAACATGCGTCAAAGAGGCTCAGTGCGGAGAGCACTATGGGATGTCGTGGTTCAGCTTTTCATTTGGGCTCATTTGGCTGGACTGGTACACGCTGATACGATGGTATTGGTTGTTCCTCCTGGCTCAGGGCGTGGCGGATCCGCTTTGGACGAGCAACCTGCGTTGGCAGTTGTCAATAGCCTGGGCAATCTGATCAATACCACCTCCCATCCCTCGTATGCAGGCAAGACATTCTTTGTCACCGCGAGACTCAAGACGGGAACGCTGCCAGATGAAGCCCGTTATGCAGTGCTGAGGCAAGAAGGCTTGGACTCACTGACGGAGGAGCCATCGACAGAAATCATTGATGGGTGGGCAAATTTTTCTGGGCTATACATTAACGAGATCGCGGAGGGGTTCGTGCTGGAGTTCACTGCTTTGGAATCCCCTTTTGGCAGCGCCGAAGCAGACCCAATTGACGTGACGTTGGGAGACCCCTATGAACTGAGCGTCATACAACAGCCGGGAACCGCAAAAGGAGGACTGGATTTTCGGCCGCAGCCAATCGTTGGCGTCGTGGACCGTGGTGGCAATCCGATTACGTGGCTTAACGAAGGCGACGTCACTGTTGACATTTGCTTGCCAGAGCATGACAGTGAATGCGTAGCAAATCCAGGAGGATCTTTGTCATTAATTGACACGTCAAGCAGTTTTACGGTGGAAATATTCGAAGGCGTGGCACAGTTTACGGGATTAAACATCGACCGCGCTGGTTTTCCATATCGGCTGAGGTTTAATTCATCGTACTCTGGCGTGTCGCAACAGATCATTCTCAGCGCGAATTTTACGGTAGGCATCGGACAGGCGTCCACGATTAAGATAGAAACTGCTGTTGCAGGGGCTCGTGGAGGAGTGCCATTTCAGACCCAGCCAATCGTATCTGTAAGAGATGCTGGTGGGAACGTCGTTACAGAGGATGCGTTCGTGCCTCCTTATTCTGAAATGCAACTTTATTTGAGCAACAACCCCACCAAGGCTATTATCTCTTCGAACCTCTATCCCTCTCTCTCCCTTGGATTAGTGGGCGGTTATGCGTATGGGACGGACTTTGAAATCGACCTGATCGGCCAGGGGTACCAGATTGGGTTCACAGCGGTGATGAGGACTGCAGATGGCGAAGAGTACCAAGTATACACTGAGACAGACCCTTTTGATGTAGAGATCGGAGACCCTACTGCATTGAAGGTTCTTCGCTCAGTAGGTGGCGCTTTTGCCGGCGGATTGCCGTTTTTCTACCAGCCAAACGTTGCTGTCGTGGATGGGGGTGGCAACATTTTCGAAACCGAAAGCGAAGCTCTCATGAGCGCGGCTTTGACAGTGAACCCGGACAACAGGCCGCTAGAAGGCGCCAAAGAGGTGCAATTGTTTAGAGGTGTCGCTAGATTCAGATCACTGAAGATAACGTTCGCTGCCAAAGGATACGAGATGACATTTACAACCACCGTTAATGGCGTACCCCTCTCCACAGCCATCACATTTGACGTCCTCCCATCGTCAGAGTTTAGTGTTTTCTCCGAGGACGCTAGCAGCGACGATTACTTGGGCGAGTCGGTGTCTATTTATGACGGTACCGCAGTCGTTGGTGCACCGATGAAGCATAGGTATAAAAACGAGATTCAGCGGCTTTCTACGGTGAGCCCGTCAATATCCAGAGTCGTTCAGGAAGTGCAACTTCTCACGCTCTCGAGTACTCACGTGAACGAAATTCAACAGATCTCCACCTGTGGTGCTGGAGATGGTTCCATTCTTGGTTACTTTACCATCTCTTACGATGAGTACACATCACGGCCAATAAGATATGATGTTCACAGTACCGTCCTTCAAAATTATTTGGAGGCTGATCTGAAAGTTGTTGGAAAGCTGAGTATAGAGAAGAGCACGGCCTCTGATTGTGAGGCTGGGAACGCGTATACATGGGCGATCACATTTACGACCAAGGAGGGGGCCATTAATCAGCTCGTCGCAAACACGACAGGTGACGATTCGGGCAATTTCCTTTACCAGTTCACTCAGTACCCAAGTTTGGAGGCCGCAAGCACTGCAAGCAATGTGACCCTGCAGATTGACACCATTCAGGACTCTCCAGTCATAGGGGGATCCTTCACTCTTTTGGTTGGCGGCGATGGGTCAACGCGCGGCTCCGACATTGTACCTGTAGAGACCGCGCCATTGCAGCACGATGCGACAGGGACTGAGGTGAGACTTGCAATCGAGGCGGCCATGCAGAGTGTCCAATCCTCGCTCTTTCAGTCCACTTATTCAAGCTTTACTCTTGTCAACGTGTATCGAACAAATGTAGATAGTCAGGGAGGGTACTCTTGGGCTATAACATTTCCTGCCAAAGCAGAGACGGTTTACACATGGAAGGCTTTGGAGGTCAATACAACTGAGTTAACTGGAAATCTGGTGACAGCAACGGTTTCAAAAACTAAGATAGGCCAAGCTCCAATGCGCGGCAATTTCCGGCTCTGGTTCCAGGGTGCAGGTCCGACAGAACCAATATCCTACTCGGAGCCGGCATCAACCTTTGCAACGAAGCTGGAGGCTCTTCCAACGGTAACGAGCGTGGATGTGACAAGAACTTCTAATTCTGACAATGGGTATACGTGGACCATCACGTTTTTGGAGACGATGTCCAAAACGGCGCATGGCTACACCAAGGACGAAATCCGGAATTTGGAGCCTCTAAAGGCCGACACTTACTTACTTGGGGGCACTGACGCCCATATACTGGTGGAATACGTTTATGCAGTGGATGACATGGACACTCTGTACTGCGAAGCCACACTGGATAACTTGCCAGCAGTGTACGATGAAAATGTGGAACCAGAGACCTGCGAGCAGCTTGAACTGGACGCTTTCCTGTTCGAAGCCGACTTCCCAGCAATGGGAAAGTTCGGAAATCAGACAGGAGCCGCGTATGTCTTTTACTTGGACACGGACGGCGCACAATGGAGACAAGGAGCAAAGTTGGAATCCGCTGACTCAAAGCCTTATGACAGGTTCGGCTGGTCCGTAGCCTATGACAACAGCACTACCGTCTCCAGTACCAGGACTGGGGTGGCAGTCATTGGCGCACCATATGCTGCATATGAAGGGCTCGTTGAGCAGCAAACGATAGCATGCGACGGGGATAGTGGCACGCTCGGATTTAAGTTCAGGTCCAAGTACAGCTCGTTCGGGGCATATGACATGACGGCTCCGGAATTGAAGACCATTTTGAAGTCAACAACGTCCATTACCGAAGTCAACGTCGTGTTCTACCGAGGAGAAGTCGATGAGGCAAATGCTCTCGCCGATGACAGTGGGGACGGGCTGTGCCAGGCGGGAACTGTCGCGGAGAATCTGAAGATAATAGCATTGGTCACATTTGTAAACCCATACACCGGAGACTTGCCAATGATCGAACCAGTCGTAGTGGACCCGATCCTGGCAGTAAATGGTCTCTTGTTTGACTCCACGGCATCCTTAAATAACAATGGGGTTCGGCTCGGAACCGTTACTGTGAGCGAGCACCGGAAGGGTACCATTGGCGCAAAAAGCTCAGGTGACGTAGGGTACAAGGTGGGAGCTGCCTATGTGTTCCTCCCACCAGGCGCCGACAGTAGCTTGGAGACCCCGATTGGAGACTGGGACTTGAACGCCAAGCTGTTTGCTTCCGACAAAGTTGCCGGGGACGAGTTTGGCTACTCGGTCGCAGTGTTTCAGGATACCATTATCATTGGAGCCCCCGGAAACAGCTTTGATGCCAACGGATCAAATGAATTGCCCGGGGCAGGCGCAGTGTATGTCTTCACCAGAGACGGCAAATACGGGGGGGAGGTGGGAGTTTGGACGCAAAGCCAGAAGCTAGTTGCAAACGATCGAGAAGCTGGCGATAGATTTGGCACAGTAATTGCGCTGAGGGACAACACTATTGTGTGCTCGGCCCCGGAGAAATCAGACGGCAAAGGTCGAGTGTATGTATTCAAAAGAGTGTCCATTCTCATGAGGTTCACGTTTGATCAGGCAATAAGCACACAGTATGCTGTTGCAGGCGACCATTTCGGGAGCTCGCTTGCTTTGGACCGTAACACGCTGATTATTGCAGCCGAACAAAGTGACGGCCCCGACGAAAGCGAAGACGATCCGGTTTACATGGCCGGAGCTGAACTCGCACAGGGATATTCTGACCCCTTTCGGAAGGGTGTGGGGTTGGAGAAGTGCGGCAGAGTGTATGTGTATACACGCCAAACCTATGCGAATGCCTATCAGCTACTCCAACGCTTGTACCCACGAACTCCTCGAGCTTTCGCTCGATTTGGGCACGGGGTGGCAGTCGAGAAAGACGTTCTTCTAGTCACTGAGCAGGAAGAATTTCGAGGGGAGAGGAGCTCGAGGCGATTTGTTTATGAGGTGCAGTCCAGGCTCGGCAACGAGTCTGATACCACCACGCAGCTCGGAAATCTATTTGCTCTTACTTGGAACACGGAGTACACTGGCGAGCAAGTCACTGAAATAGTCCGCCAGTCGATCTACACCGCGTCTGCTTACGACAGTGATGCTGCTTCTCGTGGCTTGCCCAAGCAAACCACGCAGCGAAAGGTATTCGAGAGTGTGCAAACGAAATGGATGAAAGCCAATGTTTCTGCTGCAGATATGCAAACCCGCCTGAGCGATGACTTTGATGCCGGAGACGTGATCGTGACGCGAACGGATGCAGACACAAACAATGGATATATCTGGAGAATCACTTTTGTGGATATTGACCCTGTTGGTGGAAGAGTATCGATGATTCCGCAGCTAGGGGTAGAAAACAAGCTCTCTGGAGGCGGGGAAATAGAAGTCCGACTTGTTCAGTCCCCCGCGGTCTTCGTGCTAGGCCAAACTCACATGTTCAAGCGAAAGTCGACAACATTTCATCAACACGCAATATTGAGACCAGAGATTCCGCAAGATGCTGACCTCTTTGGGACCTCGGTATCTATGCACGGACGCTATGCAGTCGTTGGGGCCCCGAATCGTGATGCCATTGAGATCTCGGGGTCGAACAGTGGGAGCGCGCTGTTCTTTGACATGGGGTTTGCGAACCTAGCATTCGCCTCTCAGGGCTACGCTGTCATGGAAGGGGATGGTGCTGCAAGCATAAAGGTCTCCAGATGCGACCCTAACTGTATGGTTGGTTTTGCTCCTACTCCGGGCCCTCAAACGAGCGACTTTGCCGAAGATGAGGCAAATATGATTCAGTACTTGCTGGTGGACGGAACTGCTCGCTCGCGCGGGGACTGCACGTTGGACAGTTACGCGACAGATGAGTGCCTTTGGTTTTCTGCGGATAGTCACGATTGGGACTCATCTCGTACAATTCCTCAGGCATTCTTGAACATCGATCACTACAACCCTGTGAGAATAAGCGGCGGTTACACAACACCGTTTTACAGCACTGAAGACTCAAAGGCTGATTCGGCATCTGCTCGAGCTGCCTCAGCCTTCAGCAGGTTTGACTATAGAGGTCAGTCGGACTATGTCCCAGATGGGGGCCAAATTGAATTCAACGCCAATGTCCTGGAGGCAGAGTTTCAAGTCTTGATTACCGACGATGCCGTTTACGAAGCGCCAGATGAAACGGTGAACCTTTTGCTTACTACGTCGGGAATGCGGCCGGTTCCAGGAGGAGACTATTGGGCAACTTTAACCATTGAAGATGACGGGGATAGCGGAGTCGGCGTTCAAGAAACGTTCAACAAGCTTTATGCCACAAATCCCACGCATTCTGCTCGGTTCGGATCTGCTACTTCTACCTACGGAGACATTGCAGCAGTGAGTGCCCCGTTTGAGGCGACGACATTTAGTGATGCTGGCGCTGTGTATCTGTACCGCAGAACTAGTTTGGGGTACTGGGAGCTCGAACAGCGGATCACCTCTCCAGATGGCTGTTCATCAGGAGCGTTTGGAACCTCCTTGGAAGTGAAGAGCCTCTCGCCTTTTCGACTTATAGTTGGGGCACCTGGACAGACTCCGCCTGCTGCGTATATATTCTACCGAGTGCCCACCAATTCGTCTCACGCGTACCCTTCCCAAGGCCCTGGAACCTGGGTTTTGGAAGCCACATTCACTTTGGAGGCGGATATGGTGGCAGACTCCCGCACATCGACAAATGAGCACCATCCGCTCGACCATCAAGCTTTCTTTGGAGGGCCGAATGGCGTGTCGATCACAACAGAGTACGCAGTCGTCGGAGCGAAAGGGCTGGAGGCCGCATTTGTGTACCGAATGTACAGTCAGTCAAATTGGTACTTCTTGCAGATGCTTAAAGCCTCTGATTATGAGGACGCCGAGTACCCGCCAAACTCTAAGCATCGCAGAGTTTTTGTGAAGAGGTCTCTTTTCGGCTCCAGCGTCGCAATCGACGATGATACCCTTGTCATTGGGGCGACCTTGGCGCACAATGACCGCTATGTTAACCCAAATCGCAAAACGGATCAGGACGTGGGGCTTTTGTGCGCGGATACAGGTTTTGCGAGCTCGGAAGTGGAGCCTCAGCTGTACCAATGGGAGCTGAACGAATTTGGCAACATATACCTCTGGAGTGCTGCTGACAATGAGACAAGGGCGGAATTTTTCGGTGGCAGCGATGCTTTTCAAAACATCGTTTCTTGCGAAGAGTACGATGCCTTTCACCTTGTGATACGATCGAACGGAATCCCGAACCACGCGTACGGTGCATTTCCGTTCACGGAAGATACCCTCCGCGAAGACCAGCCCGACAATCCGAACGGTCTTGAATCCCAAGAGCTCGCCATCCGCCTGTCAAGGTTTCCCAACATCACGAATATCAACCCAGTCTCCGTCATTGAAGACCGATCCATGCTTCCGCAAGGAATTATCGGTGTTGCTCTTAATGGTGTCCCCTTTTACAACCCATACGATGAATATGGAGACGACACTGTGGACGTGGAGTCAATTGGATACAGCGGTTCGGTGCCGGATCTCTGTAACGGAGTCGCAGTTGAACCATCAATGTATGCGTATCGTTCAAACCCAGCGTGCTTGTATGATCAACCAGTTGAATGGAACACTTCCATACCGAGATTGAAGTCCGGCAAGCTATATCCCTTTGTCTTCTCTGTGGAAGATGGGCTGACAAATCCAAATCCGGGCCAACGGTCTCCGAAGCTTGGCTACGCACTAGACGGATTTGCAATTTACGGCCCATTTGCGGAAGGCGGTGATCTGCCAACAGATTTGGATGCTTGCAACGGTAGGTTCGACTCTGAGCTTCAAACCTACGTTTACCATATCACTCCGTGGAAAGCGCCATACCTCATTGGGTGTTTTCGAGGAACTTTGCAAATTGAGACGCCAGTGAAGACGAATGTGTTCCCGGAGTTCATGAAGGGGCAGTCGAACGTTCCAAGAGATCTAGGATACTTCGGCCACGGCGCAGTATACGTTTTCATTAGCAGACCACTGTCCATTAGTCCCGTGGCCAGTACTCTGAAAGGTATGTACGTTGGAGTGCATGATAATCCATTCAATGGCTTTGCATCTGGATATGGGTGGATAGAACAGACAATCCTGCTTGCGTCGGATGGCGATCGGGCTGATCGATTCGGGCATTCTGTCGCTCTTGATGGAGACCACCTCCTGATCGGGGCTTACTTTGACCGTTCGAGCCCTAGGTCCACTTGGGACTTTGAGACGGGTTCTTTGATCGGCTGGACACGCACTGGGACTGCGTTTGATTACCAGCCCACGTACGGTGACAATCCTTCATTTCAGGAATGTATACGGAGACTATAATATTGAGACCTTCCGAGACTTTGAGGGGAAAATTAACGTTGCCACTTCCAATCCTCTGGGTAAGAAAATTGCGAGATACGACTTCATTGAAGGTTACGACAAGGTCATTCTCTATGGCCCACAAAGCGAGCACGTGGACCACCCAATATCGGTCTTGATAGAACCAGACGAACTTCGGACGCCGGAGTATTCTTTTCGGCCCGGAAGAGCACAAAAGGCGAAACTTCAGGGCAAATTTTTCGTAGCAACCTTCGAAAAGCGAACGGCTACCTACGATAATACAACGAAAACATTTGTCCCAGACTATGAGGAAGGCAGTGTACAAGGAGACGAGCCTCAAGGAACGCTGACTTCCGACCCGTTCCCAATATACGGAACAAAGATCCAGTTTCTCATTGGAGGCGGATGCAACATCGAGAATGAGTACGTTGAACTCCTTATTGATGGTGTGTCTGTGCGCAAAACGACAGGGCGTTGTGACGAAGCGATGAGGGAGGTGACCTGGGATGTAAGCTCGTACAAGTTACAGTCTGGTATAATTCGTATTGTTGATGCTTCGTCTACGAAATGGGGCCACATCAACGTGGATGATTTCCGTTTTAACTGGGACCTGAACTATTTGTATCGAGCAACGACTCGTTCGGATGACGGGACCGGATCGCGTCAAGCTGGCGGGCCGAAAGGGTACGCTGGAGAGGCCGCTTCTGGAGCGGCCTATGCGTTTTGGCGAAAATCAGAGACATCAGACGAGCCTTGCGAAACATCCTGTAATGTTACCGGATGCTTCTACACAAGTACCCCAGTAGACCGATGGGGTTGCGTTTGGGAGGAGCAGCAAAAGCTGCAAGCCTCTGACCGCCGAGGAGGTGAGCTTTTTGGTTGGTCCGTCGGTCTCGATGATGCCTCTGGAATCGCAATTGTTGGGGCATTGGGAAGTCGCATGGTGGATATGCTAAACTGGGCCGACGTTGACCCAGTGGATCGGAACGGAGCGGTGTACGTATACTATCGCGTCCCAGAGGACCGCACTGCTTTTGGCACGTTGGTTAAGAAGGCTTACTGGATGCCAACAGAAAACTTCAAGCTTCAAAATACCGATGCAGGAGAAGCGCGGCAGAGCCAGTTTGGCTACAGCGTGAGTGTCAGCGATTTGACCATATTCATGGGAGCGCCAGGCAAGCCGGGGCTCGCAAAAGTTGGATCCGGGAACGAAAATTTCAACGAAGACAGCCTCCAGGCAATTCCAGGGGGTGGAGCGGTGTACACCTCAGACATTTCCCAAATATTCGTGTACTTTGAGCAGAAGGAGTATGTAGTTCGGGAGAACCACGATACCGACACCTCGCAGCAGAACACTGTAAAGATTACTGTCAAAAGGTCTGCTAACTTTGATACAACGTTGAGTGTAGGTTACTACACAAGCGATATCACGGCAGTTGGTGTGTCCGCCTCCAAAGCTGCGTATTGCCAGACCCTGGCCTACACTGAAAGAGGAGCTCAAGGCTGCGGTGACTATGAGCATGCTTCTGGGATTTTAACGTTTCACCCTGCGGAAGAAGAAGTCTCTTTCGAGCTGTACACCATGAACGACGATTGCAAAGAGCTCTATTCGGAATATGTGCTCTTGCAATTGACCATACCCGGCGGCCCGCCCCTGTTGGGCGAGAACTATCAGTCGCGTCTGCGAATCGAAGATGATGACGCGGCGGACCAAATCAATTTGCTCTTCTGCCCTGAGCCATCCTACAAAATATCTGAGGTACATCCATTCTATTCGGCTGCAGAGCAGCCCGATTTGAGCGGGGTGTCTCCATCGGATGACTACCTTCCCCGAAACGAATTGGAGGAGATGGTGCTGAACCGAAAGAGAGCAGGGGAGGGTGGATGATTTCATGTGAATGATAATATACGTAACATATTCAGCACAAAAAATTCATTTAGATGTCGAGCTGGTGTGCATTGTTTTGAGAACACTAAACCGGTTCAAGTGAAGCCACGAAGTGACAGCGTAAACAAACCCTATCGGAAGGTGGGGTGCAACCGATTTGAATCTTGAAGCTCCATTGACTGCCACTATGCCCGTAGTGGGAATCGCAGAAAACGATTTCTCTCTACACGTATATAGGAAGGTAAATACCACGTCACCTGGTAGCTCTCCTGTTTTGACGTCGGCCTGGCTAGTACACTTGTTTTCGGCTCATCAACGAGTACCTTATCACTTCGTCAGCTAACACTTGGGCGGGGTTGACCACAAATAAATCCTCGATACCCTTTGGCCCGTGCTCTGCCAGAGTGCTCTCGGTCAACAGAAGCGGCAACTCAGTACAGCCGAGGATCAGCGCGGTTGCGCCGGCGTTCCAGAGCGCAACGACCTCGGTCAGCAGTAGCTGGAAGTTTCGCAATGTGTGTTTGCAACTCAGGTCAGAGTCGTAGCCTGCTTTGATGCCGAACGGACCAAAGATGGCCTCGTTGAAATTGCTCTGATTTCCGCCTGAGACGTTGAACGGGGTCACGAGATCAACGCGCATGCTTCCTACGCACATCCTCTCGCAAACATTTTCGTACACGCGATGCCGTAGCAACGGCTCCGTTCCTAGGAGTCCAATTTTGAGCGGCGCAGCGCCAGGGAATGGAATCTGAACGTGTCTGAAGATGTGCTCAAACGTGAGTTCAAGCATGTCGATGAATGGCACCCTCACATCTGCTAGCATCCCGTCCTTAAAGTGATGCGCGGTACTACACACCATGCAGAGCGCGGTGGCTCCGGCATCCACCAGCGCTTTCGCGGTGTCCGCCATCGCAGCGGTGGGATTCGTTGGATTTTGCCCACTAAGAAACTCCGGCCGCCCCGGGATCGTCGGATTCGTGTATATGAGCAGCGGCACATGATCCTGTTCTCTGAAAGCATCTATCCCTGCGCGTCGCGCCCATACTAATTCGAGCATCTCCTCCGTCCAGCTGGCGCTTGAGACAAGCTTTACACGTTCCAGCATCGGTTCCCGTCGCTCTTTGGCAGCACGCATAGCCTGGAACAGTGCCACCGTCGCCCGAATAACATTGTCATCGTACCACGCGGCTGTTGCCTTTGGGCCAAGGCCGCCAATGACGCCCACCAAATTTCTCTGAAGCACCTTGTCTTTCCGCACGCGAAATTTCTTCTGTGCCTCCACCACTGCCAGCGTCACCAAGGCGCCGAACAACGCCGCGCTGCCCACCGCCGCGAGCGTCTCTCCGCGCATGTCGCTCTCTCTCTTTCCGTTTCGAATCAGCTCCAGCCAACTGCAAAACTCTTCGACACGACCTCTTTCCTGACAGTGATACTTCTTCTGAGCCTCGAGTCTCCCTCACATACATGCACAGACCTCTCCGCCCTCTTCCGCTCGCTCCACAAGTAGCCTGCCGCACTTCGCGAAGTGCTCACTCCAACCTGCGGGGCTGCTGCAACTTGTGTACACAGTGTACGTATGTATGCTCTCTGTGGCCCCACAAGTACTCGCGCTCACTTTCAGTCCTGGCGGCTGACTGGCTTTAGCTCCTCGGCCTATGAGTCCCTCAGTCTCAGAAATATTCCCACTTGCAGTTCAACATTTTCTTATTCTTTGTTTTTATCCACGCTTGAAAGCCACCCACCATCATCCACCGCACTAAGCAGGTCGTTCGCCGCTTGCTTGAAAGCATAAAAAGACTCAGAGCAGCAAGTGAAGCTATAAAATCAAACAGAGCAAAACGAAACAAGAAAACAATTAGAACAATCAAACGAATTCCGCAAGTCTGCACTCGGCTTCGTGTCAGGACCCTGCTTTAATGCTGCAGCGATTCGAGCTCATCTCGCTTTTTCCTCATCGCCTTTTCTTTTTATAGTTAACTAGGTGTGTTGAGATGCTGCGACGTGGTGCAAGAGCTGCCAGAACAACAATGCGCAAGCCGCGACCTCGTCTTGACAGTCAGTCAATCAGATTATGCATCTACAGAATTTAGGTTGTTGGGATGAGGTAAGGCAGTGGAGAGTGCGATCCGCCCTCAAAGTATGCACTGCCAAGGCTGACTCAAGCTGCTGCTTCCTTGTTCGCCAATCAAGCTGGTCGTTTTCTAACGACTCATCGAACATCGCCATTCCCTTTGCCTCTTCCATGAACGTGAACAGTGAACAGTGAACAGTGAACAGTGAACAGTGAACAGTGAACAGTGAACAGTGAACAGTGAACAGTTTCGGACGGTGGTACTGAGTCGAGTGCCATGATGCCGCCAACCCCAATGCTCACTCACAAACTGCGACAATGGCTGTCCAAATTTGGACCAAACAAAAGTCAACAGAATCACTTTCGGGCAGACCCCAAAAAAGCGAGATGGAGCGATGTAGCTTGTTTGTTTGTTTGTTTGTTTTTATTTTTTTCCGATTTAACTTTGGTTGGCAATAAACCTATCAACGTCGCAGTTGTCGCTTCTTTGCCCGTTTTACCAGAAGTCTCAGTTATGCATAATTCTACTCTGGCTTTCAGTGTTTCCGTTGTGCTTCTTCTCAGTCTCATAGGCTATAGGTTAGGGCCAGAGTCGAGCTCGAATCAAAAAAAAAAAAGTATTCACCAGCACCAGAACATAAAAGATGACTGACTGACTGTCGGACGTGGTTGCACAAACTGACTGCTTGATGTTCGTAATCTATCAAGATTGTGTTCCAGCATACAGTACTGTACTACCACTCAACTCGCACTCACAGTCAGTTCAAGTTCTCACGGTCATTACCGGTTTTATTTGTAAATCGATATCCACGCCGCATGCTGTGTCTTGGTGTCTTAGTTTGTGTGTCATTTCGTTTGTTAGTCACGTCTGGAGAGTTTTGTCGGTGTTAAAAGACTGTCGACTCGTAGTTGTCCAACTGAGGGACACAGCGTATGATGCTCGGCGACGATGAACGCCTCGATACAGTGCGGTTACATGAACAAGTAAGGTGTGAATCACTGCTTTTATGTGCAAGTCGAATGCAGCTCGAGACTTTAAAGAAGAGCGAAGGCACTGTATAGTACATGCGAGGTTGCCCATTGTAGCTGGGTCGCGCCCGACGGGCAACGTGGCAAGCGCACCTGGTCGAGTGCCGATTTGAGGCGCGGGCAATGGTTGGAGCATTGGACCGAGACGAGAGTGCTGCCGGAGAGACGGAACGCGATGGCGCTGGTCCTCGCCGAGTCGCAATACCTTTCGGCGCAGAGGTCCTGTTCATTGGAAAGTTGGTGGCTTTCTCGACACTGGTCTCCGTGGTTGTGTTATCAATAATATATCTATACAAGTCACAGCGAGAGAGGTTCCTGGTTGCCCATGAGCTCGGCCAACAAACGGATTGGGCCGTCAGTTATTTTTGCACAATGAATTCGACATCCCTCCTGGAAGCCATTTTTTGCTACGATCTCTCTGCCGGAAACATATTTAGGATTACGTTCGTGGACATATTCTTCTATGGCATGATTTGGGTGTTGATTGTGCCGCTCCAAAAGCGGCACATTTTTGTAGCCGTGCTTTTGCACCTGACCAGCCACTGTTTTCAGAATTGGATGACATTGCACAAGAACCCGAACATTCGAAAGCACTACTTGTCGACATGGTGTTTCTGGTCACTCGCCCCTTGCGTCTTCTGGAGACTGACTCGCCCAGACCTCAAGCACCTGTGGAAATGTACCTTATTGTTCTTCTTCCTTGCTGTGTGTACCAATTTGGTTTTCGAGAACTTTATAGGCTGGAGCCAATACAGACTCATGCTTGCTTTGCTGGTGGTTCCAATCATCAGAGAAATTGTCGTTGGAATGGCAAGCGCCAACACTAGCATATTGGTGCATCTCGTAAGTGGTCTGCGAAAGGACTACGTGTACGTACTCTTGACGTTCGTACACATGTTTGTCAGTATTTGGAGTCGAATGGTTGTTACCTCACTGCACGACCCGACTCAGCTTGCCGTGTATCTAGTATTGAGCTGTCTGATGGAGATATTGAGCAGAACTACCATTCGTGCCCGCTTTACTCGTATGTTTAGATGTTATGGCCGACTTGCACAGGTACACGAACGCACAATCCGGCCTGCAAATCGAACATTAAACAGACGCGAGAATATGGAACAGACTGTGGCAAAGTTGATCAAGCTACCATCCGTGACAACATTCAAACCACGGGTCAAAGTTTTCTCAAACCTCATCGTCGGAGGAATGATCTCAGAATACGTTGGGATTTTTCTCAACGTTGGATTCATCGTACTTTTCCACAGATCTGTGCAGTTATTGCCTTTAGCATACTTTTCTGACGAAGAGAATCCGCTGGACATCTCCCTGGACTATACAAAGTTGGCGATCAATTCCATGTCCCAGATTGGTGTGGAGATCCTTATTGATATTGTTTGTACGGTATACGAGTTTAGGAAACTCGATATTCCGTCGAACCGTGTGTGGGAAAGTCAATCGTTGCGCTCCAGGTTTGTCACCTATTCGATCGGATCTATTTCAGCCGCTGCTAGTGCGTTTACGTTGGTCGGAGGCTCGGTGCTCCTGTGCGACGATTCTTCAGACCCCATGGATTATTGCACCTGCAAGACCTCCGAAGGAAGCGTCTTTGAGAAAGCCTGTCTCTTGAAAATGTCGAGCACCTGAGAGGTCATGCTCATTCTGCTCGTGGATAGACTGTGAACACGTATCATATTTAAATTTGAGAGACACTTCGGCTGCAGATTAAACATTGCTATTACTGCATCATCTGCACCTTGTGTCTGCAATCGCATCGAACCATCATAACGGGCGACATCGATGGCCTTCGGAGCCACCCCAAGCTGTCGATGACATTTCCTGGCCGAACGCCATGGGGTACTAGACAGTTCCGTAGTAGCCTTTACCGGCTACCGGCTGTATGTGCTCCTACTACTCTGTTCATGAAGTATTTTACTTCCCCCACACTAGCTAGCTATTGTTATGGATAATGGAATTATAATGTGTAACAGTAAATAACCGTTTCTCCTATTAGAGCGTCGTAATTAACAAAAATAGTAACGCTTAAGTTCAACGGACAACCTCGCATGAGAGATTACACTGTTTTACAAATATCACTTCGTGACCTCGTTTCTGCCGCTGGAAGGTCTGAGAATCTCTGTCAAAAGAAGCGGTTGAGATGCTCTTTTTTAGGTTAAGACTATAACTGTAAAGGTGCCGAGTGCCGATACAGTCACATTTGCGCTTCTCATAGCCTGGCGGTGACAGAGTTTCGAAGCTACGCGGCTGGGTAGTGCGGTTGGCAAAGGGAAATGGGAACGCTAACAGCAAAGACTCGCTTTAGAACGTCTCGCTTGCCGAACTTGAGCACTTATTCATAGCAACTACTTACTGTTTGTAGTTCCTTTGGCCTGGCTTGGCTCGTTGCTCTGCAGCCCGTCTTACGCCACGATCCCGCAGAGTTGAACAGGCTCCCTAGCCAAGAAGCACAACTCTTTGCCGTCATTTGGAAGCGAAGAGCGCGTCTCCTTCTATCGGGCATCGGCAAAGGGAACGTTTTGAAGGTGACAGCCGCCTCTCGCGCTCTTCACCAGCTCGGACACGCCAGCGGTGTACTGGCATAAAACGGTGGCGAGGATGGAAGCTCAGAATCAGGAAGTGGAAGGAAAAGTTGAGTTGGGTGAAGATGGCGGGTTGACCCGGTCGGAGGTGCGCCAACTCGAGTACATTCGAAAGCTTGAGGAGAAGAACAAGGCGCGCGCGGCTATGGAAGAGCGGCAGAAGGCTAGTGAGGAGAGTATGAAGGAGAGACTCCGTCACGCATCTCTGGGCGGAAAGCATGGGCAGATCACAAGCAGGCTCTTTGAGCCGAAAAAAAAGGTCAGCTCATTAGACGATCGAGCAGAAGAAATGCTCGCCGCGGAAAAGACGAAGGCCATGCAAAAGATCGTCCGCAAAGTGCAGAGCCAAGGCCCCGACCCTCGCCATGCCGCATTTCTAGAAAAGCTAGCCGAGCAAAAGCGGCTGAGAGAACAGGAGGATCGCGAAAAAGCTGAAAAAGAGCGAAGAAGGAAAGAGAGCATTGCTCTTGCGGCTCGCAACATTGCGTTGCGTGGTCATCGCGAGTCGAAAGACGACGAAGGGGACGGGGAGAACGACGACGACAACGATGGTCCGGAAGACGATGACGTGGATGACCACGCTAAGGCAAAGGGGCCAGCGGCGCCAAGTGTGTGGAAGAAGCACAAAGACGCGGCTGAGAACGACAAGCTTAACAAATTTGTTCAGGAGCGAGGGCTTGATCGCGCGCGATGGGCACAAAGACACGGCATTCCCGAGTCCACCCAAGTTTTCTTTTGCTCAAGTGGGTATCCGGCCATCCGCGACGAGTTAGTAAGACGCGGCTGGTACGAGAACAAGGATAAAGAGAGTGACATCTGGGACCTCTACTTCACTACAAAAATGAACAAGTTCATGTCTAAATCGCTTCGCGAAGAGCAAATTACTAATCGATTTCTCGGGACTGGAGAAATGTGCTCCAAGGCCGGGATTTCTAAGAACCTAAAGTCTGTAAAGTGGTTTGAAGCCGCTGATCCGGACTCCTTCTTCCCTCGCTGCTACAATCTTGGCACATCGGACGGAAACGATTTCGAGGATTTCGTGAACGACTTTCGAATCACTGCTATCGAGGGTATTCTCAAGTTGCTAAGGCAAAAACTGACGTGCGCATCGTGTTCAGGCTTGACGCTCGAATGCGATGGATGCGAGGCAAAGCAGCCTGAGAAAATCATGGGCTCCCCATTCCTCCTTCAATCGGCAGTCAGGGCTTGCAACAGGCATATGAATAAGTACAACGACAATTACGTCGATTCTCCGTCTACCTTCGTGCCTCCAACGGTGACGATGGTTGAATGGGCCATATTGAAAGACTGCGCAGGGCAAGGTCTGACACTTCCTGCATCTTTAGCAACATCGTTTCGGCAATTCGCAAAATCCTCAAACATGGAGAAGCTCTTCACGCTCTTCACAGATTGCGTTGAGCGCGATGGCTTCACGTTAAATTTGGACGGTCTCGATGAGTCGGAGCAAGAAGCCAAGCACAAGGAAGTTAAGAAGCACACGCTGCATCAAATCAAGCGCATAATCGCTGCTGACGAGGATGGTCTTCTCGAGTCACAGCCTCTCGATAGCCAACTTCTTCAAAAGGCCATGGATACGCTTACGGCCTTGGAAGAGCATCGGGGCAACCAGGGCCGTTTGAACGGCAACGGCGGCAAAAATGTGTGGATTGTCAAGCCTGGAGGAAAGTCTCGAGGAAGAGGCATTCAATGCTTTGACAATCTTGAAAAACTGCTCCGATATACACGAGCCAACCAGCAGGAGACGACTTCATGGGTGGTACAAAAGTACATGGAAAACTCTCTTATTGTACACAAGCGCAAGTTTGACATTCGCCAATGGGCTCTCGTGACGAGCTGGAACCCATTGACGATCTACTTTTATGACGACTGCTACCTGCGCTTTTGCGTGGAAGAATACTCTCTTGAAAATCTCGAGGACCGTTTCATTCATCTTGCCAACAACAGCATTTCAAAGTACAGCGAAAAGTTCTTCTCCAGCCCTATCGAGGAAAACATGTGGAAACGAGACAGCTTCATCAAGTATTTGGATGAGACCGGTGTGAGTGGTGGAGGCCAACAGACGTGGGAGAAGATAAAGTCAGGCATACAAGAGACAATCCGAATGTCTATGTCATGCGTCCAAGATCTCATTCAGCATCGAGCCAACTCGTTCGAGATCTTCGGTTTCGATTTCATGATTGACGACGACTTTAACCCATGGCTCATCGAAATTAATAGCAGCCCTTCCATGGAGTATTCCACGAAGGTGACGGCGGACCTAGCCAAAGATGCATTGACCAGCGCGGTGGCATGCGTCCTTGATGCAAAGTATAAGACCGGGTCTGATGGCAAACGGAAGCTGAGGCAAAAGCCACCGTCCAATGTTGACACTGGGAAGTGGGAGCTTCTGTACTTTTCCCCGCACGAGTTTAGACGCAAGCTTGACGCGACGGACCTCACTGTGTCTGGGGCTGGGATCGAAGCCTACAACAAGGGCAAAATGGCTCGCATTCAGCGTCGTAAAAGCGCTGGATCGACGACTCCCAGAGAGTCTAAGAGTAGTGGGGAGGGCAAGGATTGCGAATGACAATCCTCGTCCATACATCAATAACTTTTTAAGAACAACACACAAGTCGCACAAATCAATTTCACTGTCAAAGATTTAATTACCTCCTTGTCTACACGTCAACCTCTTTTGGAGATGTGTTGTTGATCGAAGAGTCTAAAATTGGGGCATTTGTTACCTTAAAGAGGGAAACCAAAAAGATAAAATATATAAATGAAATGTAGGGGAGCCAAGACTGCAGCTTGGTGTAAAGAAAGAGGAGATGGTCAGTGTCTGAAATGTTTGAAGGTGGCAAAGCCAAGAGCGGCACCAACAAACCCTCCAACCGCGCCTCCAACCCCTGCACCGACGACGGATACTGAAGAAGCGCCGTCTGTGCCAATGCTCGTCACTTGAGTCGAGCTGCCCTGGCTTTGTGCGGCAGCCTGAGACATGATGCAGGTCGCAGCCTGAACCTCATCGCACCAATCCCCAACCAGGTCTTTTCGCACGAAGATCATGGAGCCATATGCCTCGATTTGGGAGTGCGTATTGGAGATTGCAAGACGATATCTCGAGTCTTCTTTCTCTACCCAGGCACTTCTGTCTGGGTTGAGAAGGTCGATATACTCACTCTCCGGCGAAACCGAGGCGAGGGCATAGTCCATGGTGAACGTAGGCAAACTGATGCTCTGGCTTTTGGAGTTTATGATGATAAGAATCTCCTGTCCATTGTAAATTCGGGAGAACGCCAACAGACCTCGATCTGTATCGGTCCACCTAAAGTATTGCTCCCCTCTTCGCAGAGGGGCACACCCCTTTCGAATGTAATTGAGCCTTCTTACTTGCTGCGAGATAGCATTCGGGGTGAGAAAAGGATCGTTTTCCCAGTCCGCGCTAAACGGGTTGGCAGTTTCCAACGGCCTGGCGATTCTGACAAGTTCAGAAGCTCGATCACGCTGAGCCATGCCCAAGTTCCATCCCGCGCCAGACCACATGGTCTGACGGTACAAGGTATCATAACCTCCAACAGCAGTCACTCCTGAACAGACGTTTTGGATGCGCTTTGTCGCCTCGTTGTTGCCAAGCTGCATTGCACTCCAATAACAGTCACCATTGAAGCCTTGCTCAGTACCATAATAGACGTATGGAATACCTTTGGCCGTGTGGACATAACTGTAAGCAGCAATTGCGATTCCTGGATTTTCTCTGTTCCCTTCCCCCACGAGAAGGCGGGGCCAATCGTGCTGGTCCATAACTAGCCAGAAAAGCTTTTCATCGGCCCGGCTCGTGATCGCTTTACGAGAAGCGTCTGACAAAGTACCTTCCAAAGACCTTGTTGTGGCGGAATTGCGGAAGACGTCTTTGGCATTTCCACCATGAGAAAGGTCATAGGTAGCTGTGAGCCCAGGAAAGTTTTGAGTAGGGTGTCGAGAAAAAACGGAAGCAAGTTCCTGGAGCGTGTTTCGTGTAACTTGGGTGAGCGAGTCACCCATCGTACCAAGTTGGCGAGCTTGCCAGTCATACCCCGCGATGGTTTCGCCAATAATGTAGAAGTTGGTCTTTCCGAGCGAGAGAGCATAGTCGCGAACGTGAGTGCAGAAATACGCAACAAAGCCATCTGATACGTGTTTAGCAGCATCGAGCCGGAACCCGTCAACATCGGCTGCAGCGATCCAGTATTTTGCCATCTCTGTCATAATATTTTGAACGTTACTGTTCGATGTCTCGAGATCAAACATGGAATCAACAAAGTCTCCGTACACAGTCGGAGCGAGCTCATCAAATTCCGTTGCGGACCCGCAACGGGAAAAGAAGTCTTGGTGCTTCAATGGCGGGAAGAAGGACTCCGAAAAATCGAGAGATCGTCGCCCACTGATGCTTGCTTTGTCGGTCCCAGGAGCACTTTCAGCGTTCCAAAGCCCCCACACGCAGCTAAGGTGATCATTTCCAACAGGTTTTCCGCCGACATAGCTGGTGCCAGCATCGCAAATGTGATTGATGACAAAGTCCATCACTACGCGAATGCCACGCTTGTGGGCTTCCCGGACGAGTTCCTGAAAGTCCTCCAGATTCCCGAATTTTGGGTCGATTTGAAGGTGGTTTGAGACGCAATACCCATGGAATTGACCTGCGCTATTGTAATGAATCGATGTCGCATAGAGTACCTCAATCCCGAGCCACTTCAAGTAATCCAGTCGATGAATGATTCCGCGTAAATCTCCTCCGTGACTGTAAAGGTGGACGTTGTAGAGGTTTCCTGAGCTCATTTCGTCCGCCTGAGTCTGCTCAAGATTGACGTGATCATTCGAGCCATCTCCATTATTGAAGCGGTCGGGCATGACCTGGTACATCGACAAATCGCCCCAGTATTCGGGACTTGGCATGCGAGTTGCCCCAGTGGCTGCGTACTGTTCCTCTCCGAAAGGGGTGAGGGAGGCAGCCCACGATAGGATGTTTTCCACTCCATTCTCTGCGCTTGGCAGTTGGTCGAGCGGAGTCGCAAAGCCTTGGCTGACTTGCAACCCGAACACCACAAGTAAGCTTGCCTTTGGAAGCATAGTTCACTCTGACTCTGATTGTTTTCAAGACTTCCAATCTCCAAGTCCAGTCCAGTCCAATTCAGGTTCTGGTCAAAGGTATCGGCGAGACGCGAAACTCATCAACCACGAGGACGGTTCACCCAAGCAAAGGAACGAGAGCAACGAGACACCCTGCTGGATCCCTATCTCGAAATTTCTATCGTTTCGCCTCACAGAGAAGAAGATCTTTTCGTGGGACTGGAGTGCTCCTGCGCTCAACACCAGTTTCAGCGGAGGCGAACGACAGTGAACTGCTGTAACCTCTGTCATAGTGGGGCGGCTCAACGCCGGGAACCGAACCCACAGTCAGCCATTTCTTAGAAGTCAAATTCGCCATTCCCACGGTTCAATCAAGTGGAGCGAAAGAAGATGGCTGGCTACTCCTAATTCACAATTGGCCTCGACACAGTCACCCTCACTGTAGACCCTACTTGGTACGGGCAGAGGGACAAACGTGCGGCTCGCAGGACCTTTAGTGCATTTGCGAGGATATTCGTGAGACTCATTTTCTCGGAATTCGGATTACACCCAGCACTGGGAAAATAAGTTGCCTTCCTTAGGTACAGAGAACGCGCTTCAAAACTGGTTTTTGGACAGATCTTGGCGCTGCGACAGACCGCGACATGTTAGATTTGTCATGTTTTCCATGTTCCCAGTGGGCCGCTTGCGGTCGCTTCCCCTTTTCCCCCTTTTGTGAAGCAATTTTCGTGCCATTCTTGCGATCTGCGTGATCAAAGCTCGATCGATACCGTTTTCTAGCCTCTTCCTACCACTGAGTCGACTTTTGTGCCGCGCAAATTATGCACACCTTGGTTTACTGTTCGGGCTGATGGGGTCTTACGACATTGATGGGTGCAATCACGGCAAGGGGTTGTACGTGCGATCTTTCCCAGACCTCTTGAACTGTCGATCCAATCAGGCGAGTTAGGAGAGTAACTCTGTGGGACATCATGGGACATCCCATTGATTCGCTCTGAGACTTTCCGTAACTTTCTGTGAGTTGACTGGTGAGCAACCGTGGCTAGCGCTCTCCCAAGCTGGGACTTTCGGAATCCAGGAGGGAGAACCAGGAAACGCGAAAGGCTTAGACTGTGCTGTTTGATCTCAGTGCACTGTCGCGCCTTGTCAAGACAAAGATCCATGCGGTAGATTGTTTGCGACAGTGGCGAGCCGCCCCGGCGCCAACATATTGCCAATCAAGTCGCGCGTGTTTGCTTATCAAGTCCATCCCACTTCCTTCACACGGGTGTTTTATTTACGGTTCGCTCGGCGAGTGGAGGCCGGTGGCACTGCTAGTAGACAGACTCTTCGCTGCGCAAGTTACTTGCTGTCTGGTACTACTACGAATGAACGACCCCACATGCACCACATGCTGAGCCTCTGCTGGATTTTCGTTCTTTAGCTGGTCTAAGGCTTTCAATTGAGTCTCGGCGGACCAATTTTTGGTCTATTCGCCAAGATCGCTCGTGTTACTTCGTTGTACAAGTGCAGGGTTGATGGCTCAAGACACCTTGATAAGTTTCCACCGTCGACCAAACCCCTTTTCATGAAATCTCTCCCAAGCCTTACCCCGTCATTCATTATGCGCCCAAAACAATCGCTTCTCGCAGCAGCCTTTGGTTTCGCTGTTGTTGTTCGAGCCGAAAACCCTTTGGTTGACTTCCCAGATGTGACGGGAAGCGACGGAAGGGCACAACTGCATCAGTGGGCAGCCAAACTCGCAAAGTATGGCGAATCTCAGTTTTCGGGGCAGCGTATGCCGAGCCCGGAGGTATGGAGCGACCTCGCGAGTTATCAAGTTTTTCCAGATCGTTTCAACAACGGGAACGCTTCAAACGATGGCCTCAACTGGGAAGCCTTTCAGACCGAAGAGACCGCAAAGAATGATATCCAAAACGTGCACGTCTACACTCATGGTGGTGACATCCGTGGAATGATTGACCGTCTGGACTACATCGCTTCTCTTGGGGTCGATATTCTCTTTCCAACAAGCATGTTCCTGAACAACGGAGGTCAATTCCATGGGTACTGCGTAAGTAACCATCTCGAAATCGACCCACGCTTTGGAACATTGCAAGACTTTCAGGAGCTCGTGCGCGAAGCACATAGACGAGGCTTATACGTGATTTTGGATTTTGTGATCAACCATGTCTGCGACGTCAGAACCACGTACAAAGACCCGTACCCAAGCTCTGGTCACGACCAATGCGTGCAGGGCCTCGCTAACCTCGAGAGCATCTGGAGCGAAACTGAGTTTCTCCAGAAGAATGCCGACTTCACGGACGGTCGAGGGGAGCTTGAGTTTTCCGACTCTTTTTTCCCGCCTTTGAAGAGACAGGAATACTTTTCTCGCTGTGGAAAGAGTGGTATCCCTGGCGGCTATGACACGTTTGCAGATGCCAAGTACTCTGACTTTGTCATGGAGATGTTTGACCTTCAGACGGCACATCCCGACGTTCATCTCATTTTGACGGAAATGGCTAAATTTTGGATAGCTGCCGCTGATGTGGACGGCTTCCGACTTGATGCTGCCAAACATACCTCCGATAGTCTCCTACCGTATTTTTCAACGCATGTGCGCGACTATGCGCTTTCCCTTGGCAAGAATAACTTTTACGTTATTGGCGAAGTCGTGCAAGGTCCAGAGTGGCAAGCGCGAATTCTGGGCACTATGGACAACGAGCTTCTGAGTCCGCGAACCACGTACGTTAGGGATTCAGTGTATGATATTGCTCAGATGCATCCCCACCAAAAGTTCCCGGGGTGCACTGCTGTGTACGACTTTGCCCACTCTGGATCACTGAAGGATGTAGTCAGGGGTGAGGCCAAGCCTTACAAGCTGCAGACTACACTGGAAGGTGACGACTCCCGGAATCTCATGCTCAAGCAAGGTGACATGGGCAACTTCTTCCTACACGTTGACATTCACGACTGGCCCCGCTTACTGATGGGCGAGAGCCAACGAAATGTTCCTGGTATCTTGATGGCTGGCTACGGTTACATTTTCACAGCCCGTGGAATGCCTCTCGTCTACTACGGTTCCGAAGCCGGGTTCAATGGCGATTGTTATTGGAGCTCTATGAACCTGCCGACCGAATCTGGGCTCGAGCGCACTCAAGCGCTTTGCTCCGGAGACGAGGCCGTGAGCAATCCAGATGCATTGTTTCGACAAACCATGTGGAAAGGCGCTGGGTTCAACCTCGGAATGGCTGACAGAGATCTCGCGGTGCCCCTGGTGAACATTGCGGCACCTAGCGGAGCTAAAAATCCTTATGACCAATCCACATGGCAAGACGACCCTTTTTTGCAGGCAAACCCAATCTCGGATCTTGTGAAGAGATTGACGTACGTCCGCAAAACTTGTCCGGCGCTGCGGCGCGGCGCGCAGTGGGTAAGATGGGCCGATCAAGACGATGGGGGATTAGTGGTATTCGCCCGGATCCTTGGTGATCAGGAGATTGTTGTCATGATCAACACCAGAGGAACCGTGCGAAAAGGTATCCCTTGGGTTTACCTGGACTATGACATTGCACAGCGATCTACTGAGCGACAGTACCAAAACCTTTTGAATCCTGACCAGGTTGCATGGTTGGACCCCGCCCCTGGCGGCGGTTACAAGCTCGAGGCTTATGGGTCCAGCGCAGAGTTGGGGGCTTACCAAATGGCCATCTTTGTCAGAAAGGATTTTGTGGACTCTGAGTGGTGCGACTTCTTCCAGACTTTAGCTTGCACGGGAACAGCTACGAGTGCACTCAGTACAGCACAGATTATGGAAGCTAGCGATGACGTAAAAGTGGTCAACGGTCTGACTCCAATGTTGGCAGGAGTCACTGGAGCGCTCGTTGGTTTCGGCTCTGCAGCTGTTGCTTTCGTTGCCATTCGTAAACGATTTTTGAAGTAGCTCGTAAAGAGAAGGGAAATAAAATGATCTTACACGCCTCAATCCAAGACTACATTGTTCGAGGGAGAGTAAAGTTTTTGGCCGGGTAGCAGACGCCAGAGTCAAAGCAATGGTTTGGATTGTTGAGCATGAATCCGTCAACTCCAAGGGCGACAAAGTAATTGATCATCCCCGGCGTTTCAATGGCAAGAAAGTAGACAAGAACCATCTAAGAAAAGGGAAATGTCGAGCTGTGAGGGTCTATCGTGACTGCAAGAGTGATGCTCCCCAAAAAAACTCAACTTACAAGTCCTGCTGCATGAGCGTTAGGAATGACCCATGTGTTGAACAAGAGTAATTCTGCACTGATCGCATAAATGTTCACGTTGAAGGGAACCATGAGAGACATAGTCGGGGTGTAAAGCAGAAAGTCCTTCTCCAAGGTCACGTTTGGTTGCATGTAGTACAGAAGGTGCTGGAATTTCGTATCACCTGTTGAAATGAAGGTGTTTTGCGTGGCGTTGTTTCGGCATATTGAATCAAGTGCCAATGGAATTGCCGAACTGTTTTATCAATACCAAGTATAAAGATGTAGGGAACGAGCCCAGCATGAGTGAAAAGTTTGCCCGAGACAGTGCCAGACCAGCACAAAAAGACTTACATGTTGGGATCCTGCTTCACCTCGATGTTCAAGATTAAATCGCGCTCCAGTGCACCCTGGATAATTTCGTCCATTGTGTAAGGAAACTCTGAGATAATTTCCCCTGTTCCTTCCCGCTTGAGGCGCAAGTTCTCTTGCAGCCACTGCAGGCTATACTCATATACAGCACCACTTCCATTCGTCGTCCTTTCAAGCGTTTGGTCGTGCATGACAATAAGCTGCTGGTCTAGGGTCATTCGCATATCGACCTCCACGGAGTGATATTGCTTGGATTTTGCGAAATCGAACGCCTCGAATGAATTCTCTGCATACCCGCTTGTCCACACCCCGCGATGGCCAGCAACAAGAATCTGCGGCTCGTAGTATGGCAGTGGGTTAGTGAGAAAGTAAAACATCTGTGTAATCCAGAATAGCGTGAAGCATCCGAGCACCTGCAGGAAAAGTATGAGACAGTCTAATTTTACTCCAAGACCTCTTGTTTGTGATTTTGGTCTGCCGTTTGGCTTCTTTTCGGCTTGGGCCTGATTCATTTGGCGCAAAAGAAACCACTTCTTTATTGCCGTGGCAAACAGGTGAAGAAATAGAAGAATTGCAAGCGCGTTCCAGAGAAAGATAACCAGTACCCTGAGAGCATTTTTGAATCGTGGCTGTTAACTTTGAGGATGATTTTGGCACTTAATTGTTGCAATGTAGAACTTACCACACCTTGAAGCCTCCTGTGACCAGGCCGGCAAAAAACCGGAAAACCATCGTAGACATGCCGGCAGCGCCGGCCCCTGTCCAGCGAGTTCCAGTTCCAGCCCCAGCTCCTGGCTGACTGGTGGTTGAGGTTTGGACGACGCTGTCCTCTAACGTCAAATCGGAATGCCCGTTCGTCTCGACGGAGTTTGGAGGTTGTGGCCTCATCTCCAACTCTGGAGATGGGTGATTGACAATTTTGTTCTCGTAGATCGCGACGACCAGCCTTTTGAGGAGGTACGAGAACAGACCAGAGATCACCAACAGGAGCTCAAAGTTGGGCACGCTGCTGCTTTGATCCCGCAGCTCCTCTGGTTTGGCCAGCCAGTAAATCATGATCAAAAAATAAATCACTACCAAATATAGGGCCATGACACCCCCTATGAACCTCAGAGGAGCGGCAGCTAGCTCGCGGTTGTCTAACATGAGGAAGAAGAGCTTGTCGTCATTAAAAACCGAAATGGAAAGCATATACCCGACAAAGTACAGTATTCTTCCAACCCTAAGAATTTCAAGCACGTCAGGGAATTAGCAGCCGTTCGAGTGTTGATTCGACCCACAGAATAACTTACATTCCCGCGTCGTATTTGTACATTGAATCCATGACCAGGATGGTGATCGAAAGCACCAATTGAGAAATATTGGAAAGGATAGAAGAGTACACCACTAACGTAGCTTTGTTGGGGTGGTCGATCCCTTCGACATCCTGGCCAATTGCTTTTCTCCCGACCTCGAAATTCGGAGATTTCCAGTATAGTTCCGCGTCGCAAAATATGTACCAGACGTGGAAAAGGGTGAAATAGAACATCAGCAAGAAATTGCCCAGGTCGGCCTGAGCGGCTTCGGCAGGGTCCCCGCCCTGTTAACAAAAGATACCGATTACAACGTCTGTGAGTGGAGTTGTGGAGGGCAGCAAAGTTTTTCAGGCAGTGAAACTTACGTGATACAAATCTTCTTCTGAATCTTTGTAAGGGCAGTACCCATTCAAGAGGCGGAGAATGAGAGAAGTGGATATGAGCATCGTGAAGAGCGTTTTGAGCAGAAAGGACGTATCACGAAATTTCAGCGGCGACTGTTCGTTTCCCGGAACGACCTTCGCCTCAACACTAATAATTCCGTTTGACTCGTTTGCCAGTCCGTATCGTCGAACGTAAAATTTTACGCCAACGTAGTGATGCACGAAGACGCACACGAAACTATCAAGCAGGAATGACAGGTAGAGCACAGTGAATACTAGCCTGGTGAAGAAATAGCCACCATGTGTCGATGAGCTGTCCACGCGAGTCACCGAGCTGCACCCAAGAACGACTGAAAATATTAAATATAGCAATGTAAAGAGCGCAAATAAGCTCTCAAGGCATACGGCAAGACCAGATCCGAATTTCAGTACTCTTGCGTTGGAAGTCCCGCTTAAGCCAAGGATGTGCACAGATTTGCGAAACGCTCCAGGAAAAGGAGTTGGAAAGGATGCGGCACTCCCTGCTGCCTTTCTGTGGTGTTCGAATTGCGTCTCCCACCAGCAATTCGTCGCGCCAAGCATCACGAACAGTGATGAAATTGTATAAATGGCGCTCATTACAATGTTTGCGTTTCGAGAAGTGCTTGGCGCAGTGAACGCGAAAAGAAATCGGCTCACAAACATGACCAAAAACATGACGAGAATGCCTAAGCCGGCAGACATTGGGCCCCACAAAGCTTCGGTGAATAACCTATGTGCCATACTTTCCTTTTGAGTTTTCGATGCTGACTTTGCACTGTGCCAGCCCCAGAAGTAAGTGACGAGCATCGCAAACGACGTCCAGAGCCACGGGTCTTGTCCTCCACCAAAGTTTGAGGATAAGTAAGCGGCGCCCATAGCGCAGCTCGTTGGGTCGTGCACGTCGTACAGAAAGCAGTCGCACTTGGACACCATTGCCGTGGCATTCATTGCCAAGTAGTCCACGTCGCACATGGTATCCGAGCTTGGGAATTGCTCAAACTTCGCGAGGAGACTGCCGCGTTGATCAGCGTTCAATCACTTTCCGCAAACGAGGGCATTGATCGGTACCCGAAAGTCGCCTTTTAGTTTCCACTCTTCAGTGCTCAGCGCTCAATACCAAAGGTCGTTCTTTTCAAAGATCTCAAGCCCAAGTTCGGCGCTCAAGTGCTCAACCCCCAATCCTTTCAATGATTCCCGAATCAAGCCCACGCCCAGCGCTCCAGTCTCGCGTGCGCAGTGCGCAGTGCACAGTCCACGGTCCACAATGCACAGCCAACGCCACTGGACCGTTCGCTGTGAAGGTGTCACGGTCACACGGTCACACGGTCTGAGTTGACAGCGAATGAAAGAATGAATTCTGAATCAGCTTTTGGATACCAGTTTCCTCTCTTTCCTCCGAGTCTGTTCTGCTTACCAGCCTACCGGTACCGTAACTTCTAAGCATTCACTTGGTCGGCTCTGACAACATCTGACAACCGTGGTGAGAGTGGTGAGGAATACTGTACCGGTACCGGTACCGGTACTGAACTGTATTGTTTCTTTCGTTTCTCTCACTTCACTCCTTCGTCATGTACATCTTTATACCGCTTTTGACTTTTTTGACTTTGACATCATTGGCGAGTGCAACTTTCCTCCTCCGCGGCTCGCCTATCATACGTACTCAGTACTGGGTACGTGTACAACGACTTCAATGCTCCATGGTCCATAGTCAATGTCGAATGTCGATGCATCACCTCAAGACTTCGAACTTTGAACTTGGTAACCAAAAACTGTAACCGTCCAAGCTTTTCAGAATTCAGAACATAAAATGCAAGTATGCCGCAGGTACTCGAGGACCAAGCTCGGAGCCCGACGAGGATCAGTTGCGGTATCCGGTTGACTTCGGAGCTCGTGAGGTGCCTCGCAAGTGACACACCTGGCTCAGACCACTCTCCTCGTCTCTGCGGGATCTCCGAGACACAGCCTTGGTGCCTGGCGCTGTGTCGATGCTTCAAGGCTTGGGTGAACCTGCAGGAAAGGAACAGCTGGAACAGCTGGAACTGCTGAAGCGAAGGAAGAACGGAGCGAACGGAGCGAACGGAGCGAACGGAGCGAACGGAGCGAACGGAGCGAACGGGCAAGGGAGACGAGCGTTTCTCTTTGCGCAATGGAGGCCGAGTTCTCTGAGCGCACGCAGCGTCTTCTACACGCCACGCAAAGCGCAGTCTTCGCCGACAGAAGCCTCCCTTGGCGTGAGCGGGTGTCCCAGCAGCACGCGAAGGACCGCAGCCGAAATGGCCCCCGGCTCGAAGCGCAGAGCGGGAGGCAGAGAGAGGAGCAGGGGGAGAATCAGGGGCAATCCGCGCGGTTGAGAGGCAGGCTGGACCCGCGTACTCTGGTGTGGAGCGCTCCAAAGATCGCTGGCCGTTCTCGGCCTTTGCGTGCAGTCTCCGCTTCTGGGGCACGGAGTGAGAGCGCGAAAAGCGGTAGCAGCAGCAGCAGCAGCAGCAGCAGTAGCCGAGGTGATAGGAAGAACAAGAGCAGGAGGAGCTGCGGCTGTGAGAGGGAAAGCCCAGAGCGGCAGAAGGAGAAGATTGCGAGTCGAAGATCAGGGCGACCGCTATCAAGTGACAAGCTGGTGCGAGAGAGCCAAAGCGAAGTAAAAGGCCATATGCGGAGCGAGAGCAGCGGCTCGGAGCTTTCAAAATCAGTGGAGACGCTGGACGAACCACGCTTGACTATTCAGGATCTTTCAGACGACAGCTGTGATGTGAATAATGTGCATACCATCGAACCAAAGTATGGTCTTCTACAGGACAGCGTGCATGTGGAGACGAGAACGAACGATACGCACGGCGAGGAGACGGTTCAAGCTCTGGGCGACTCGCCATGCAAATCTGAGAGGGGCGCCGTCAATCAGGCTAGGCACGTCTCCAAAGATTCTGCGGAAAGCATTGCTATGTTGGGTTCAACTGTTGGAGAGAATGTCATTATTCGTGACGATTGGTTAGATAGAGGAAAACCTTTTGACTGCGAGGGAGGCATTTCCTCCGAGGAGCTGGACGAACAGATCTGGCAAGTGTGCAATACGGAGTCGCAGATGAAGGATGTCCTTGCAAGTAGTGCATTGAAGCTTGATGAGTTGGCCAAGCTTGAGGAAATAGTGGCTGAACAGCATGAAAAGCTGAAAGAATTGTGGTTTTTTCGAGCGTCCAAAGAGTAGACTGCAATGTTCAAAAGCTAGCGTGTTAGCTATCGGTCTTGATTGAGAAATAAGAAACGAAAAGTATTTAATAGAAAATATCTCTTTGATCGCTCCGTTAAGTCGCTCATAGTCATGGGAAACATTGTATACGTGCGCCGAGATGCGAAGATATAATTTGCCTCGAACATTTTTGACAGGACATTCGATTTTGTACTTGTGAAAAAGGAGCTCCTGAAGTTGAAAAGCGTGGTCGGAAGTGGCACACCCCGTCAAGCTGGTTGATGGCAATGGCACCAGGGCCATTGGCCCAGCAACAAATGCAGACTCATACGACGCAATTTGGTGATCGGCAGAATTCCAAGAACGGACCAAATTTGCAGCCGCGCTTACAACTGCTTCGTGATTTTCATTTCGAAGTCTCTCGGGACCATAAGACTCCCAAAAATCAAGCACCACTGGAAGCGCGAGGGCGGGGGCGTAGTCCCTGCATCCATCCCAAAAGAAAGCCTCAGGGAACGACTCATCAGATCCATGCGAAGTTACCCGTGGAGAGATCTTATCCACCCAGTGATCATCCCGGATGTGCAAAAATCCGCACGAACGTGGGGCGCACAGCCACTTATGGCAGTTGCCCACATAAAACTCGCACTCCATCAGGGAAAGATCCAGTGGAAGCGCGTTAGGGCCATGCGCACCGTCCACCAAAACCGGAACTCCGTATTTGTGAAAGATCGTAGTGAGGTTTTCCACGGGCAGACTTAACGCCGTGTTCGACGTGATGTGATCAATAATTCCGAGGCACGCGCCTTCTGCCGCTCCGCTTCTTAGTTCATCCTCCAAGGCCGCCTCCAGAGCCCCACTTTCCAAAGGAAGCGGCACTTGAATCTCCACTCCTTTCGCGTGGCGTCTCACCATTCGTTTGACAGCCCCGTACCCAGTATCAAAGTAAATCATTGTCGGCGCTGGACCCGCAGACCCGGCCTTCGTCCGAGCGCAAGCCGCGCAGCTTGCAATGACAGCATCTAGAGCCGCGGTGGCGTTTTGCACCAGCGCGATGCGGTCCGCTCGCACAAAGTCAGCCAACCGATGTGCGCTGTACGCCAGGTGCTCGAACAGCTCCCTATCCAGGTGCCTCAGCGGCTGCCTGTCCGCGTGCTCCCGCCACGCCGCAGCAAGTGACGCGCCGCACGTCAACGCCCCACCGAACGCCCCGTGGTTCACGAACGTCCATTCCTCTAGGTCAAGCCCGAACCTTCCCCTGCGCCACTCCGGAGAGCCCTTCTCCAGCTCCGAAGCCGACGCTGACGCCACTCCGTCCAACTTTCGCCCAACCTCGAACGGCAGCGACGGTCTCGGCCGCCTCGACGCGAGCAAGCTGCCGAGGCCCTCGCCCATGAAACTGCCAAAGCCCTGAAAGCCCTGAAAGCCCTGAAAGCCCTGAAAGCCCTGCGGGCCGGGCTGCGAGGTTTGAGAGAGCCCTCGCCGCCATTGCGAGAGTGCCGCTCGCGCGCTAGGCATGGCGGCGGTCCACACCGTGCAGCACGAGCGCTTTGGGGGGCGGATTCCAGCGCTCCAGGGCCGACACCGTGTGCACGTCCGCGAAGAAGTCTGGGAGAGAGGAAGAGAGGAAGAGAAAGAGTGGAGTTAGCGGACCAAAGTGAGTCATGCAAAGCCAGGACGTTCCCTGCCAGGGCTCGTCGAGCAACTTACCGCGGTACTGCAAGGTCTTTGTGATGTCGAACAAGTCCATGAATGCACCGAGTTTGAATTTGGATTCGTGGCGACTCTGGCGTGACATTTGCGTCTGGCGCTCGCGCATCTTTTGGCTCGCGCGGATGTGGTAACGGATGTTGAAGCAGAGCCTGTCGCCGCAGGTCACCAGTGCAGTCAAAATGTTAACAAACCAGGCGATGCGCAAAGCGAGCTTGAAGAGCAACAGGAGCAAGAAGATGCAGAGAACAAACGGGCCAAGTAGATACGGAGAAGCTTCGCTGAAGACGGCGACTTGCAGGTGGTTGTCTGGCGGCAGCATCTGGATCATTGAAACAATTGAAATGAACAGACGAAGTACCACTGCACCTTCAAACACCGCTGCGCCGATGTCAGGGGTGGCGTTAAGCACAAATTTTGCAACAGGCCTCATGCAGGAATTGATAAAGTAGAGCTTTTCGCTCACGTACAGAGCACACAAGTGCAGCCCACCCAGTGGAAGAAGGATTGGGACCACCCCCGAAAATGCGACACATGAGATGAGTGTACGCAAAGTGGCCAGGTAAACGTCACCAATGATCCACTCTGGCGGTTCGTATTTAACGTGTAAAAGATATTCGGTCCTTGTGCCACCCCGGAGTTTCTCTCGAGCCTTGAGATACAAGCGCTTCCCAATCGCAAACATGAAAAGTGTTTTAAGAAAATACAGCACTTCCGTGAGTACAATCGTTGCAAGTATCTCTTCCGTCCACCAACCAAAGCCGAGGAAATTGCTGCTAGGAAGAAGAGCGGGCCACAATATGGTAGAAGGCACATACACAGCGAAGAGCACCGTCAATACCAAGTGATGGATTCTGGACGAATGAAAGGGGTTACCGTACAGATCAAGTAAGAATGAGAAGCCCAATCTCATCGCTTCTTGGCAAAGAATGAGGACAAGAGCACCGCCAACAAACCCTGTACCGTCGAGTGCAGAGCGGAAGAGGCTGAAGCCAATCAAGTTGCAGACAAACGATGTGGCGGCCAGGCAGCAGAAGAAAAGTCCCGGCCACTCGGATTGCGCGAATGAGTGAGGAGATAAAAGGAATTTCCAATTGATGTTCGTGGGAAACACATCCTCCACACCTCCTATAGCTCGATATGGCGTAGCAGGGGCACCAAAGATGAGTTTCAAGTGATGGGTCAAGAGTCCATCCCCATCAAAATGCAGCAAGGAGCGCGCCAGAGCAGCTTGCTCGGCTGTTTTGAACGTGACAAAAACAAAGTCTACGGGGGCCTCCTCGCGACTGAAGGAGCCTATTTTTTCCTCAAAGAACAGGTCGTCAAAGTAGTTCTCGCTCATCTCTTCCAAGGCCTCCCGGAGCAGCTCAAGCTTTGCAACTGCATCGCTGTATTCTGTTGTCTTTGAGTAAAGCTCACTGACTTTCTCTTCATAAACCAATATATCTTGCTTCATTTTGTACCACTTGTCCGCATTGTGTGCCACTTTGTGTAGAACGCTGCTGCAGTTGAGGATGCTTTCTACTTTGATCTTGGTGAGCGGCACGGTGAGCTCTTTCACGAAGCGAGCACGCTTGCCGTACGACTTTTCAAGCTCCTTTTGCAGCCTGTTTCTCTCTGCTTGCTCCTCCAAGAAAAACTCTTCGAGGGAGGCTGCCTCAACGGGATCCATAAGGTGAGGGCTTTGGACAAGAAGAAGAGTTCGCGCAGCCTGATAGGCGTCTTTGTCATATGGAGCCCTTACTTCTCGCATACTGGGCGGAAGCGTAGAGGTATCTCGGCAATATTATCGCGAGCATGAACGCGAAAAAGGCGTCAAGAATTATCAGTGCGTCAGTAAAATTCCGGCATGTATCCATGTAGCAACGAGTCAAGGAGATGGAATGCAGCATGTTCTGAATCACATCGACGCCATCAGCGTTCTTTTCTCTGGCCAATGACAAGCTTCCACGATTTACCAGCGAATAGCAAACAACGGTCGGCGCAGCGAAGACTGTCCAGACTAGCAAAGAAAAGAATATGATTCTAGTCTGTCGAAAGATGGCTTTCACAGTATTGCCGAAAAATTTTCCAAGATCGCCTTCGGAGACCTGGAAAACGCCAAGCTTTGAGTCTCGGTCGACTTCCAAATGAAGTCTCTTTTCGATATAGTACTTTGAGCTCGACAAGTATCCCCCTCCTTTGTGCCCTTTTCTCCCAGCGCGCCCTATCTCTCTCCAAATTTTCTGCCTCTCTTATCGCGTCTTCTTCGGCTCTGGAATTTGTTTCTTCAATTATTGCCATGCAAACTGGACAATGAACGCTACTCTCCTCGCCCGCTTCTTGTTTCTCTTTTAGATAGCAATACTTGCACATTGCCCAATGGCAGCATGGGTACAAACGCACGACGTAGTCGGTGCGCATGCACAGCTGACACTTCTCCTCGTCTTTGAAACTATCATCTTCAGTTGACGAGACTCCGACTTTTGATTCAGCATCCTCTTTGCTGTCCTCGGAAACATTCTCTTGACTGCCCTCGTTTTCCTCATCGGAGGATACATCGTCGTCCGAAAAATCATCTTCGGAGTCATCGCTTTCATCATCATCTTCGTCTTGGTCCACATCTTCCTCCTGGTCGTGAAGAGCGTCAGCGTCAGCATCATCGCCATTGTCATTGTCAAGATTACCATTGTCGCCAAAGTCGCATTCGTTGCTCTGACCGTCGTACGGCCCGTCTTCCTTGTGAACTTGCGTGGAATCCCGAGTTGGTAAGTCTGGGGCTGTATCTTCCTGATGGGGTATTGTACCTTGCTCTCTTTCGGCGTTTAGAAGCACATCTGGAGGTGCTGGTCTAAAGACGACGTTCTTGTTAGCCGGACTACTGGGGCTGTTCGGGATCCACTGTGGGCGATCACCGGGCGGCGGTTGCCGACGAACTACAACCGGAGGAAGTGGAGAGCTCGGAGAAATTGGATGCGACTGGGAGACTGGGGAGAGGATTGAAAGAGGCGACGTCACGAGCTTTTGCTCGACAAAGCCTGTTTGCCCTTGGAAGACGCTCTCTACATGAGCAGATTCGGTCACAAGCGCAGGCGCAGGAGTCGGTGGCGGCGGGCGCTTCACAGGAGACTTGGGCCGGGAAGTGCCTGAGGAGACATTGGGCTTATCCATTTCTGCAAGTCTCACCTTGTCGCATGCCTAATTGTGAGGCGGTCATACATTCCCCAAGCCGCCACGACGGTGTTTGCTTCTGGTATTTTGCTTTGGCAACCACAGGGCTCCAGTTCTTCTGAAAGAAAGCAACCCGCGGGTCAGGTTGCAAGTTGTGTCGCTCGACTCCAGGAGCACTCTGGCAGCTGACTCCAAGCGTTTGCGCAAGAGCTGCTACTTTAGCCTTTGAAGGAGTTGGACTTTGATGTTCGTGCAGAACCTTCTAATTTCTCATTCACTGTCCTGACCATGCGTCTCCGCAAGTCCTTTGCCCCGGGCCTGAGTTCGCAGGCTCCGCGGCGCCGCGAGGACATTGAAACGGTAGTGGAAAAATTCTTTGATCCTTATTAAATTTGTTAAGGAAGAGATAGAGGTATATCCGAGTACAGCATTAAGAATCCAGACCAGCAAATGATTATGGTTTTCTCCTGGAGATGATACGCAAGGAAATCCACTTGCAGATTGCCAACAGCGTAAGGCTTCCAAGTTTGTACATGAGCATTGCTGCCGAGATGTTGAATCCGTCCAAGAATACCATAATCTCATCTCCGTAGGCTATTCGTGGAACAACATTCTTTTTGAAGCGCTTCCACATCTTTTCAATGAATCGAGGGCTAGGATAGTAGGTGTTCCGTGGGGTGGCGTCGGTAGAGCTGCATGTATTGTACCGCAAAAGCTCTTGCTCTGTGCCAGTCCGTATATCCACACGCCTCCCGGAAAAGATTGCGCAAGGCTTCTCCTGGTCGGGACTGTCTTTTATCTCCAGCCAACCGTATTGACCTCTGCCTGGATAAATTCCGTGACTGTACGGCCCACCTTTACTTGTTGGCTTCGCATCTAGCGCAGCAGCTTGAAAGACCGGAAACCCGCCTGCCACGTGCTCGCCATCGTCCACTGCTAACATATGAGCGTCACCGCTTAGCATGATCATCTTTTTGTCGAGCCCTTCTCTTCTAATGAATTCTGCAATGTGGTTCTTTTCCGGAAGAAACTCACCCCACTTGGTTCTGTTGCTAACCCAGGGCATGGTGTTCACCCAGACAACAAGTTTGCTCGACCTGGAAGCTTCGCGCAGCTCTCGTTTGAACCATACCAGCTGTTCTTTGCCAAGAGCGGTTTTTTTCGGAATCTTTGAGGAAGATGTGTCCGTCACCAGAAAGCGCACTCGACCGATTGTGAACGCAAAGAAGACTGACGACTTCACGACCTTGGCCCTGGCGTGGCTCTCGTTCACATACGCAGGAAGCGGGTATGTCGGAACCGCGTCCAGGAAAGCCGTTATTGATGACTCGCGGGCAGGAGACCCTTGGTGGCTATTGTTTGGGCCGTAGTCATGGTCGTCCCACATGTAGGCGAGAGGAAGGTTGGCGAACATGTTACGTTGCCTCTTGTTGCTCATGACTTGGTCATACATCCTGTGAAAAGCCGCCGGATTGTTCACCTCAACATTTCCATAGTGCAAGTCGCCAGTGTGCAGGAAAAATAAGGGGTCGTGTGAGAGAATCACGTCAAAGATGACGGAGTCGGAGTGATTATCCGCACACGAGGCAAAGCCAAATTCAAAGTCAAACGCCTCGTCTGCGGGAAGAGGCGTCCGAAACGCTCCATGATGAGAAGACTGAAATTTGCCGTTGATGTCATACACGTACTTTGTTCCGGGCTGGAGCCCATCTAGTTGAAAAGTAGCAATCGACGCCTTGCTCGCCACAGCAGTCCATTCGCCAACAGCCGAAGGATTGTCCCTTGTCCGCAAACTCAACCTGGCTTCCTCACCAGCATCGACCCTGGCCTTCACAGTTAAAGATCTTTCCGTCAGAGCACCGCTCCAAGCCCAGTGCACCCGGGACTGCGCAACGCACAAGCAGCAAGCCAGAGTCAGAGCCGTACGCAACATTTCGATTCGTGTCGTCCCGATTCGACCGTGTGTAACGTGCACATGAATGAGTGTATCTGTTTATGTGCGACTGTGGCTGTGACTGCAGCCTTGACTGTGTGGCGAACGGTTGAGTGCGTCAAGCCGGTCGAGATCGGTCGAGCCTCCAGCACAACTAACTGCGAGGACTCTGACCGCGGTTCCCACTTCTCCAACTGTTTCTACAGTGGCTGACTGATATCCCTTTGGTTCCAAGGGTTCAATCATGTTCAATCAGTTCAATCCAAGCTTTCGTTCTCTCTTCTTGAACTCATAAATACTACTAATAATATCTATAGTGAGGTATGGCGTACTAGTACTCCCTCCGTCAATCTGTGACCACCGCAGTCACTGGACTAGGACCGGGTAGTACTCTTCGATGGCACCGGTAGCAACTGGGGCTTGCCTGGCTTGCCTTTACTATCTTTTACTGACTGTTACTGTATGCCTCAGAGCATCTCAGAGCATCTCACAGCTCGCGTTGACCGTGACTACTGTCTAGCCCTAGCTAGTAGAGCTGGCAAGGGATGGGAGTCTCGTGTTCAGTTTGTTCAGGGAGGCTTTTGTTATATTGTTATATAATTTATTTGCTTCTTCGCGAAGGTGCGCGAAGGCGGAAGGCAAAAAGAAGGAAGGCAGGGAGTTGCGCTGGTGGCCGTTTCCGTGTGGGCGATCAGCGGTTCCCTTGAGATCTGCCCCATCTTCCTCGCATCTACCTAGGGTGCGTCTCTTGCTCCTTTTGAATTTTGGTATCTCCTCTCGAGTTTGCCACTTGCGACAGACGGGTTGGTAACTTGAGCCTCCGTGCAGTGGGCTCGTCTCTCTTTCTCCGAGTTGAAAAGCAGCCGGGGAGCGCAGCGCCAAGTCGGGAAAGAAGAGTGTTTTCGAAGGTGGGTGAGATCTTTCTTCACGAAAATGCGTGCGATTGGTGCGCAGCTCCGGAGACGTCACCTTGGTGCGGTCCTGGGTCGACGGACTCCACCTTTTCCGGGACACAGCGACGCTCGGCAGCAGTGGCAGCAACAGATGGTGCAGCAGCGACGTGGGATGGCATTCTTCCGCAAAGTGTCGTTTCCGCCAAAAGAGAACATTCCGTTCTTGTGGTTAGTCTTCGGGGCGCTTTTGGTGAACGACTGCGTCAACCATGGCCAGGCTCTTTATCGCATGAAGACACAAGAGTGGATAAGACAGGCCCAGACAGAAACATGGGGTGCGGAGAGGGTGATTCGGGCTCTGGACAGTCTCCTCGAAGCACTTCAAATTAATCATGGCTCAGGATGGACCGGATGGCTCAATGCTGCTCCTCAGATGCTGAGCAATGATGTGTTAGATAAAGCAGTCCTGCCTGGGCTTCGCGGGGAGAACGCAGACGTGGTGGACATCAGCGCGGAGCTGTTGTCTTCCCTGCTTGCGCAGAGGCAGGCACAAAGCCTGATTCTTAAGAACGAGCAACTTTTGGGCTCAGTCATTACAAGTCTGGAAAAGTGGAAGGATATGAACTGTCTGGACTGTGGAAATCCGGCGCCAAGCATCGACTCACTGACAAATTCGCTGTTGGTGCTCTGCAAGGCAAGTAGTAAGCATGGGCTGGATCCTCTTCTTCGCGCAGAGATGTCTCGAATCGTGCAATTGGTCACTGATCTGAGCAAAAAGGTAGAGTCCGCGTCCCTCGAATCGCGTCGCAAACTTTTTGGAGGAAAGCGTATTGATTACTTTAGCTTTAACTCCTCTGTTATTACTTCACGCGACGCTCACCCAAATTTCGTCAAGCACAGTGACCGGTGGTACATTGGTGTAGGAAGAACGGTCACTGAGCTGTGTGATTTTCTTGCGGAGCATTATCCGGAGAAGTCAATTGAGCTTATTCCTGCGTTTAATAGCCTGACGAGGGCGCTGAGTCCAGTCGACTTTAGCTCTCTCTCACGGGAGTTTGACGATATTTTCAGTCCAGTCGATGACTGCCCAACTTTCGAGCTGGGTCTCAAGCTCGAGAAGGCATCTCACGGAATTCAGGTGTTTCCCGAAAACTTGCCGCGTAGCGAGCTGGACTTCTTCCGCCGTACCGCCAGTGTCTTTACGGATTCACAGAGTACTCTCTACGCTCGAATCATCAGATCTCTGGAAAGTTTGGAGCAACGCTGGGATTCCGTCTTCTCGCTTCTTAACGGCGCTGCCGTTGGGTTTCTATGGGGAGCGCTTCGAACCACGATCGCCTTAAGAAATGTGGACGCTACGTCGCTATTTCCGGGACAACCCGCGAATACCTTCCACACCCAGTACGCAACGCACCCATCTGGCATGAATGGCATCCCCCAGCCGGGCAACTTCAGTGGACCATCTGCGGCCAATTTCCCAAATGGCCATTTCCCAGGGCCTGGCCAAGGGTATCCGCCACCCCCCCAATTCCCAAATACGCCAGGAGTGGGACCTGTCCCTCATGGAATGGGACCTGTGCCACCAGGAATGGGTCCGAATGCTGCAGGTTCTGTGGGCCAATTTTACCCGCATAACGAGAGTATGAATTCTTTTCAGCAAACTGCTCCATCCAATTGGCGATCTGCTCTGATCTTCAAGCATGCTCGCCTCGCTGCTGCCGGGACCGTGGTGATGGTCGCAGCCAATGAGCTTGGCGATATCTTGGGTCACTTCGTTTGGATTCAAGATGTGAAAACACAGCTCAGCCTTGCATTTCCAAAGGCGGTAATCGATCTCGCGCTCTTCCTCGGCGTGTTACGCACTGCGCCTTTTACATTCTTGCCAACGATGCTTTGCATTCGGGCTCCTGGATCAGACCTTGTGGCCGTCGAAACATCCTACGCTGGTTCTAATGGCGACCAGATATGACACTAATGAACTGCCAAATTTTCTTTTCGTCCTCCACTTTTTCCATTCGCTCTCCCTTTGCCTCCTCTCCTTTTTCTTAGAACAGCGTCGCTTCAATAGGGCAAGCAGACAAGTGCAAATCTAACTGAGGGCTGCCTTCCAAATACGAGAATACGAGAATATGAGGACGGAGATTGGTAGAACTGGAAAATAAAGTCTTTCGCCAGAGCCCGACAGGACTCCTCCGCGATCTGAGGAGGCCTTCTCCAGCCAGTCATAAAATCTTACACGCTCCATAGGCGGGGACGGTAGTTATATGGTACTGATTGATAGACACTAACTGGCAGTGGTTGTTGCTACGTGTATTACGTAGACCAAGGCGATAAGATTCCAGCCTCAGCAATCCTCAACAGGTGAGGAGAAACAAAAGTAGTTCCGGAGGAATCATTCGCGAACGCGGATGCCAAGGAATCCCGTCAATAGGCGCGTGGGTAGCAGTGTATAGCACAATCAGGCGCTCCTCCACACACTAACACATACCCGTACACGATAGTACTTTGACCCCTTCACTGGAAGCGTACGCGAGCAGAGTGTCCGCGCCAGTGTCGCCATCCGCCTTTCGCCTTCGTGAGACAGGTAGGCAGGCACCCTAAGTCCCTCTCTGTCCCTTCCCCTGGCCTCCTTCCTCTCACTCTTTTCTTCCCGTCTTCCTGTCCCTCCCTGTCCCTTCCTGTCCCTTTGTGCGCGACGGCAGGGCTACCTTACTGTGCGGGCGAGAGCGGGGAGAAAGGGAGAACGAAAGGGGAAGTTGTCGGTCTGCGCCTGCATTTGAGATTTGAGATTTGAGATTTGAGAGCGGTAACGTGGACTCGGGTGCTCGCAGGTAAGGGCAGGCGGAGATCTAGCGAGGATGAGCTCGGTTAACAGGGTCGCGCTCCACTCTTCCTCCAGCGAAGGCGAGTCTTCCGGCGTGGAGAGCTGGATCGAATGGTATTGCAAGCAGGACGGCAACGAATTCTTCTGTGAAGTGGACAGGAGGTACATTGGTACGTTTGGAAGGAATGGAGGGAGGGAGGGAAGAAGGCAGGCAGAGATCGATTGGCCATGGTAGCGGCTGGATTTCGTTTAGAAGATTTTTCCCTGGCATTTCCTTGAGAGACCAGTTTCTAACTTTTGCTGTGTGGTGTGGTACCCCTCTATTTGCCGTTGATGGTTGTGGCTATGACTTGGCGACTGGAAACTTTTGACATCACTGCACGTGGTCTTTTTTTTTTGAAAAAAATAGAGGACAACTTTAACCTGTACGGCCTTCGCGAAATTATCGGTCAAAATTATAAAAGATGTCTGGACATCATTCTAGATAGAGCAGATTCCGTTGCGGATGAGACTATCGAGCGTCAAACACAAGACTTGTACGGCCTTATTCACGCCCGCTTCGTCATCACCAAGCGTGGCCAAGACAAAATGCGACGCAAGTACAAGAACCTTGACTTTGGAATCTGCCCGAGCTTGCCTTGCCAGCAGAATCCAGTTCTTCCTGTGGGGTTAAAGGACGACTTGGGCCAAGCTGGAGTGATGGTATACTGTACCCGGTGCGGCAACATATATCTGCCAGCGAGCCGCTGTGGCTTCAGAGGTAACGAATCCGATCTTGACGGAGCATATTTTGGAGCTACCTTCCCTCACCTCTTCATGATGCAGTTTCCGGAGCTGTGGCCTCAAGAACCTGTCAAGGTAGAAGCCTACGTTCCACGCGTGTTTGGGTTCAAAGTAAGGCTGCCGGAAAGGCCAGGTGAGGAAGACGATACGGCCATGTCAGACCATGCAGAGAGAGCTAATTGAACCCTTTTTTCAGCTTTGTTTTACCTCTATCCATAATACAACCATCTCTCTGGCTCCTAGTTGAACCACCATTCTCCCTTCTCTTTGCAAATTGCATCGTGCCATTAAACATCTGTAACCAGAGCAGCTCGAACTTTCATACACCTCTTTTCTTATGTATGTATTAGATGCGAGCAACTGCGTGTTGAGGTCAAAGCCGTTCACCTCCTTGCAACAAAGGAGAACGCCAGCGTCGAAATCACAAGGACACTAAAATGAGGACCAAAAAATAAGTTTAGCAGGCGCAAGTAACAAATTGTCTTACCGGTATCCTATCGAGGAGATCATCGTGGAGAGCTATAGATAGGGCACGAAAATAGCTAGTCTGATCCAGTGAACCTAAAGGCAAGCCCGGAGGAAATAATGAATTGATAACGGCGTTCATGCTCTCTAATTGCGAGAGGCATGGGTTTCCTCTCGATCAATTCGAATCCAAGAGGTTTCATGAATTCTATGATAACCTCGTCTGAACCAATCTGACTCATCTCTCCAGCCGTGGACGATAATGTTGGCAGCATCCAATTTTCTCGAGGGGTAAAGTCCTCTGACCAGGAGTAGGGCGACACAAGAACAACAACCCCGTCCCGCTGCATTAATTTCGGCAAAGACTTTAGGACTGCCCTCGGGTCCGGCAAGCGGCACAGAAGGTTTGCGAGCAAAACCCCATCGAAAGGTCCATTTAGCGCATCAACAGAAGGCAAGTCGCAGGCGTCTCCAACGATGAAATCGATTCGGGCTCTGTCGACTCCATCATCCAATACAACAGGTATCGGTTCAGACTTGTGATCGCCGCTCGTGGGAACCCGGAATGTGATTGGAGGTGAGTGAGCGGACCGATCCTGCACTTGCTTGGCCATGGCAATGAAGGAGCAAGAGTAGTCGATCCCTTTCACAAAGCTAAACTTCTTGCTCAGCTCAAAGCACGCCCCCCCAACCGCGCACCCAATGTCGAGCGCTTTCGTGCTTGCGCGCCTGTCGCCCAATCTTGAGTTGCGCGACGCGACAAGATCACAAAGCCAAGCGGCGCAACGCTTGGGAAATTCGTGCAAACTGTCCGGAATAAGACTTGACACTGTGAAGGTAGCGTTGGCTTTTGTTTGCCCAAAGTGTAACGCAAGATACTGGTCCACGGAGTCGATACTCTCATACACTGGTGACATTGTGTCATGGTCTTCTTCAACAATCAGGTCTGCATCGATCCCAAGGCTTTCGGAAATTGATGCAGTTGAAGAGCTCAGGTCCAGGTCTAAGGTAAATTCTTCAAATGCCTCAACGTAAGCAATTTGGCTGAAACCTAGTTTTGATTTGAAGAGCTCTAGCGACGCGACATTAGAATCCCCAATCTTGGCTACAATGCGGTTGACGGCCAGCTTTTGCTTTGCATACCTCAGAAGCAGGCTGACGGCCTCTTGTGCGATTCCCTTTCGCCTTGCGTCTTGTTCTGCGATCATAACCTCTATCTCCGCACAGTTGGGATTCTCGTCATCGTTGAAGAACAGGTTGACGTCTCCAATCATACCTGTCAAAGCTCTCTGACCGTCAGTACTAAATCGTGACTAAACACCAGAAATTTCGTGCGTGCTTCTGTCTTTTCACGTACGATCGATCATTGTGGAGTCCACCTGCTCATCTCGGGAAGCACGAAGCACGATAAAAGTGCACTTTCGTGAATCGTCGCGCCACGAAGCTTGCATTTCAAACTCCTCGGACAGACTCAAGGGCTCTGACGCCGTGCTTTCTGCGCCAAACATCGGCAATAAAACAACGGTCAGCTCGCAAAGAACAGCAAAAGGCCAAACAAGAACCTACCAAGCAGAGCTGGATCCTGCATCCACTCATGGTACTTTGGGACGTGGCACCTCCGGTACGGAACGAGCGCACATTTTTCTCCGCGCAAACGGGTGTTCCAATTTTCGCGCATTTCAGTCTGCTTGACGCGCCCACTCCCCTCTCTCTATCTACCTCCTCACACGCTCAACTCGACCGTCATTTCCCTCCTCCCCGGAAACACATTCACTCCTTCATTCATTCATTCATTCATTCATTCATTTCCTCACAAGCCAAGACTGTTACAGATAGTGCTATCTAGTCCGCTCAGATTATCTGTTCTGATCAAGCTGTAGTAGACTGGCTAGCTAGAGTATAGTAGAGCTGCTTATTGAGTTGTAGAGCCTCTGTAGCATTCCTATGTGCCAGCTTACGGATGCTTACGGGCGGTGAAAGGGGGCATGGGGCATGGGCGGGTGGTGCGGTGAGTGTGTGGGTGAGCGGAGCAAGTAGTCCGAGGGGTTTGCGGACTGTGCGACGGCGAAACTTCCTTGTGACCGTGCTCAGACGGGCACACGGGCAGACAGAGGGATAGTGTCTGAGAGAGAGAGATAAACAGGGGGAGGCAAGGAGGTTGAGGTTGAGGTTGAGGTCGCAGGTTCGCGGCTGTTCGCGGCTGTTCTGTTCCCTGCAGGACTGGTGTTCGCAAACTTGACGCAGCTAGTGCGCTCAGCGGAGAAACAGAATGTCGCAGAGGGGCGACGATGGTGGGGCGGACAGGTTTGCTCGGATCCATGGAACTGAGTTGGATCGGGTAAATTGCCCGTTTTATTACAAAATGGCTGCTTGCAGACATGGCGACAAGTGTGAGCGATTGCACAATAAAGTTGCGTTTAGCCAGACGGTTCTCTTGCCACACATGTATCAAAATCCGCTTGTTCAAGCGGCTACAAACTCCAATGGCGACCGCTTAGGAGGGTCCATCGAAGCCGACCCCGACTTTGAGGAGTTTTTTGTGGACATTTTTGAAGAGCTTCAAACATTTGGCGAGATTGACGATATTGCGGTGTGTAATAATTTGTGCGATCACTTGCTTGGAAACGTGTACGTAAGGTTCTTTGACGAGGAAGATGCTCAAAAATGCTTCGATGGAGTGAAAGGGCGGCATTATGCTGGAATCCCGCTGGAGCCAGTCTTCTCGCCTGGGTCTGATTTTACTCAGGCTCGCTGTCGAATGTACGACCAAGGACGTTGCGACCGCGGCGGAAACTGCAATTACATGCATATCAAAAAACTTGATAGCCACCTGCGTAGATCTTTATTTCGCAATCAACCGTATGATGGCCATCGCTCTCAAAATCGCTCTCGATCTCGGAGAGACCGGAGTCGAAGCCCAGCCAGCCGAAGTCGCCATCGAAGAAGGAGCGACAGTCGGTCACACTCTCGTCGTCATCGGAGGAGTCGAGATTACAGCCGCGACCGAAATAGGGAGAGGGAGAGAGATCGGGATCGATCTGAAGAGAGGTCCCGCAATCGGTCTCGTAGCCGCACGAAGCGCCGCTCCCATGAGCGCTCGCGGAACAGATCCTCAGACCTCTCGCCAAGACGGAGTCGCGAGCGCGAACACTCTGCCGAGTCCACGAGGGATGGCGATCGCTCCGCAAAACGGAGGCGTCATGGGAGTCATGCTAGCACGCGGCGGAGCTTGAGCCGCAGCATCAGTAAAAGCCCTAGCCCTAAGCGCGGTCCAGGGGGGTCCTTTTCCAGTCCTGCGAAGGAAGCTAGCCGCGAGGACAATGATCTCGTCAGTCCGCAGAAATCGAATGCTGTAGTTGACTCTATGTTAGGTCCAATCGGCTCTCGATAGCTTTTCACACCTCGCCTTCTCCGTGGAATCAATCGACAGCGAAATTCTGCCCTCTTGCAGACAAACTCACAGTCTAACGAGCGCCAAAAACCAAAGGTAATGTTTCATGAACAGTCTTTTCAGCTCTGCCATTTTGACGCGCCCCACCCTCTAGCGCTCTCAGTGCTCTGCTAGTAAGTATAACACAATTCTACGATGAGATGAGCAAGAACTTCAATGTGAACGAAACGGGAGTGCTATTTTACTTTTACAGTTTTTGGATGGGCGCCTAGGTTACTGGCGATACGGGTTGGCGACTTCTTGACTGAGATTGCATCGATAATATACGATCTTGGTGCAGGTATTTGTTGTCACCTTCTATCAACTCGTGCGACTTTCGAATAGAATTTATTCCGGACTCGATGCGATCAAAGAGTTTGTTCAGCGCCCCGCTCTCCTGCGGGAAGATGACATCATCCAGGGTCAGGTGTTTGGTCCGGAAGTTCAAGCTTTCTTCGGGGTGCACTTTGTGTGCTTTGTTCGCTTGTTCTCGAATGGCAAGCTGCATATCACGCAATAACTTTTTGAGCCAGACGCGACCGATGTTATTTGGTGTGAGGAATACGACCTCCTTCTCGTAAGAGATTCCCTCCGTCACCAAGCCCGGTAGTAATCCATCACCAGAGGAGAACATGCTCGGGTCAAATGATTCCGAAACCGATTCTGGCTTGAGAACCCCGATTTGCGTTAGGTACGCAGCAGCCAACTCGGAACTAGTTACAAATGCAAGATTAAACGTTAGATGCCATCGTTTAGTTACCCACCGGTGGGGAAAGAAAAACTTACCAAAACGCCTGCTGAAGCTGCGATGGCCTGCCTTCGGTGACCCGCTTGGATGTTAGCGTTCGCTTTAGTCGCTTCTGTTCGTTGTGAAAATTCTTTCTAACCGCAAGTTTCGCGTAGGTTGTCAGACTTGAGAACGCGTAGCCGTGCCCTCGAACTCCGAGAATGAATTCTTCTGACATCTTATCAATATTTTCAGCGTTAAATCCCACAACTTTGCGCACCGCGATGAACGCGTCGTGGTGAAGTCTTCTCGCAATCCGTTCTTGGAGAGGGTAGATGTGAATTCCTGCTGAAGTGGCTTCCAAGATCTCCACCTCTTCAAACTCAGCCTGCCCATTCGCGCACGAGCAATAGGCTGGTGAGCATTTGCGCATGGAAGTCAATTTCTCGCTGCTCTTTTCGCGGACTGAAGAAACCTTCCTCCTGATCACGATCCCCACGTGATCCCAGTCAGTGCTCAACGTCGTCCGAATTCCCCACGCGGTGAGGCCTCTGCTTTTGAATAACAAAATGTCCCCAGTCTGCAGATTTCTCAGCAGCGATGCTATGTCCTCTTTCACTTTCAGCTCTTCATATTCCCCGCGAAGGGCGTTTAGGTTTCCGCCGCAGATGCACGCCATCGAGCCAGCACCACGTCAAGCTTCCCCGACCTCCTATTTCGCCACCTCGACGCAGGTAGACTCGCGCGAGGGCTGTCCAGGCGCGCGTGCTACTCGTCCGCAACTTTGCTTCTCGCTTCTCATAAATCACTTGCCGTCGATGATTCCCGGCATCCTTTGTTTGGCATGCCATACAAGCCTACCCGGACCCTCTATCGATTCTAGTCGCACACACTTGGACCACGACGCGGTACAAGGACTAGTGCTGGTACAGTATGCCTGAAATTGCCCGGTGAGACTGACAGATTCCGCGCCATCGTCCATTACAATTCTTCGGAGTTGATTATTTCCGGCCGCGGCACGAGGGCAATTCCAAGTTGAGGCAGCCGAAGGTTGCAATAGAGGATGTGGGGCTAGCAATCTCCCCAGAGTAACGCACAAGTGGTTTACCCACCAGTAGATTTGGTTGAGCCTTTCACATAATTATTCCAATTCGAGAACAGTGAGCAAGAAATACTTAAACATGCGCTTTTAAAAGCTTTCTTGCGGCATTCGGCGCGGAAGGAAAGGTATAGCCTTACTGAGAGCTTTACAAGTTGTGGTGTCGGTATCTTGTAGACATCAGAAGTGGGAAGTTGATTGAGCTTAGGAGATCAACAGCAAACTTCTTGCATATTTTGCAAATTTCGGGCCATCATGCAAGTCTATTTCCTTCAACTTCAAGTTTTTGAAGTAGAAGAATTCATCAGCAAATTTCCCGAACTCCTCTCCGTTTAAAAGTACTACAAGACTTATAGTCTTCAGTCCTTCCTCGACTCTTGATCGAACTGCCTTCTCCAAACGGGTCAAGACTAATTTCGTACAAGTGAAAGCATAACAGAGTGAGAAATGATGCTTTGCGGAGCTATCAATAAGTTCGTATCCATGATACGAGATGTGAGAGCACAAATATTTCTTTTAAAAGTCATCTCCCAGTTCGACTTGAAGATCAAGTGAAATGGTAGATTTTAGAATTCAACCAATTCCGAAAGGCTAGAGGGCTTAACTATTTTTCTTAGGTAGTATGGTAAATTAGTAAGCGAAGGGCTAGAGATCCGTTCAAAGTACCCTTAACTTTAGTACAACGGAACCAGGCAAAACTGTACTGTGACGATTTTTGTTTTCCTTGGTGCTACTGGAAGATAATAAACATACTTCGCAATGGTATGGTAAGCCGTAGATTCTGGCTTGAGGCTTTGTCAGAAAGCTGGTGAGTGCCATCTCGTCGAGTAGCAAAATGGAGCGCGGAAAGCGGTTCTAGCAAGCTAGTTGAGGCTTGAAACCTCGCACTTTGGGCTGCCTTGACCTCGTGACTGGACGGTGGCTCGCGCGATACTTGCGTGGCTGTGTCCTCGGAAGTGAACTGCTGTCGTGGTCGATCGTACAGGAGAGCGACCTGAGAGCCGCGTTGTGGACCAATCCCAAAGAACGCACCAAGTGCGCCACGTTAGTCGCCTCACAGTACAATGGAGCGCGAAACTGTGCGCTTTCAGGAGTCCATCCTGAATACGAGACTGCTGAATCGCGAGGTCCCTCGGAGGGAAAAGGAGCGAAGAGCTGCGAATGAGCGAATGGGTGCTGTAGCGACGAATGGACCCAGGGTCTCGCATGACTGGAGGGCGAGCAGCAACTACACAGCTTTACTGGCCAAGTTCAAACCTGAATCCTCTGAATCCTTGAATCCAATCGCAAACGCAAAGGGGGCTTCCAAATTTGTAACGCCAAAATCCGAGCTGCAAGATCGCTTTGGTAAGCCTCCTGCGGATCAGGCCACACAGCAGTATATCTCACGGCGACAGGAGCGCATGGTCTCAAATTCGAGGTCGATATCTTCCGGCAACCTAAAGTCCCATCTTGTGACGCCGTTCTATAGGGACCACAGTGAGCAAACACGCAGGTCCCAATCAAGCAACCCATGCAGAACTCAGCGAGAGCTCGTTGCTGCAAGGCGCGCGGAGTCATTCCAAAAGGCACAGGAGACTTTCGGCGCCACGGTAGAGCGTGGATTCGGCGAGGACTATAGATGCGGGCGCAAGTCAATGGAAGATGCTTGTCGCAATATTCACTCTGTAGTCCTGGGTGATCGGGCGTAATAATGCACCCTCGATGTATTGGTGCGCCTTGGAAAGTTCCCCCAGAGTGCCCCACCCTCTTTGCCACATAGTCTTTGTCATCTCTATCCGAATATTTGGAAACAATTTGTTGAAAAGAAACATAAACGTGTGCTAGTGCTCTCTTCCACACGACACGACGAAGCCACGGTTTTCAACAAATACACATTTACGTTTTCTGAAATCTTGATGAACAACTAAAGTTCAAAATAACACTCTTCATAGAGGTTCGGTGCTGCGAACGAACGTTAGCCCGCGTAGCTTCTTGGCAAGGACTCGTGGCGCATGGTTGTGACTAGTAAGTCCAGTGAAGCCGTCAGCGTTGGGCACGACAAACGGATTGGGAGCTTCGTCCAAGGGCACGAAATTCATCTGATCTGAGCAGATTGAGGCAGAAAATACCCCTCCGTTTGCAGAGCCAGATTTAAATACGTGTACGCGAAGTCGCTTAATGAGGTCATCATTGAGAATTCTCTTTTCCTCGTTCACTCGGTCGGCGCGTTCCCGGGCTTTGTCTTTCATAACTTGCACTTTAACCTTTGCCCCGATTTTCTGACAAAATCTCCAAAATTCCATATAATCGATTTGGTTATTACTGTCCCCTGATTTGTCCGTATCCATCTCCATGATCACCTTGGCCCAATCCTGTTCTTCCATGAGCTTTGAGAACACCTTGGACTGTTTTACAAGCTCCAGAACCTTTTCATTATTTGTAAAGGCGTTCACCATTTCCTGGTGCGTAATATACCTGCTCCCGTCGACATCGATTAAGTTGAACATTGCCCGAATCTAGAAGATGAAAGTTGCGATTAGCCTGGGATCATTTCCTCACCAACTCGCTCCCAAACTTACATGCTCCTCATCTGCTTCCTGCCGACAAAAGGACCAGAACTCTTCAAAGCTGACACTTCCGCCACCATCCGCGTCAAATGATGCAAAGGCACTGTCAAAGTCTCCAGTAGCAACAAGACCGGATAAAATTCGAGACTTTGAGACAAGACTCGCAACAGCTTTGTTCGACTTCACTGCTTGTGTGAACTCATCCTGAGCACGTTCCTTGTAAGTTTACTGTCAAAAGCAAGCCCGAAAGTGACCAAATAGACCTACCTTTTCAACAATGCCACTCCCATCGACATCGACAGCATTGAATATTTCGCGTATCTCCTCTTTGTACTTTGCGGCGGCAGTCTTCTCCCCTAAAAGATCCATTGTTCGCTCTTCGCTCGAAAGTTGCTTGAAGCGCTGACCAGTGGGAGGGAGATCTGATTTCAGGACCAGAATGTCGCAGAGACGGCAAGCGCCAACGCAGCCGGGTACGCTCCACGCGCGGGGGCAAAATCTACAATAATTAAGGGAACTCAAACTTTCTTCGTATACTCGCATGCCCATGCTCTATCTCGCGAGCGAGCCTCGTCATGGCGATTGCGAGCAGCTGCTGCGGGGAGCGACTCTCCAACGTAACATTCATAAACTACTAAGAGTTTAAAGTAAGAAAAATTAATTGATTTCACAGTTTTGCTTGACCGTTCCAATTGCTATTATTGCAATACGCCTAATTGCTTCATGAGCCCAGAAGCGTTCCAGCACATCTCAACCTCAGAGATCTTATTGTTGTCGGGATTGAACGTGACAAAAATGGTGGTGTTGAACTCGTAAGGGCGCGGTTTATCAACAAGAGCACCTGAGTATATTCCTTTGACAAGACACCCCATCTGTGTGCGACTTTCAGATTCCACGAGCTTTTTGTTCCCAGTCAAGTCTGTGACAGTCTTTGCTGCTTCCTTTTCTCGCTTCGCCTTGTTACCGCGCTTGCGCTTTTTCATAGACACAAAGTTGTGGCGGGTCATTTGCATGGTCGAAAATGGCCGACGAAGTCTTCTGACATAATCAACGCATGCATCTGGTCCACGAAAAGCACCGCCCATATGCGCGTCCTGGAAAATGCAGTTGTCATCAAGCAGCTCGTCCGCAAGTTCGATTCGCTCCTCCGGGGTATCCAGTTCGAAGATCCTGGTGAGCTCGGCGCACTTGCTCTCTTTCATTTTTTGGTCTAGTTTTGGTACCGGTGCGGCGGGCTGGGACGCGCCTTCAACTTTACTTGAAGTTTGGCTCTGCGGAGTTGGAGCCGATTCCGAAGCTTGAGATCTAGTTGAGCCCAGACCCGATGTGGAGGTGCTGCTCGTGGGGTCAATTTTGAGCTTCTCGTCCTTCCGTTTCTTGTCGCGTTCGTTCTCAATGTGCATTCGATCCCCCAGAGTTTCTTTGAACGAGTCAGCTGTTGCCAAAAAATATATTAGGTAAGAATACTTCTTCAGAGAGGTCAGGATCTAGAGTTCACTTACGCAATAGATTAAGCTGTCGCATGACATCCAGCGCGGCCCAGCTGACCATGAGCTGCTGGATTTGAGCACTCCCCTGCGTAGAAACAATCACATATTATGTTAGTTCCACTTGGTTCACCATTCATAATCAATCAAGCACTGGCGATCACGGACAGACGTACAGGAATAAATCGGTAAGCAATGACAACCTTGAAAGAAACCTTTTTGCCGTCAGGTTTCTTGGAGCCATTTGCACCACCGGTCTGATCGGAAGGCGGTGGTGGAATGTCTTTCCCTTGGAGAGTCTTCAGACCAAAGCCGTAATAAGTGCCCGTCAGGGTCCATCGGCCACGCGCCACATTTTTTCGAGTCATGAAATTTTCCTCCGTAGCTGTCAGCCCTTCGAATGAGATTCGAATACGACGGATATACTTAAGCACCTTTTCAATACCATGAATAACTCGCACAGTGTTGGGATCGTAAAGGTCAATGTCGGGAGAAAACGCAGCCTTGGCGAATCCCATGAGCTCTTCTTCCGACCGCTCAAAAAGTTCTTTGAGGACAATTGCGGACTTGTGCCTATTGCGCATAAGGTCTTCGTCCACATCCGTCTCCGTCGAGGCTACATCAGCACCGAAAATCATTTTCTGTTGATTGAAGGTACTTGCATCGTCAGCTTTCAACGCCCGGGGCGTGGTGGTAGGATTGTGAACCACCCAGTCCCCGGATTTGTCAAGAACTTCTTGTTCAAGCTCTGGATCAAAATTACTCAGGTACTTGCTCCACATGTCTTCATGAGGCGCGAACGAGAACTCGTGCACGAAAACAATGAATTTTGAGAGCTGAGCATCCGTGAGAACTTTGCTAAAGTTTCGAAACAACACCGATTCGCCACTAAGCCGTTTGCGCTTGAGAATGAGGCCATGGAGGTTGTCTAGCTTATTGAGAACACCAGCTATGTCTTTGCACATGTCCAAAACCTGTGACCGACGACCTTGCAGTTGACGCAACTGCTCTTTGCTGAGGTCCAGTCTGCTTCGCAGCTCGTCCCACAGCCCTCCTGTGGTGCGAAAGTAGGATTCATCCTGAGCAGTCTGCCACAAGTACATTTTTGTGACATGTGTTGGTTCTACCTGACGAATGATTCGAGAGATGATGTGCTTCGTAGCCTCCTCGCGATTGCGCCCCTGCTCGGCGTGCGTTTGCAAGTAGCTCTCGTTTAGATTGCGCAGCGTGCCAGAAGCGTCGCCGGACGATTGCTTCCCCCCGACAATGGACTTCATCTGAGAGGCAAGCTGACGGCACTGCAACATCATATTACTTTGCATTTCCTCGGACCCGAGCTTGAGTTGAAGTCGTATGCGAGCATTCTCCTCTTCCAGCAGCGTCTCGCGCTCTTTCAATTTGTGCGCGTATTCGCGCTTGCGCTTTCTGCAATTTCTGACAGCCTCACGATTCCGCTCGCGCTGAGCAATACTGCGCGGTGATTTCGGTCCTTCCGAGGCTATCTTAGAATCAGGATCTCCTTCGTCTTTCAGACCATCCGGATCATCAAGGTCATCCGCGTCATCGACATTCTCTAGCACCAAAGGCTGGTCTAGAGTTAGAGACTTGTTCGGCTCTTGTCTCGGATCGGATGAAGCCGGTGCACCATACATGTCCATCATGGGCGCCGGTGCTGGTGCCGGTGCAAGGTGATAATAATCACCTCCTTCTGAGATCTCATGAGCCGGCAAGGCGTGCATCTGCTGTGGCGCTTCGTACACATCGTAAGCGTGCGGCGGAGCACCGTGATGGCTGTGCTCAGGCGGCATAGAGACGTATCCCGGGTCATTGTACGGGCGGTTGTCATAGTAGTACTGAGTCATGCGCCTTCGCTGCCCAGTCGCGGCTTCTGTGGCGAATGCGTGCATTGCCGGTGGGATTCCAGAGTGAGCAGTCTGAGGGCCTCCCATGACGACATCCAGTGCTCCGCCAAAGTCATCAGTTAGCGAAGGGACTGGTGGGTAGGCTCCCTGATCAGCAAACATTGGCGAGTCGCTCAAAAGGCCGTCGGCCCAACGAAAACCATTTGCGGCCGAAGTATCCATGGCGTGCTGCGGTTCCCCATAGTGTGCCTGAACGGCCTCGTGTGGGGGCGGAGCAACCGTTCCCATATCGTTGTACTGTTGCTCTTCGAAAAAGCTATTCGTGTTGCCTTCGTTTATGAGCCAATGGAAGACGTCGTTGTCATAGCTATTGTCGTCTTGGTGAAAAGACGCCATCTTGTCCGATCCTGTGCCTTGGATAATTCCAACGAACAGTTACGCCCGACGCGCGCCGGCCAAGACGCCGACGGAAGGTCCTAGACTGGTAAAGAAGACTCGCACAAAGCTCTTGCTGCTGACCCACGTGCCGCTCGCAATACAGCCTCTCGGTCGAGCTGCTCGAGCCAAGCGACCTCTCGCAACACTCACAACCTCACAGTCCAACCGCGCGCTGACCATCGCTGACCAGGAGAACAGGAGGATCGAGCGCAGTGAACAGAGGAACCTACGATAACCTACGATGGACTACGCCTCGCTTGCTAGAATGCTAGAATAGAGTAGGCTACCGGCTGACCCCAAACATCCCCAAACACATCGATTAATGGGTACTACTTCGCTAGTTACCACCGAGAGTAGCGGGAGTGACCATCCTATGCTAGGTGTGCTTACATTCTAATAAGCTATAATCTAGCTACTTTATGCTTTAGAATGGAGATAGAGATACCGTAAGACTGCAGATTTTGTTAGGCATCACTTACTGAGAGAGAACATTTTCGGAGGCGCATGGCACTTCGAAAGCACACTTGAAAGCAATTGGTAGGCGTTGTTACCAAAATTCAAGTGTTAGCCACCACGCTCCTAGTTTTGTGGTGAATGTTACTATGCTAGGTAGCCCACACTTGCCATCTATCTCGGACTATCTCAGCTGATTGTCCTGATAGTCCATGTTAGTGCTGATAACTTAGGTTACGTCTTTATGTCCTGATCGATCCTGATCGGGTGATTCTCAAGGTTCCGTGTCTAGAGGTCCCTCGGTGACGCTATTTGCGATGGAAATGGGTAGTGGGTGTTTGATTGGTTGACAATGGTTGACAGATGTTGACAGTGATGTTGTCAACGGTGTTGACTCACTCGCTCTGGAGATCCGTGGCACGACGCGGCACGCTCTAGTACCGGCCGGTTTTCAAGAGCGGGTTTTGCCGTCGAAGGGGAGCTGCTTTTCTGCTTTACTGTAGTTCTCGCGCGGGTTCACGCGTCTTGTCATATACGAGAGAAAGAAAATGGTGCGCCGCGCTGGGGCAAAGATCAGGAGGAAACTCAAACTTGTGCGCAGAGGCAAGGAGCTCGTCAAGGAGCTCAAGAAGAGCAAACGGACCCAGTTGCGCAAGGACAAAAGGGATGCTTTGATAAAGTCTGCGGAAAGAGAGAAGAAGGCAGTTGCTGGAGTGGAGAGGTTGTACAAATCTGAGCTCCGTACGCTTTTGGTGGGTGAGGGTAACTTTTCCTTTGCGAGGGCATTAATCAGGCGATGGGAGCAAGAGAGAAAGGAGAGCGAAGCCGAGTCTGCTCAGAGTGTTGAGGACCTTGTAGGCTGGAGGATGGTTGCCACTTGCCTGGACACCAAAGCGGAGCTGAAAGAAAAGTACCCAGATGTCAATGATGTTGTTCGTGAGCTCAAAGCTTTCGGTACCACCGTGCTATGTGGCGTTGACGGTACACAGCTGTTAGAAAGCAAGCGGATTGTGAAAGCCCTCAAGGAGTTGGCTGAAGATCGTATGGACGACTCTGGTGGCGAAGAGGAGGTGACTCAGAGCAACTTTGGTTTTGACATGATCATCTTTAACTTTCCTCACTTGGGCTTGGGTATCAATGACAAGGAGGAGAACATTCGAGTTCACCAAGAGATGCTCACAAAGTTTCTGCACAGCGCTCACTCCGTCCTTGCCGCTGGCGGAAAAGTTCTCGTCACACTCAAGGAAGGTGAACCTTATGACTCGTGGGCGGTGCCGCGATTGGCCCTGGAAACTGGACTCTACGTTGTACACAGCGCAATACCTTTTGAGCCTTCCAATTTCGATGGCTACACGCATCGCAGAACAGTTGGTGCAGCGGAAAAAGATGTGTTAGACAACATCGACGTTCATTCAGAGAAAGCATCATCTCGGACATTCATCTTTGCCAAGGCAGGCCATGTTGGTCGCAAGAAGAAGCTCTCGATGGAGAAGCAATCTAAACGCAAGCAGCGACAAGAGGAAGACTCAGATAGCGATGAGTAAACTCTTCAGCAGTAACAACCCTTTTAAAACTTTGGCGCCTATTATTGGCATCGAAGCTGCTTTATATAGTACAAACGCAAAGCGCAAATCACCTGTTTTCAATCAGAATTGACTGTGAAAAAAATTCCTTCACTTGTTAGCGCCTTTCCAGAGCAGCGCTTCCAACTACTAGTAGACACTAGGAAAGCAATCACGAATTTCCCAATCAGTGTGCCTGGTCTGTGCCTTCTCCACAGACAGCCCAAATTGGAAACGCACAAGCGCGCCTCTAGGCGAAGTTTTGGCCATGGCGCAAGACGGGGAGGCAAACGATGGCGAGGCGCCTGGCGTTTCCTTGCTAGACGTGGTACAAGAGAAGTGGTATTTGGCAGTTGCAGGGACCGGATTGTTCGAGATTTACTCGCGTCGGCAGAATTTGACCCGCGTGGAAATCTTGAAGCAAGTCCTGGCTCTTTTTGCTCTCGTGTACGCTTCTGTCAAGGTGGAGCGATTCGTGAGCAAGAAATTCATCTCCCCTGCTTTGAAAAGTCTCTTCGGAGACAATGAGGAAATTAAGAGGAGAATAGAAGAAGCTGAGTCAGAGATGAAAGCCAAGTTGGAAGAACTTAGGAAGGAAAAGGAGAGAGACAGCACCCTTGTCGTACAGGGACGCAAGGATTTGAGAGATACCTCTGGGGACCGAGAGAGCCGATGAGCTTGGTAGCGCTGCCCGAATCATTAGACAGGCAAAAATAGGCTTTTCGAAAATCAATATTCACGGAAGATTGCCTCTGATTCTGTCGTTTGTGGAAAGCTGGATCTCTGGGTCCCACTCTCTGCTTTTGGCCGAATCTCCTCCATCTTTTAGCTCTCTGACCTGCATCAAGCCCCACGTTGTGTACTAACTGTAAAGACGATTACCAAATGTAGATTCTTTTTCTTCTTTGAACAAAGGCAGACATCAAGCCATTCTTGCGCCGCCAGCCAGTACTGGTGCTCTCAGTATTCAAGAGGGATCATAAAACGATTTTTTTCTTCTTCCGAGTAATCGAAGACTGACACGCAAATCTGATTTCATTGAACTCAATCAAATCTAAATTGAAGATGTCGGATTCTATAGTGGCAGGAGGCGATTAGTGGTCGATCAACCGCTTGAGCGCAGCCCACTCGTACTTTCCGTGGGGGAAAAATCTTTCAATCTGTTGCTGCGCGTGCAAGAGGAGCTCTTCACTGCATTCAAGCAACTTCCCTCCAGTCTGCATGGCCTCTATCTGGATTCGGCAGCAGCGATCAAGGTAATAGGTCCGGACCCAAGCTTCCTGGACGCTGCGGCCAACAATAGTGGCGCCGTGGTTACGCATGATCAGAGCAATGCCATCCTTGCCAAGAGACGATGCGATCCTCTCCTGCAGTCATAATTTAAAACTTCATCAGAACATGTCTTCATTTCCGAGTAGTATGGAAACAAGTGCGAGAACTCACCTTTTCTTCGTCAGCCGAGTGGAGCCCTTCGTAATTATGGTATCCAAGGCGTCTGAAGAATGGGGCCGAATCTTGTGTGAGAAATTTGAATCCGTCCGCGAGCACGCTCACGACACAAATGCTGCAATCCGAGCACAGAAATGATGATGCCTTGTTAGAGAATGAATCCCTACGAAACAGAACGCCTTTCAAGAGTGCAAGGAACTTACGCTGGAGTGTGAATGTGAATGATTGCGCGGACATCTGGCCGCGCTGCGTAGATCCCACTGTGGATAATATTTCCGGCTTCGTCGATCGTATCAAACACAAAGTCAATGGGACGGACCTCGCTGAAGTGCATGCCTCCAGGGGTGATCAAAAAGGAGTCCGTTGGAAGGTCGCAGCAGTCTGCAGTCTGATCATCCAAGCAACGAGCGCTAATGTGATTCCACACAAGATCATCAAATCCATACTTTGCCATCAGGCGGTGCGCAACCTTCAAATCCTGGCGAATCTCGGCTTCCGTTCGCGCAATCTCCGAGTGAAAGATACGATCGACCATCGTGCGCTGCTGAGCAGACCAGGATTCAGTTTCTTTCCTGTCAAGGGTGATAAAAAATTTTTAAAGAGAATAGCGCGGAGGGAAAAGTCAGATTGGCCACGATTCCTCAGTAGGTCACGAGAACTTGGAGTCGTCAAAAGTCTTCCTTCAACTTACCCACCGATTGACTTGTCAATCATTTGCCGCTGAGGCCCCGAAAGCTGTTTGGGAATTTCGTCAAGACCCTTGTGGAACGCACGGAGTTGGGTTCGAGCGGCAACTCGGAGTGAACTCGCGCCGTTCACGGGCAAAGCCATTCGGCGAAACGCGCTTCTTGTCAACATTCTTACTTGGCGCCCACCTCCCTCCTTATACAGTTGTGCGCGTGGCGATACGCCTGTTGCCGGAACACCTCCCTGCCAGTTTCACCGATCCGAAGCCTCTCCAGACTCTTCAGCGGTGACAGCTCGGATGACCTCTCTCATCATGATGATCCCACTCATCCAAACATACCCAAACAAAACATACCCAAACTCCCAGCTCTCCGATAGAACCTTAACCTACTGCACACTCCCGCCAGTCATTAGACGTTTTCAATAGGCTCTATTGAGCTCGGACAACGACGATCGCGACGATCATTCGTTTGATCGCGAGCAAAACGAGCAACCCCCGTTCCTCGCAAGCGTTCCGCTCCCAGATCCGTGGTTAACTATCACTCCTTACCGAATCTGCTAGCTGGAGGGTACTGCGCTGCTGTGGCGACCTCCCTCCTCGCGCACCACGTCTCTCGATGCTCTCGTGACTCTCGAGTCTTCGCTCGACTCAACGTGTCCTCGCGCACCATCCTGTACCCTGTACCCTGGTGCCTGAGTGTCCGTTTACTCGGGCGCTGGCGTACTTGACTCAGAACTGAGGGGTGCTCGGGGAACGTTCTTCTTTCGACCAACCCTTGCAAAAGCTGACACAATCAGCACTGGTTCCACGGTTTCACCGGGTCGCTGGCGCTTCCACAGGAACGGCCACTCGGCTTTGCGTCTCATTTTTGTGAGCCTTGCTGCCTTTGCCAGTCCCCAAAACCCTGGAGATAGAGCGGCGCACTTGCCGATCCGGCGCTCCGCGTCTCCGACCTGTTGCCAACGGCGATCGGCGCTTCCCGCAACTCGGTTGGTTGACTCATGTTTGGCCAGCAAGGCTTCGGCGGGGGATTCGGTGCGGGGGCGACACCCTCTGGCGGGTTTGGCGCAGGCAGTAACCGGGCACCCAATGGCGGGCGAGGCAACTTTGGAAACGCGACACAGGGAGGGTTTGGTCGCGGCGCAAGTGCTGGCCAGAATGCAATGAGCGCTCCAAACAACGGGTTTGCAAACCAGAAAAAGCGCGGCCCAAATAATGGGAACCAATCAGGAAGCGGGTTTGGTCAGGGCGCGGGATTCGCCGGTTCCGCGATCCAGCAAGGGTCAGGGAGAGGCAGTTCTGCAGGAAAGAGAAAGGCCCAGGCCCCTTCGAATGGCGCAAACTTCGGCTTTGGTCAAGCCTCCGGTTTCGGGAGTGGGGCTAAAAGCAATCCGGCATTTGGCCAGGGTTTTTCAGGGGGCTCGAGCGGTTTTGGCCGTGGGACTAAAAGCCAAACGACGGGGTTTGGGCAGGCAGGTAATCACGGCGCTAGTCCTCCATCGTTCGGTCGGGGCGCAGGGGCGATGGGGGCGGCACAATTCGGTCGTGGCGCTGGCGCGAATGCTGCGGGGTTTGGACAAGGAGCTAAAGCAGAAAATGCTTTTGGTGGTGCTCACTCCCAAAACACTGGCGGCTTTGGTCGTGGTACTGGTCAAGCTTCAGGTTTTGGGACCGGGGCCAAGCCGTCAGCTGGTGGCTTCGGTAAGGGTGCAAACGCCGCGACCGGATTTGGCCAGTCTCAGCAGAACTCCGGCGCAACTGGCTTCGGCCGAAAGTCTACGGGCTTTGGAGGGGGAGGAAGTAGTCGCTCCTTGGCGAATAACGGGGGGTTTGGAAATGGGGCTTTTCAATCTCAAGGGTCGACTAGCAGCAATGGCTTTGGGAATGGGGGCAAACCTGGTAATGGTTCTATTGCTTTTGGTCAAGGAGCAAAACCTCACACAACAATGGGCTTTGGTCAGCAAGATCGCTTGGGACAGGTTTCCAATCAGGTGCCGATGAACAATTTCTCTGGAAACGATGGCACTGTTTCACGAAAGGCTAAGCCGGGAGGAAAGCGCTCACTGAATGTAGCTGGCCAGCCAGCCCAGAGCAACACCACCGGGTTTGGACAAGGAGCAGGCTCTCGGCGGAATCCAAACGCGCGCAATCCTCATTCAGGTCTTAGCGCCGACACAGATGCCATGGTAGATATGGACATGAACTCTCCCAAAGCTGGGCAAGGTGCGAAAGGCTTGCGAAATAGGGCAGAGTCGAGATTCGGCGAGGGAAGCCATTTCGGAAATCAAGCTGAAAGTACGATCGAAGGAAATAGAGAGCTCTTTGTTCAAATATATGGACCTGAGAACAGCTCCGATTCTCTGTACCATTACTTTTCTAACTTTGGCGTGGTTGAGGTAAGTTCGGCTTTGATAGTAAAACTTTACGGTTTGTACGCTTACAACGGAACGGTTTTTTAGAATATTTCTGTTAAAGGCTCAAAGGCTTTCATAACCATGGGGGACTCAGCCACTGCCAATGCAGTTCTCAAGCAGAACAGACATGGGTTTAACGGGACCACATACGTGACCAAGTGGAACAAGCACCCCCGTAGCTTAGGGGACAAACAGATGAGGAAACCCTCCAATTCTCTAAACCCAAGAGCAAATGCGTGGGAGCCTCAATCTTCCCAACAAGCTGTGAAGCAAGAGCCAGGCCAAACACATGTGACAGGGGAAAGCAGGGCTGAGGAGCTAAAACGTAAATTGCTGGCTCAGCGATCCTTGAGAGGCTCGCGGATGGAATCCAAGAATCCAATTAGCAGCAAACATTCACAATCTACGGGTGTCAAGCAAAATTTCTACCGTGCAGAAAGCGAGGGCAATGACGGCGAGGAGGGCGAATTGGAGGAGAAAGACGATGAGGACGATATTGAGGAGGACCAGGAAGAGGAAGAAGAAGACGAAGAAGAAGGGGAGGACGAAGAAGAGGAAGAGGAAAACGAAGAGGACGAGGACGAGGACGAGGAGGACCAAGCGGATGATGATTACGGTGAAGAGGATGCAGAGACGGGCAATGGTGCCGTCAAAAGCCACGGTTTTGCTCAAGAGGCTCCGAACTTCGCAACGTCTGCCAAGCCATCTTTCACCTCGTCACAAAAACTCTCCGGTGATGGTGACGGCGATGGGGACGGAGACGACGATGAGTACACCGTAGGAATCTGCACGATGATGTGCCCCTTAAGCGAGACAGAAAAGCGTTACAACGAAAATGCAGTACACCTACTAGAACGGACACACCCAGAAATGCCACACTTGAGGAAGCGTGACGAGCTTACGGTCAAATCTTTAATGAGGTCTTCGGCAGGCGTGAAACTAAACATTCCAGAACTTGTTCGCACTGAAGAGACTCTTGTTCGCACATTAGACTATCTGTGGAAGGAGATTATCGACATTTCCGAAAAGGGTCCCGATCCAAGATTCCGGGATTCGCACTTGTATAAGCAAGGTGACGGGGAAACACCCTCAGTAGCCTTCGTGTTTGCGTTTTTGCAAGACCGGACACGCTCCATTCGCAAAGATTATGCAATCCAAGGATTTTTGGCAGAGAATGGTCCGCTCTCCGAAGAATGCATCCGAGTATTTGAGGAGTGCGCGCGGATGCACATAATGGCGGACCATATTCTTTGTGAGAGCACAAAGGCGGAAGGACATGACGAGACCCTCAATCGAATCGAGCTTAGCCGATGCCTTAAAGCCCTCACTGAACTCTACCAGCGAGCGCGGCGCGCTCTTTCAGGCGATCAAGCAGGCAGTCTTGGGTCAAAACTTCTGCGTAACGAGGCAGAGTTTCAGGCATACTTTGTGCTTCTTCAGTACCCTCGTTTTCTGACAATATCTGATCACCTGAGAAGTTTGCCCAATCAAGTCAAGTCGTCCCCCTGGATGGAATTTGCTATCAAGGTCACAGAGAGCTGCAGAGCATCGAATTTTACCAATTTCTTTGGCATCATGCGCTCGCAGTCAACCCCTTACCTTGTCGGATGCCTGATGCATGGGTTGATGCCGTCTATGTGGACGGAGGCACTTTATACCCTTAATTCTTCGGTTGGACGCGGGGATGCTTTTTACACCATGGAAAAGCTTGCGAGCATGTTTTGCTTCAATTCGGCAAAGCATGCCCGAGAATTTTGCCAATACCTCGGTCTCCCCATCGCAGGCGGAGACACTCTAGAGCTTGGTCGAGTCAAAAGCCCTTCGGAGCCTGCAAAGTCGTTTCCAAGACGGGTTTCGAAATTGTTGGAGAAAAAACGCTCCACTACCAGCAAGCGAAAAGCGCCTCCCCGTCGCCTAATTGTCCAAGGAAAGGATCCGGCGCGCGTTTCGCTTGCAGGAAAAGACTTGCAAGCACGTGGTGCCTCGGCGGAGCCGAGACTAGACCAGCCAAAGTATTTTTCGAAGTCCATCGCCGCCTCTGCGCCACAGCCCTTGGATCGACAGGTCGAAGGGAGGGATATTGGCACGAAAGGGGATGGGAAGGCGCAGATGCAACCTTTCCCCTCCGTCTTTAAGGAGACGCAACCCAAAGCAGAGGCGGATCAGGTTCACAGCCAGGTGAGTCTTAAACCGAGCTCTCCCAAAGACCCGCAGGTTCTTATCAAGTCAAAGTCAATCCGAAGTGCCTTGAAGACCGGCGAAGCTCTTGTGCCAGACGCAAGCCCTCCAGATCGGATGAGCAAAGTAACAACCAGTGCTAAATCGGAGGGGAATCAACCAATTTTCAGCAGTCCGCCTGCGAGAGAAGGGTCCGTGTTCATGCAATCTACCGCACCCTCTGCCCATCCTGCACAAACCTTTGCACAGCGTGCTTCAAAACCTCCTTCTCCTCCAACCATGCCTCCTTTCCAGTCAAACTCTACTGGCAGTGAAACTCTGGCATCTCTTTCGGAGAAGAACAGTTCGGGATTTGCCAGTAGCATGGCCAGCCGCTCCAACATGACCGCCATCAAGAGTAGTAGACCAGCAACACACGAAGACGTCTCGACGAGTAAAAAGACCCAGAGGGTGCCTTCTCCGCCCACTCTATTTCCTCCACCATCTCAGACGGCGAAAAGGCCGCTCACAGATTCAGATTCTGCAAAATCTGCGGAGAAGAGGAGGCTGCAAAAGGCAGAGGAGAAGAAATTGATCGCGCTCAGAGCAGAGCGCAACCGCGAGGAGAGGGAGACCGCGCGAATGGCAATTGAAGATTCCGACTCAAAGAAATCAAACGCTTTGTTTTCCCGTTATCGGCTCCAGCTCAACACGCTCCGAAGAATTTGGTGGCGTCGGTGGCGGGTGCGCACGCAACAACTGGCGGAGTGTCAGGACCGCCTAAACCAATTTTCCAGCTCTTTGATAGACGTGCTTGGAGAAGGGGCTTACCAGAGCACAAACGTCAAGTCAGAATATCGAGTGGGCTGGTCAGGCAGGCCGCCTTATGCCAAATGTTCCTGGAGCGGGGAAGGAGGCTCAATCGATGAACGAAGCCAAGAAATTGTTCAGCGAGAGCTGGATTCAATTATTGCAATTGGTGATTACCTGCAATTTGTTGATGTTGGCAGTGTCTTCAACAAGGAGCATAGTCCAGCTATGGGAGTGGCAAAATCACCTTACCGATTAGGATGGAAGTTGTTCGTGTCGTCCTACTCTGCCTCTGAAGCATTTGAGCTTGGGGCTCCCGTCATGGCACTTAGTGATCACGTTCAGCGCTGCCTGGAAGGGCCTGGTCATGTGTCGGGGGACGCACAAGAGGAGCAAAAATGTTTGTCACACTTTGTCAGGCCAGCAGATGGCGCACATTTGTATATCACCGAGAGTGCTCTATTCGGCGCAGCTGCGGGTGCTAACGCCATCATCTTTCCCATACCGCATCCGAAATCCGTTCAAGACCTGAGAGGTTGGTCTACGCTACGTGGAAAACTCATGAGCTTAGTAGCAAGCGCGGGCAGGAATTTACAATCCCTAGCAGTCTTAATTTCGCCAGTCGAAGGCCAGCAGTCGCCCTTGTTAAATGCGACGCAGCGACAGACGATTGATGAATGCCTCGACCTGAGCCAATTAGGAGGTCATATCAAGACCGTTGTGATTGACACATCGGCCCCTTCCTCTATAGGCCTGGCAGAGTTTGGGCTCACGGCCTGCTCCGATTTTGAACAATCAGCCATCCTGGAGTGGTTGATGACTGATAACACGTGCCCATGGTATTCTTCCATGCAGACTCTTTCCTCCGAGTCTGCATTGACACGCGATTGGTGGAGACTGCTTTCGGCGTCTCCACTTGCGCGGACGGAGCAAGAAGCAATATTTGCCAATGTCGCCCTCGCCCCTCGCCCTCTTCGGGTATGGTTCTTATCAAAATGCGCAACTTGTTTAGGCGTGTGTGAGAGTGACATTTGGGGAAGGTTTCGGACGGGCAGACACGAGCGAAACGCAGCAACAAACAGTATCCCAGATTGCATCGCCCCATTTTCTCTTCATTTGGCAATTCAAATGCTCTTACAAACCTCGCGCCCAACTCGGGTTCCACACTTTCATCCGGACACCGCCGAGAGTTTCATAGATCGAATGGTTTTGGATGTTCACTGGCAGTACGTGGACTGTCCAAAAGCGATCAAGCTGCGTCCTTCAACATCGTGGGATATTGCCACTTTAGAGGCAAGAGATTGGACCATGAGATGTGATCAAGCATTTCGCAGACTAGAAGAAGACAAATTTCTTGGCAATCTTTTTGGTACTGTCGAGATACCGCCCGAATTTCTTCCGTTGGCTGGAGTTCCGCGAGGTGTTGCTTCCGATGACTGGGTGAAGAACATCCAGGCTGCTCTTGCATGTCTTTCTTTCCAATGGAAAGAAGATTGCCCCACCGTCACATGCTCGGCGCATCCTTTTGTATTGCGATTAGCACACTTCATGAGGGCGACAGCAAGAGACTCTGCGGATCTTGATCACTGGGCGGCGAACGTCATCGACCTCATTGGCGAACAAGTATCCGAGGCGATGGACACCTTAAATATCACGGAGTGTCGCTATGTCTGGCAAATTGTTCTTCAAGCTTCTTTGAGCAGGCAACTTGCTTGTTTGAGTGACGCCATCTTTTACCGTCCAAAACTTGCTAAAGATTCTTTGAGTGGTTGGCGAGGACTCTGCACAAGTGACAGACTTGCAAGTGCTCCGGGATTGCGAAGTGAAGGGCAGAACTTAATTGTTGCGTCGGAGAATGCGACATGTGAAGAAGAGTTTGCCGGGCTTGATGTCACTAATCGCCCAAGGCTTAAGAGAGCAAAGGTAGCCGTCCCCCTTTCTTTTGAGGAGAAAATGAGAATTGAGCTTGCCTCGGAAATAGAAGAATCTTTGAAGTTCGAAAGCCAGTTGAACCAGTACTGTCAAGTTTGAACCCCTAAGGTTCTTGCAAGTCCATAACCCGAGCAAAGCATTGCAACGAGAGTCGCAGATTTGCAAAGTGAATGGGCTCAACAAAAAATGAAGAAAAACTAGAATCATTATTTTTATCTCAGTGTCAGTATTTTGTTTTGCTGATTTTTGTTCTTTAGATATGATCATAAGTAGAGCGGCATTTCCCCCTCATCCCAGCTGCGTGCACTCAGTTTCAAGAAACGCAAAATGAAGTGAGGTGGCTCTACTGCTTTTGAATCTGACAGCCGGGTGCTGTTCCGATGCTGTAGTGCACCTTGACAGATAGATTCATTCGAAGCTTTTTCTCATCAGACGATCCATTCCCAGTCGAGCTTGGCGAGAGTGGTTGTTCATCCGCACCAACGTTGCGCTGGATGCGCGCCATGCTCGTCATACTTTGCCATGTTCTCGCAAGAATAGATGCTTTTGCTTGCGGGTTCGCGTTTGGAGCCAGCTGCTGGAGCCCAGGAGTTAGATCACCAACGCCGATAGTTCGCGCATTGAAAGGCAACAGTGCAGTGCCAATCACAGCTTTGTCTTTTTTCACTTGAATGATTATACTGGTCGCACTTCCGAGTTGCTCGAGAGGGCTCTGCATGTTCCACATGGCCCCAAAGCGCAAAACGGCGGTCCCGGTCTCGGTCTTTGTCCAATGCAGAGGCTTGAGAACGACTTGCTCTTCGACGAGGTCTGTGCCTTTGATGTTCTTCAGTTTTTCCAGCGGAAGGGCCTCCACATTTCCATCCTCTCCAATCTGTCGCTTCTGGTCCGATGCCGGAGATTGGGAACCGCGAGATTGCTTTTGCTTGTTCTTCACGACAGAGATGGACAAGACAAGGCCACTTTCTTCGAAGGTTTGAATTGGTAGCTCCAGATCATCGAAGAAGAGCGACAAGAACGTTCCGCCCTTTTTAAAAGCCTGGTTGTTGGACAGGAAGGATTGAACGTTAATTGACTTCCTTGTCGCTGCTCCCCCTTTCTTGCTCGAATTGAGATGCGCTCCAAGCCTGTCGAATGCAGTTGCAATGTCGAAACGACCTGCTTGCTCAGCATGTTGCTTTGCTGTGAGTCCGCGAAGGTCTTTCCCATGAAGGAGAGAGAGTACTGACAGCGAACCCTGAAAAGATGCAAGGGCAACGAAGTACAGGGCAAGATCAAGATCAGCCGAGGCAGCTCTGTGAAGAACAGTTTCTTGTCGCTTGTTGCACTTGCTTAGCACATCCCGAATCATGCTCCAAGATGTAGTCTGAATTCTGCCAAGCGATGGGAGCGCAGTGTTGAACTGCACCCCATTAAGTTCGCGAAGCGTAGAAACCCACTTCTGGAGGTCCTTTTCATCTTTGCATTTGAAGTGGATTCTACCAGCTTCATTTTTGGCAGTCTGCAACGAGTGTGACTGAATCTCAAAGCAATGCTGGAATCTATCACTTACTTTAAGTGTAGTTCCAGACTCAAGCGAGAGCTCAATGACGCATCTAGGTTGCTTATCGCGGGAAGATCGGAAATAGCTCAACGTGCCGTTGTTCGCGTCGAGTACGACAAGTCTTCGCTGGAAGTGGTTGCCTTTCCTGCTCTTCTGCAAGAATCCGCGCATACCTTTACTCTCCGTTTCCACTCCCTCCTCATCTTTCGCTTCCTCCACTGCAGAAGCTGAGATGGAGATTCTCCTCGAAGAGTTTGCTGCGTAAGCATCGAGAAGTCTGCTGCAAAGCACGATGCCACTGGACTGCTTTGGCTTTGCGGCGAGATGCAGGACCGTGTTTCCCGCCAAATCGACTGCGCCTACTCCAAACTGCCCCTGAAGTTTTGCGCCTGGAGTCGAGTCATGGAGAATGTATTCAACCACATCGACGTTCCCTGACTCTGCAGCACTGTGCAACAGAGTCCGGCAATCTCTGGCATACCAAAGCACGCCCTGTATTGGCCAGTTGAGATCAATGGCCTTGGTGCAGACCTCGTCAAGCTTTTCAAAGTCGCCGGAGAGAGCAGCAGAGTGCACCTCTTCAATCTGCCTTGCTAGACGCTTCCTGCCCTGCTTTGTGTGCACTGCCAGCTGAATGCGTTGGGCCGCCTTGCGAAGGACTTTAAAGCAGCACCTCTTTCGGGACAGAAAGCCGCGCGCCACACTTTGCATCTTGGTCGCGCCGTAGCCCTCTAGCGCCTCTTGTGCAATTCTCAACTTCTCTCGCTCAACGCGCAGTTTCGCGAGGTAGATTCTGACCGCGCACTGGATTTTGAGAGCAGCTCGGTTGCGTTTCTTTTCGATCAAGAACCTTGACCACTTTTGCACGGCTCTGATTGCGCGGCGCTGTTGATCATATGCTTTGCGATCTCTGAATGCTCGAACAGCAGTCTGCAAAAGATTAGCTGCGTTTCGACGCTTTGCAAATCTACGCTGCTCCATCTTGCTACGAAGTATAGCCTGTAGCCTTGTTGCCTTCTTCTCTTGGAGTTCCAAGACCGCTCGGTGAAGCACCTCCAGCTGATTGTCCTTTAAAAAGACTGACGAATGGCCGACTTGCCACATTCCTTCACCGAGAAAGTGTTCGAGAACCCTCTTGAGGGCAGACGACAGATCTTCGCCGTCCTTTCGGCCGCCGACCGCGCGAACAAGTGTCTCGAGCTCCATCGCAAAATTTTCAAATCTGATGCGAACAGGGAAGCCGGTCTTGCGAATACGAACTGTCTCTAGCACTCCAATGTAACGGAGCTGCTCCAAAACAAGCTCAGCGTTGAATTCCTTTGGCGTCTTTGTGGAGTTGGGCTTGATGCACCGGATGTAATGTGGCGAGGCTTCGTCCAAGATTTCCATCAGGCGGCCGAGCTGTTGACGAAAGCGGTTACTGACGGTACTTCTTGCAGCAAAGTGGCGAGAAGATGACCCGATTGGCCCGGAGTTGGACTCTTTCCCTCTGGACAGTTTAGGAGCTCGAACTCTTTGCGAGACGCAATTGCTCTCCGAGAACAAGTTCTCCAATTCAGCTTCTTCTGCGTCGTCGTCCTCCTCGGCCTTTCCTTCCACATTCTCGTCGTCGAGCGCATCTTCATCAAGCCTACTCGAAGAACGACGGCGAGCGAGTTTGCGGTCAAGCTCACTCAACTTTCCGTCCGTTTCGATAGCGTTCGGAACAAAGACGCGCTTGCGATTGTTCTCGTCACGCTCATGATTTTCCGATGTAATTTGCTCCACGTCACCGGCAAACAAATTGCGGATAAATGCGTTATCGGACCCGTTCATCATCATAACCAAGTCCGGATTCAGAGACTCCGTGTTCTTCCTTGGAAAGCCTGTCACGTCGTACGAGACAAGCCCGGCAAAGTGCTTCACTTGAAACGTGGTTCCAGCAATGCGCGGCTTGATGTAATGGCTATGCTGCTTTGATGTTGCGTGAGCCTTATGCAGCTTGGCAAGGAGCTGCTCCTCCACCAGTTTGCTGGAGTCTATCTTGTCGGCAGATGCCACACCCATCGCGTGGTAAAGCATGAGTGTCTGCTCGTCGAGAATGGAGAGAATTCCAAGCTTTGTGTTTCCGATAAGATCAATACAGGGCTGGTTGTCAACGCCAAACTCCTCAATGCTCCACTGTACACCTTCCGCCAAGTACCGCCCCTGCTCTGCGTCAAACACCTTGGAGTTAAATTGACGTTGAAGGCGCTCATTAGCAAAATTGATGCAAAGCTGTTCCAGCGAGTTTGTTTCCAAGATCTCAAAGCCGTAAATGTCGAGGATTCCAATCCTCCCAAAAGTTGAGCTGTTAGGCTCGTCACGAGTCTCCTTCTTCGACCTGTTCGCCATGCTGTAATTGACTTGCATGACGAGCCAATCAAATAGGCGCGAGTAGAGCGCCTTAGAAAGGCTGTTGATCGCCTCCTCGCTCTGTGCCTTACTTAACTCAACCCATTGCACGGACGCACGAGCGGAGTTGGTCATAACGAGCCTTCCGCAAAGTGACTTACGAATTGCATCTGCATCGATACCGAGAAGATTGATGATATTTTGGACCGCTTCTTGCTGCAGGTCCACGAGAGATACCCTCACATTCTGCGCATTGCTTGCTTCGTTCTCGTCATGTTCACCTGACGTCTGCGTAGCACTTTTCTCGTGCTCTTTGACGTTGATGTTGCCAAGCTCTAGGATAACCCGGAGGGCCTTGCAGACATCCAGTATGGCGTTGTGGTCCAGGCCGACCACTTGAAGGGACTCCTTCAATTCCTCCCAAGTGTCCGAGGCAGCTAGTTCGGATGCTGACTCCCCGGAACCAGAGCCTTGCAGGTACCTATACGCGGACGCCTTCTTGAGCCCGCCGATAGCTTGACGCTCCTCCTCAGAGGCTCCATCGCACATCGCATAGAAGACGTGGTAATTGCTCTCTTTGCTCTGATGCGAGACGAGTCGGGACGTCTCGAGAAGAAAGTACGAAATATGTGCTCCACACAGCCGGTCTCCAGCGAACTTGAGTCTGATGTACTTGCCGAAGCGAGAACTGTTGTCATTTCGCATGGTTTTGGCATTTCCGAACTGCTCAAGGAGAACATTGGTCTCCACGATGTGATTTTGAATGTGGGCAAAGACTTTCGATGAAGAATCTGACTGAGACTTGGTCCTGAGCTCGTTCACTTTGCTGAGATACTTGATGATGATCTTCGATGCTTCTGTTTTACCAGCTCCACTCTCCCCGTTAATGATGATCGTTTGCTCGTCCCGTGGATTCGTTTCCATGCTTTCTAATGCGCGTTGCGCGGTTGTAAAGAGATGGGGTTTCGCCAAGAGCCCTGATTCTGCAACCTTGTCGATGTCGTAGAGACCTTTCACGGCGGTGTACGGATTGATGCTGATGAGGATGTCTCCAGTGAAGGTGTAGATGTCATCTTTCATATACCTCCTCCGCAGCAAGTCAAGGAGTGGGGCCTCGTGAATGTTGTTCATGTCCACGATGTTCTCCAAGTCTTGTCCATGCGTTGGGTCAAAACGGTGGACATCCTTCTCTGCAAATGTTTCCACCTGACCATCGCCTTCCTCGCTTGCGTTGTAAAAGCTCACAACTCCATTCTCCAAGTCGACTTCGCGAATGTCGCTGAGTCGATAGCACTGATTTTTGTCCGGCCGCCACGCCTTCCAAAGGTCCGAAGCGCTAAGCATGTTGGATGTTGCCACAAAGCAATGCTCGCAGATGGGCCGATTCCCGCTTTGCAGCCGTCTTGTGCTCGAGGTTCACAGTCCAAGCAGAATCAGAATACAACATAAACTTAGCAGGATTACATTTTGTCAGCAGGAGAATAGCTACTTTTATGCGGAGCTTACAGAGAAGACTCACCGGTTGCAAGGGCAATGGACAGTGATGCAAACTATTGCACAGACCTCCTACTTTTTTGATGTTGGTCGGCAGCTGAATATTTGATTGACCTTGGAATAAAACCACTCTCGTTCAACCTTGTTCATAGTTCGTAGCAGAAGGACAGGATGGATGCGCATGGCAGCGCGCGGCCTAGAGGTTGGCCAACTCGGGCACTGTTGACTGTTGTCGTGAGTGTTTAGTGTCGATGTCATATCGGCGCACGGGAGCACGTGAGGAAAGAAGCTGACTCTCATGGCCACTGGACTAAAAGGATGAAGTGACTCTATCTAGTACGAAGGGCGTTCACTCACCCGTGGTGTGTCAAATTGCATGCCTCTTGAAGAGTGAGTGGGATGATCACTCTGGTCGAGCTGGCTGCATATCCCCTGTGACTGCAAACCATTTGAATGAATTCTTTTGATTGATTGACTGTGAATAAACCTGCCTGGAAGCGAGTCCGCACATATGTATAAAATCAGAATTCAGGTCTTTGTACCTGGTCTGGCCCTTTTCAACTTTCGCGAATTAGAACTAAGGGAATATGCGTTGGTGAAATCTTTTTCATCTCCATGCAATCTGTATCTGCGGGAGGGAATTAATCTACTTTGCAATGGGCCAGGAATTTTCCCGTTGGCACAGATTTCTCTGCATACTTTACACTCAATCAAAGGTGTTGATGCTCATGAGAGAAATTCCAGTTCAGGCGTTGCACTTGGTAGCTTCTTCGTCCATTCCTCCGACCTTTACCGACCTTTATTTCACGGTCAGTGAAACAATTCAGAGACTGGCGAAGCTGCCTCTCAATATCTCTCAACCTCGCGAGTTGTCGCCATTGCCACTGTGACCGTCTAACGAACGCCATCGCCGCATTGGTTGTAGCTCAAATCACCAGACTTTTTACTATGAAAACTTCACGCTCACCGTGGCCGTCATACACAGAGGCCGTCCGAGTCGAAAATTCTTTCAACGGTCATCTGGAGCTTTATTAGAGTTTATGCCTTCGTTGCGCTAAACGCTTACTTTCTACAGGTGACATAGACACAACGTGGAGTCTTTCGTCGAGTAGAATCGACTGCCAGTATGCGCCGATTATCATCAAAGAAAAGCAAATGCAGGCAAACAAATGGTCCAAGTCAGACAAGTTCGCTTGATCCTCCTTCGGTGTGCGTCTTCCAGCCATTTGAATGAAAACGTTCAAATTAGCTATGAAATCTTGGAGTACTCAGCCCCAGACTCTGAGCTTGGACAATTGATGTGTGGGATCACCTTACAGTATGGCGGGCAGCCTGAGCTGGCTACTCATCATGTATACGCCAGGTCCAACGCACTCGTACGTGTGAATGCCGGGGACTGGCGTCAGCGTACCGGTGTCCGCACCAAGTGCCCTCCAACTTGTGTGAACTGGGGAGCATCCTCGCTTGACAATGCCAACCTCTGCAAAAGTGGGAGCAAAACAAGGAGGCGAGGTGCCAAACAGGAAAAATGTAGAACAGCCCAAGGGAAGAGGGATGAACAAGTTTGAAGATCTTGACTTCAACTCGCTCACTGTGGGACAGGTTGCCCTGATTGTGCGCAAGGTTTACAACTCGTCCAAACGGGTTGAGGTGCTGCAGCGCGTCAACCCCAACATTATAAATCCTCACAATGTGCACCTGTTTCTGAACCCCGAAGAGCTGGAAGAAATAGAGGAGATCTTCAACACTATTGACGTTGATGGGAGCAAATCCATTGATTTTGCGGAGATAAAAGATGGGTTGCAGGCCATGGAAGTTGACGTTGCAGATGAAGAGCTGGTTGCAATGGCGATTGAGTTTAACAAGAGCAAAGAGGAAGTCTTAAATTTGAAAGAGTTTGCGGCCATGCTTTTTCGCATAGAAGTAACACTTGCGAAATCACAGGTGCAGACAGCTCAATCCGGCTTCGTGATGGACATCTTGCGGGCCTGCTTTGGAAGGCATCTAGAGAAGATTGTAAAGTATAGGAAACAGGTCTGGGATGTGTTCGACAACCCCAGTTCTTCTCTAGGTGCACAAGTCGTTGCAACTGTGATCATGTCACTCATTGTTGCTTCGTGCGTCCTCTTCATGCTGGAGTCCACACCAACGTTTCAATCGAACACCACTTTGCTCGACGCTCTTGATTATTTCGAGGGAATCACAGTTTATTTGTTTACGCTTGAGTTTCTGGCAAGGCTGCTATGCTGTCCCAGTCTGCCAACATTTTTGCGAAGCGTGATGAACTGGATCGATTTGATGGCAATCTTACCATTTTTCGTGGAGACTTACGCCCTTGCTGGCAAAAGCAGCTCAGGAAGTTCTTCGCTCCGAGTGATTCGGCTCGTGCGAGTTTTCCGCATTCTAAAGATAGGGCGCTATCTTCGCTGGATTGGGGTGTTCGTCGCGACCATCGAGATGAGTTTGTTGCCACTTGGCATGGTTCTTTTCATCATTGTTATCGGGCTCGTCACGTTGTCAAGCGCTACGTATTACTCAGAGCGTGGAGAGTATAATGCGACAAGCGGAAGTTTTGAGAATTCCAAGTTCAATAGTATTCCTGCGACATTCTGGTTCTCTTTGAGCACAATCACATCTGTCGGTTATGGAGACATGTCGCCTTCGACCACAGCAGGAAAAGTCATTGGGATTTTGGGGGCATTCTTCGGAATTCTTGTGCTCGCAATACCGATTTCCGTTATCAGTTCCAACTTTCGGTTCGAGTTTGACAAGATGAAGACGCGAATCGAGATAGAGCAAGATCAGGCTCAAAAAGCTGAGCTCACCGCCGAACAAGTTGAGGCGGAGTTAGCGACTAATAGGCATCTGAATAAAGTGATGGGTTGCACCGAACGGTTTGTGAAGGCAGTGTCTGTTGACGCAAACTTGCCAGATCATCAGCTCTTTGCAACTGCAGTGTACGAGTCATGTCGCACTAATCAGAAGCGTGTATTTATGGAGATGAAGCATCGAGAACGCGACAATCGGCATCTCCTAATAGAGAACATTGCCACGATTCAGAGCGAGTACCTCAAGTCACGCGAAATCAATTGACAGATGAACTGTAAATTGAGGTTATGAAGTGTTCTCCGGCATGGAAGGAAAGGTATTCACAGTGCGAGTGTCCTCCGTCGCTCGTGCTACGACAACGGATTTGGATCCCGAGTTCTGGCGCATGTCTCCACTGCGTCGTCCTTTTGTGATGAATGATGAATTATAGATTCTGTTATTCTGTTTCTGTTTTCGTAAAAGTAAAAAAAGAAGAAAGAAGAAGGAAGAGCTTGTAATGCTGCATAATGCTGCTACCAGTAATAGGAACGTGGTATCCTTGTGTACACTCAGGGGAAAGGAGTACTCGTACTCTTACGGTACCGGTACTGAGTACTCGAGTATGGATTGGTGGAAGGCGGTGCAATGCGGACAGAGTTGGGTGGCGCGGCTTGAGAAAGGAACGAGGAAGACGATTGGCAATCGAATCTGTAAAAGGGACGTGACGATTTCTGTGCGGCTGCCCTTCGCGCTCGAATAGCAAAGTAACATGGACCTTGGTGGCGACCCGTACAGTGTGCTCGGCGTGGACGAAGCAGCTTCAATGGAGGAGATTCGGAGAGCCTACCGACAACTGCTGCTGGAAGTCCATCCAGACAAAACTTCAAATTGTGCCGAGGGAGCCAAAAATGGGGCTAAATTTTTGCGAGTGCAGGCGGCGTGGGAGGTGATTGGGTAAGTCACCAGCTAGTTTGGTCTATTCATCGCTGGGAGCAAACGCAGTGCTGACAACCTCATTTGTGCTTTTTTGCAGCGAACAGGATTCTCGGAAACAATATGATGCTCAGAGGGAGAAAGAGCAGCTTGCTGCAGTAGGTGCCACAGAGGTGGATTTAGACGACTTGGAGTATGAGGAGGATACTTGCGAGTTTAGGTACTCGTGCAGGTGTGGTGATATTATACGTGTTGCAGAGGAAGCCCTCGAAACAGTAAGTCTAAGTTCGGGCGACGTTGCGCCCCTTTGCTTATCAGTGCCACGAAGGCTGACTCCGCGCAAATTTGAGCTGTTGCTAGAAACTAGAAATTTTTGAATGCCAGTCTTGCTCATTAAAAATCCGAGTGCTCTACGAAATCCTTGATGACTGACCCATCTTGCCTAAGACTGCGCAAAACTCATGCCATTGCATTTAGAAAAGTACTGGCCTGGCTACGCACAATATGGTCGGGGTCCTTTAGCACAACTGTTTCTATCCAATGCTTTATCTCTGACATCATCGCGGCGCAACTATCATCACTCGTGAGCAATGATTTCGGAGTGCACCGCATGATCTGACCCAAGCAATACAATACAGATCTACGAACTTGAGGCTCGGAATTCTCCTTGGCCCACCAAGCTAGCTCCGACAAGTCTCGACTCATCCTGGCCGCATGAGGACTGTTTTTGGCGTGGCCTAAGACAACGCCCAATGTGTAAAGAACTTTTGCAAGCACGATCGGCTCGCGCTGGAACAGGGCTGTTGTACGTTGGGGCTCTGAAATCAGTGGATAAAAACATTGGGGTGCAATTGCCGCAAACATGTTCTTCTTAGACTCCGGCAGTTCCGCCTTCCGCCTGCCCCATCTTCGCAATACGGTGCCAACATGACCTTTTCTATCGCCTATCTCCACGGATTCAATCACGCGCTTGGAGTCCGGCATCCCTGCGGACATTATGGTGACACCCTCGGCAATGGCGTCCAGCGCGTCAAACCTCACGGACGTGAATGTGCATTCTGCGAGGACCTCCGAGGCCAAATAGTTCACAACGGGCTTCCAGGCTCTTGAAGCTACTAAGGCTGCGAGTGTAGAGACTCTGTGCTGTTCAAAGCCCTCGATTGCGAATTTATTGTCAAGGTGAAGTACAGTTCTCGCGAGAGAGGTACCACGAGTCTCAATGTCCGCGGGCTCTAATTTAATCAGATTTGCCAAAGCCTTGATGACAGCTTCTGTCTGAGCATACTCTTGGTTCTCGCCCACCAGAATTTTTTCGCACTGCGCTATAGTTCGTGGAACCTGAACTCTCTTTCCGATAAAGTCATCTTCACTATTTTCAAGAGGCACAAGACTCTCTAAACCCTCCGAGCCTTGGGACAGACTTTCCTCATCGTCGCTATCTGCGCTTTCCTCATCATCGCTTGAGTCTTGCCAAACGCTATATCGCTTGGAGAGAAGACTATTGGCCTCAAGACACCCGAAAGGCACAACTCGCTCAGGGTTTGAAGCGTCGAACCCATCGGGAGGAACTACTTTTTCCTGCTGATGCAGCATTACTTTTTGTTTCTCACAGCTGTTGACACTTGTATCGCTATTAGTCAGCACATTTTGCGCGCGAAGTTCTTCGCACTCTTTGGCCCATCCCGACCTCGTAAACGACAAAGCCTCAGAATCAAAATCGGGAAATGTCACCGAGCTATCTTTGGCCACGTGTTTCCCGAACTCTTGCCCTACAAACATCCCCAACTCTCGAATCTCTTTCACCCCACTGTCGAGGAATCTGGACACCCCGTCCACCAAAATTGAAACAAGCCGCTGACCGCTATTGCTTTGAGCTCGCTCGCTCGTGGTGAGCATGTCAGCAAGCACAGCGGAGACAAATTCCTGAGTCTCAAGGCTATTCGAGGTCAGAAAAGTAGGGTGGCTCCAAACTTGGGCGACATAGAGTTGTAGCTCTTGCCACTGCTTCGGATCCAAAACCTCGCGTAGGTAGTCGAGCAGACAAAACACCACACTAGGCGTTCGAGAGTTCTGCGTCAAAGATTTTTTCGTTGCCAGTCCCATAAGCAAGTGGCTCTTTTTCAGAGCTGCGCCGTTGAAGACGGCCCTAAGGCAGTATTCGATGGTACTGATCTCTGCACTGATATCATTAAAATCGGCGTCGAGCACTCGGTTGTCCAGCTCCCGAAGCACACAATATGCAAATGTAGTCTGCTCACTCTCATCAAGAGAGTTGTACACCGCAAACCTCAATTTTGACCGGCTTTCTTCGCGTTCGCTGAATTGAACCAGCGCCCCTGCGATAAATTTCCCCCGTCCTGTTCTTACAAGCCGTCCAAACAGGGCGGGGTATAGCGAGCCCTCTTCAGCCACATTAGGATTTGTCAACAGCCCTGGTGCAACGATGAACTCGTAGAAATAGTCTGCTTTTGAGTGCGACTTGACGAAGTCAAAGTCTGTGGCCTCGTCGGATGCAAAGTTTGGAGAATTAATTCCCTTTAAACATTTTGCAGTGCACGTCGACACCACGTCTGACCAGTCTGCAATAAGTTGTACCAGAGCAAGTTCACGAACGGGCTGGTTAAACGAGTCTTCTTTGTTCGTCGCGTTTTGCAGAGCTTCTTCGAATGTCGAGCGCCGAAGCAGAGGAGCAGCAAGGGAACACGCGAACGTGATTGATATCTGAAATTGAAGTTCTGCATGAGCACCATTGACAGTACTCTCCTTGTCAGCGTTGTTGAGCTCTCTTAAGCAGTCTCGAAAAAAGTCATACAACGCTTGCAACTTGGCGAGAGAAGATACATGTGATTCCGAAGAAAAAAATCTTCCCAAGACCTTTTCTCTCTCACCCTTTGTCAACGTGTCGCTCCATCCTTTTATAAAAGTCTGAAGAAGTTGCTTGAGGAAGTAATAAGTGGTCCGATAATCTCGGGCAGACGGGTCAGAAGAGAAGATAATCTCAAAAGCTTCATCGCAAAGGCGGATCGCCGAGGACAAGCTTCTCTCCGCCGCGATCTCATCAGCGATTGATTTTAGACGCATCAGCCGGCTCCTGGCGCGCACGCAACATCCACACCATGCACGCAGGCAAGCGCACACGCTACGCACGCAAACCAATTGACTGTGAGTACACCGCATACTCGGATCACTAGCTAGCTAGGCTAGAGCTAGAGATATGTATATAAGACTCAGATACGATCCACTGTATGATTGAGGAACCAAATCGTCATCCTCTCCTTTGCGTACGGAGAAACTTCGAGAAACTTGCCAGGTCCTCCAGGGCCAGGTTTCGTGGCTCAAGATGGTTCAAATGCGTGAAGAAACTTCACGTGCAACCACACTGACGAAGACAAATTTCCTTGTTCAATCCTGCAAATTTTTGGGCTATGAAGTATTTACAGTTGGAACTAAGGTCTTTATCCTTGAGACTTCAAAAACGAGACTTGTCGCGGAGGTAGCCAATAATTGCAAAGTTCAATTTCGAATGGCTAGCCAATAATTGAAATTTTGTCAACCTTGGCGACGGATTCCTTTTCTGTGTGACATTTTCTGCGAAAGGACCGAGTTTATCGCAAAAAGATCTGGGAATAACTCGCTGGCAAATAAAAGGACCAGCTTCTCAGGCTCAGGCTGATTCCTTTACCAGCGGATATATACATTCACGCCGATATTTAATAAATTTCCCGAAGGCCCGAGTGATCTATTGCGGCTGCAAGGTTGCTTTTTCAACCTGGAATCGAGCAGTCTGAAATCAAAACGATTAAGGACCTTCTTCGATGCAAAGAAACTTTTTCAGAACAGTAGAGATCAGTTTGAGCAAGGAACTCTGAGAGGTCTTTCTCTCTCCGAGTCAGCTCCTCTGCGGTTACTAAATCATTTTGGAAAAAAGTTTTCCTGGAAGCGTCACAGTGCAAAATTTCCCAAACTTTTCACCTTCGCCCTGAATGAATTTATTTTATTTTATTTACATAATTTATTATATAATAATATAACAAGCCAAAGTGCGGCTGCCTTCGGCGGTCGTCTTCGTGCTTGAGAGTTGCGCCTGCCTCCGGCTGGCTTACTCGTTGCGTTTTTATAAAAGTTCATCTCCACGAGTTGCGCCTGCCAGAGTAGAAAAATTTGGATGTGAACATTTATCAGGCTTACTCGGTGGTGCATAGGTACGCTCTTGAGTAGCGCCATGCCTTATACAGGTGTACTCAATTGCCTAATGGGAGGATTGGATAGAACTGCCTTACGGCAGCTCTATTCCTCTCCGTAGAATGAGACGTGCGAAGCAGTAGCCTCCGCCGTAAGAATACAATACATACAACGCTTTGTCAGTTCTGGTCACTGGTTGGTAGTTTCGAAGAAACTGTTTTTAAGGTCAATCATTTCGGCCGAGAAACGTTTGCACGTGCAGCCATAGCTCCAGAGGCAGACTCGGGCCCCGCTTGCAATGCGAGAGCGATTTCAAGCGCGTTTCAATGCGAGCCGGGAATAGTGACCTAGTTTGCGGCGTCCAAGGGTCAACGAGTGCCTGATTTAAAATTTCAATCAGTTCATGCGAGATAGGAAGTCCAAAGTTCGGGTCGATGGCAGCGGAAGCAATTCTGAGAGCTTCAAGAGCTTCTTGCTTTCCGATAAATCCACCGATGCGAAGAATTTCTTTAACACGAGGAAGATCTCGTGCTTCGCAGGCAATTTGCAGATTGGTGTGCTCACTTGCAAAATTCAAATATGCGGCAACTGGCCCAGATTCTGCCTCACCAAAGTAAGATGGCCTCGAGCGCCTGATCGTCGCCCATTCCACGCCAAACATGCATAACTGCCTACAGCACAAAATATCGCCTTCATCTGCGGCGATTAGAAGCGCACAAGGACTGTTGTCATGAAGAGGGCTGCTGTCTCTGGCGCCGTGTTCCAAGAGTGTCCGGCAGAGGTGTCCATGGCCGCGACTTGCGGCAGTATGCAAAGCAGATCCGCCATTGCCAGTAGTCAGATTTGGATCCGCACCATACTCCAATAGTAGCTCAACAGTGCGCTGTGAACCCATGTAGCATGCGCAAGACAAAGGTGTAAATCCTTGCGGGGCCATGACGTCGTTTGGGTCCGCACCGCAGTCAAGCAAAACTTTGCAAACTTCTGCTTGACCGAAGAATGCAGCGATGAAGAACGCGGACCAGCCATCAGGCTCCATCTTTGCTTTGACGAATGTTTCCAGGTGGTCGCGAGGGAGAATAGATAAGAGCAATTTCGCGCAGTCTACGCTTCCGCTTTCCGCACACTGCATCAATGCAGTCCATCCGCCTGGTTGAACGGACTGTCCGATGGACACGCCATGACAGATCAAGAGAGAGACAACATCAGTACTGTTTCCTTCGCACGCGGCAATTAAAGGGGTTGTCCATCGATTAAAAGTTCTCTGTGCCAGGTGAGGGTGCTCCTTCAAGAAGTATCTCACCAGCTCTGTGCTCCCGCTCCTGCAACTCTTTATCAAACAGTCAAGCAAGAGATCTTGACTGCACTCCACCCCACTTCTTGCGTGATAGGGGTACAGAAATTTCGAGCCGTCGGAAATCCTTGCAGTTCGGAGCACCATGCTTGCGGGGTCAAATGGGCCAAATGGGCCAATAGGCGAAGCTGAGCGTGGGGCCGCAGTGTTGGTCACGCCCGCCGCTTTCTTTCAGCGGTCTCATGAGTAATTTCTCAACAAAAAAAGCGAGGTTACTGTTAAGCTTTCATTACGTGCACCGTAACGTGCCGTTAGGTCGAAGAAGGGGGGGATACACAGGCTTAAGAGTTCTTGTGCAAGAATAAAAATGTCGAACATTAGCACTACTCCGTCAGGGGTTTGCGGCGGTTTTGACTTTAAGCTCTTGAAGGATGGGTAATGAGATGCCGGAACCGCCACAAATGATGATCACAATATCCAGGTTTGAATTCTTCTCCCGTTCACAAAGCTTTCTTGCAGCAGCGATCGAAGCTGCGCATGCCGGTTCCACAAGGACTCGATGAAGGTTGAGAAATTCTTCACAATACTCGACTGCTTCTCCATCAGAAACCAGAATGGATTCGCATCCTGCTGGGTGATTCATGCAAAAATCTAAAGCATCTTGGGAAACTTGTTTCGCACCAAGCGTGGTCGCTACAGTGTCTATTCTTTCAAGCTGGACAAGTTGCTTTGCCTCCAAGGCTTGGTGCATTGATGCTGCTCCAAGTGTCTCCGCCGCAATAAGTTTAGTCTTGCTGCTCCAGTCTCCACCAGCTCGAGCCAGGCCGTGAGCAATTCCCGCTATCAAACCGCCTCCGCCCACAGAGCAAATGATGTATTGAGGAGCGACACCGTCTCTCTGCTGAACCAGTTCATCAACCATAGCAGAGTGGCCCTGCCACAGTAGTGGATGATCGAACGGTGGGACGTACCCAACCGTGGGATCTTCGCTGCAGACCTGACGGGTTTTCTGGTCGGCCTCGTTCCAGTTCTCACCAGCAACCACAACTTCAGCACCAACTTGTCGTATTTTGTCAGCCATAAAAGCGCTTGTCGTACTTGGAACGAAAACGGATGCCTTCATCCCAAGCAGCCGTGCACAGTTCGCCGCTGCAAGGCCTGCATTACCCCCCGAGGAGCTGACAACTTGGGTAAAGCCTCTCTTGCTATAGTCGCTGCAAAGTGCCATCATCCCTCGGTCCTTGAAGGAGCCAGTCGGAAGGGCGCACTCCATCTTGAGTGAAACGCGCTTCGCTCCAAACGCATTTTGAAGCGCAAGTGACTCGAGGAGTGGCGTGCGCGGAACCTGGTTTGGCATCGTCTTTGAGACCTGGCTGTGAAATATGCACCTTTACACTTTCTCGTTAACCTGGCTCTCGCGCGCTGTGTTGCTATGATTGGGGTCTGCAGCCTCGCCGAGAAGCCGTCCTCCAGAACCTGAGGCAGGAGCAAGAGCAAGAGACAGGTTGTGCAGGCCGTCGGGCATTCCCTCAGATTGACACGCTGGCCACGCTGGCCGATGGATGAAATGTCGCCATCGTGTGATGTGTGTGATGCAGACTTGATTTTCCCCTCGAACTTTCCTTCCTTTCCAGTGCATCAAAGACGACACACTTCGTACACTAGCTATAGCCAGAACTGTGAGGTGATGGTAACCTAGGAATCTGAATAGGTATTTTAAATAGGTATAGGCTATGTGAAGAGCTACTCCAATCTTCCCGAACATCTCGTGAGAATTCAGAATTCAGAAGATTAATACGCGTGCTGACGGTGAGTACTGTGAGTACCATCGTTTGTTTTTCCTGCGTTGGGAGTGTTGGGAGAGTTGGGAGCCTTGCACCTTGGGGTGGAGTGCTTTCGGCCCGGATATATTTTGTAACTTTCGTTACTTCGAACGAAAGACGTCCATACCTACTTGGCACGTTCAGTTCTGTGGAGCCTCTGAGAGGAACAGAGCTTCCGTGAAGCAGTTCCGATATGCATTGCGGTTAAAAATCAACATAATGCCGCTCCGGAGCGGTTATTGGGACGAATACCGCTATCACCACAATTACCACAATTACACTCCTGGTTATAGATCGACTAGAACATTTGGTTCCTCAAAAATTCAGAGGGCCTAAGACTTTGGTACTATTCATTATACAAGTAGAGAGTGGAGCTAGTGGAGCAACCGATGCCTAGCCCCTGCTAAGAAACGTACCGGAAAACATTTAACTAGAGTATTCCGTGACTCCTGACCTATATTTCCATGTCGGAAGTTGGGATGCCTTGGAGTCTTCTTAGTCCTCTGAGACGGAGACACTGGTCCGCAGGCAGTGGCGTTGGGAGAGTGGGTGGAGTAGGCACCGACGGAGTGGAGGTGAGTCAGAGAGTCAGAGAGTCAGTTTCGGAAACGCTTGTCCCGCGGCTCAGAAAGGTCGAGTTTGTTAAGGCGCGAGGTTGCTCAAGACGTTTGTTCAGCTGCGGTCAACGAGACTCCTCAAGCTGCGAAAAGAGTTCAAGATGTCGTGCAACTGTGCTCACGAGAGCCCAGTTCTCCCAACTGCTAGCCTCGACGACGTGGCAGCACAGATTCGCCAGGAGTTTGCGGATCAAGCGGCGCCGCAAAATGAGGCAGCTCCAGAGCCACCAGCCGTTTCTGCTATTCCAAAAAAGAAGATTTCGCAGGAGACCTTCGATGAGGTTGTGAAGGAGAACATGGAGGAGTTTGACATGGATGAGGATGAAGCCTTGCGAGACGCCACGGAGCAATTTATACAGCAGGGTGTGGATTTGAGTGGGCTGGTTACCTCAAAGGAGCAGAGAGCGCTGGATGAGCGCCTGAAGGCTCTTGTGGACAATCTGAATGGCTCCCTTCATCTGAACGACGATGAGCCTGTCTCCTTTGATGCTGTCTTGCAGCATTGCAAAGGGGTAGCCGCAGAATGTGCAAAAGGGGACCCAGAGCGCCTTGCAGCAGGGAAACACGGGGCGGTCGGTGCTGCATCTTATATTTGCAAAAAGTTTGTGGAGGAGGAGAAAGTTGCACTAGCCGGTCTCGAGCTCTTGTCTGAGTTGCTTAAGGTGTTTGAAAATCGCGAAGTTATTCCTTTCCAGGGGATCGAGGCTGTCTCGCAGGCTTTGGAGCAGCACTCGAAGTCCTCTCAAGTTCAGTCTGCTGGATTCAACGCGGTGGCCCTTGCGATCACCAAGCACGAGGAAAACAAACGGAATTTCAAGGATGCCTTTATCAACGAGCGTGTTGTTCGCTCCCTAGAAAATCATCCGGAAGACAAAGGGACTATTAAGTGGGCTTGCAAGTTCGTGCAGATATATTTGAGTGACGATGATCGCCGGCCGGGTGTACATCCTGGCACTTTTCCCCGAGCACGTGAGATGGGTGAAGATTACGAAGGTGGTGTGCTCAAGCGCCTTGTGGACATCCTTCAAACAGAATTTGTCGTCGCCGATGAGAACCTGACAAAAGCCGTGCTAGCCGCTATAAAGTCCGTGGCGGTGAATGACGTTATCTGCAAGCACATAGCCAGCAAAGGCGGTCTGGACGCTGTACTTCTTGCTTTTGAAGCGCACATAACGAACGAGCCAGTGGCTGCAAATTCATGTATGGTGTTGAAAGCAGTGACAAGGAATGACGATATCAAACATCTTGTGGGAAAGGGGAAAGGTTTGGGCCTGCTGATCAGAGCCTTAGAGGAGCACGGAAGCTCCGCGCGGGTAACAGAGCAGGCTCTGCAGTGTCTCAGTGTACTATGCCTTCGCCAACCGTCCAATTGCGAAACTATAGCCGATCTTGGATGTCTGCAGCTCATTGTTGGAGCAATGGGTCGACACCCGGACAGTGCTGGCGTTCAGCGACCTGCTATTAGCACGCTGCGAAACATGGTCAGCAGCTGGCAGAACAAAGACTTGCAATCACGAATTCTAGACGAAGGCGCGGAGCGCCTCATTCGCAGCGCTCGTGCAGCGCATCCCATCTGCGAGGAGGTTGCTTTTGCCGCACTGCGAGACCTAGGCTGCAATTATCATGAATGATGGAGGGGGGTTCTTCCTTGTTTCTCAAATTCTGAGTGTATTCTTTTTAAATCGGCATGAGTTTACCTTTATCTGAATTTTGAAATTTTGCTCAGTCGACCACAGACTTCATCGTGCTCTTCCAAGCGGAAGGGTGGATGCCAAAACACGAGAGAATTAGACGAACCATTAGCCCGCGCTAAAATATCTTCGAGTCGATGCCGGGCTTGTGGTCGTTCACATTATGTCTTGGCTTGTCACGATCCCTTGCGTCACATTCGACTCGGGTTGTTGTCAAGTATGTTTATCCTCTCACCGGTACTAGTACTCACTGTCAGTTCTGGTTGTTTGTTCAAGTTGGTTCTTGCCAACAGAACCCAATAGAACGTTTGGCGAGCCGCCTTGATTGAAGGCTCGCGAGGTACTAGTACTCAGTACCGTGCTTTACTGAGGTACACACCCCGCTAGCGCCAATTATTGTGTAGTACCACTAGGTTTACCAACTGCTAAGAACCATGAAGGACTTTAGCAAAACGAAATGCTTCGCATGCACCAGTGAAACAGAACACGATCAGTGCGTTGAGTGCGTTGACAGGGTACGGGTACAGTGCACGTCGAGCAGTTCGTGTAGAATCAAGCAAATGACATGTTGTCCAGGTGCATTTGAACTTGAACGAAAGACAAACGGTGATATTTCACACCTGCTCGTTTTTGATGTTTTTGTTAATGGAAACAATTGGCAATAAATAGTTCTTAGAGTCTCATTATCACTATTGATATGTTTAGGTGTGTGGTAGGCAATATTTGTGCAATATTTCAGACTCGTGCGAAAGAATAGTCAAGTGGTATTTCTGCTAACAAGAGTCAGCCGTCACATCACCTCCCTCACTCACGAGTGACGGTCGATCAGAATTCAGAATTCAGAATTCAGCGCCTCGAGCCCAAAGAGCCCAAAGCTCGAGCAGCTCGAGCTCATTTAGCAAATAGCGAACTGCTAGAGAGCATATAGGGATTGATCGAAGTTTGATGCAACACCTGGCTGCGTGCTCGCGCTAAACTCAAAGGCTTGACCGAGCATTAAAACTGTACCCGCACCGGTATTAAGGGACGAGTACCCAGAACTGGTACAGCACACGCACACCTGAGACCATAGCATTTTTAGTGTTTTCGCTGACGAGGCGCTGGCTGGCACCTGAGTTACAAGTTCTCTACTTCGAGCTGTAGTGCCAGTAGTGCCAGCGTGAAGTAAGCATTGGACATGAGTTTAATGTGTGCGGAAACTCCGACTTGGTCATTGGGAAGGAGTGCGAGGCCTCGTGTCGTGAGATTCACCGTCCAGTTCCCGCTCAGCCTCGGCGAAGTTGGCCCCGCAACCGCAGGCACCAGGGAGAGCAGCGCGACATTGGTTTCTGGCAGCGCGGAGGTCTTGGACAAGAGGGGCGCTCGTAGTCGTTCTGCTGCAAGCCAACTCAGGAAATCCAGCGGTATTAGGGGCCAAAAATGGGTCTCGAGAAGTTCTGCAAGTGCCTTGACAAGCAAAAGGACAGCGAGCCAGCAGAGGGCCTTGCGACGTTTCGCTCGAAAGAGTCGTTTGAAGTCGCGGCTCCGCAGTTGGGCCAGAGGAAAGAGAAACGCGTATCCGAGCCAGTGCAAGCAAAACCATCGGCGACCAAACGTAGAGAGACGGAAGAGGATGAAGACGATGACGAAGATGAACCTTTCGAGGAAAAGACGTCTTACGAATCTTTGGTAGATATGGTGAAGCAGCTTTGGGAATCTGCAGCGGCTTATTTATTGCCCGATGAAGCCGCGATTTACCAAAGCGAACAGCTGAAAGACATCGATAGAATGGACTCGACCCAGCTTCGAGAACATATTGTTGCTGGAAAGAACTTGAACGAGGCCGTGAAAACTGTGATGGAGGAGGAGGAGCTTGACGGTGATGACATTGCATCCGCGCAGCGCGGATCCATGAAGATCGCCAATGGTAGCTTGCGCTTTGACGGGGATCTGTTCGCAAAGCTCCTCGCGACGTCCCTCGACACTAGCACCGGTAAAGTCAATGCCGAAAAGTTTATTCAGGCCTCCAATTCCGTGCCTCTTCTCATGGGTGGGCTCGGGCGGACCTTTGAGTTTGCTTCCTCCGATCTGATGAAAAAGCTGCAAGTAGCTCAAGTTCGCATGGAAGAGACTGCACAAGATATGGGAGTCGACATCGGCGAAGTCACCTTGCAAGATATGGTAGAGCGTGATATTAGGAACAAGACAACTCACGCTGGTAAAAAGGCCGCCGGCGCGTCGAGAACGATCCTTCGTCTCATGTGGTTCTTAGACTTTATCGCAGCTCTGCTGAATGGCGTGGCCCGCAATCCAGACCAGAACCTGAAAACGATCTGCTCCAAAGTCTACGAGGAGACACTCGCGCCTAGACATGCTTGGATTCTACGAAAGGCTGCACGTTCTGGAATGGGCTTGCTTCCGAACAAAGAGGTATTTAGAAAACGACTTGGAACTTCACAGCTTTCACAGAAAGAAGAAGCAAACAAGCTTCAGGTGTGGGCAAAGGATGTGGATGATGTTGCTCAGGTAATGTGGAAGTACATGAAGTCCAAGGGACTGGAGGAGCTTCCTTAGACTCACAGTCCCCGAGCTTGAGAGTCTTGGTGGTAGCTTCAGAGATTCCTATGTCATTTAGTTGACTGGCCTCTGAAGATTGTGTATTGTGCTTTTGGTGGAATTGTCCCAAGACGGTCCGTGCCCGTGATAAATCGTTGTTCATTCAAAACATAAAAAAAGGATAGATTTGAGTATTGACTGTGAATTCTTTGTTTTCGGGAGATTTCTTCAGCAGTTGAAATCAAGTGCTGTACGATGTCAACGTGTTTTCGTATAGCCCTAGTTTTCCTGATTTCCACGGTGGTGATGATCGACGACGGCAAACGTGAATGTGAGGCAACAATTTCCTCACGGGGCCGCAGGATTGAATGATTGAATGAGAACAGTATAATTTGAAGCCAGAAACTGATTGATGAAGGGACACAAATGATAGCCTAGCAATGCGCATTGATCGCCGCCACTGCGCTTTCAATAGTCTTTCTCGCCTTGCAAATCGCAAAGCGAACGAGGCTCGCTGGGGCGTCCTTACCGTCGTGAAAAACGCTCATAGGGACGCCGATGACGCCGACCTCCAGTGCCAACCACTGGCAAAAGTCCACGTCAGTTTTCCCGGTCCCCGAGACGTCGCACACCAAAAAGTAGCCTCCATCAGGCTTGAAGCAAACAACTCCAAGCTTTTCAAGAGCGTCAGAGAGGATGGAAGCGTTCTCCTCAAACTGGGCACTCAGGGCTTCAATTTCCGCGACGACCTCAGACTTGTCCGAGTCAAGCATGTCCTCGAGGGCGCTGGCTACGCCATCCTGCAATGGAGTGGGGGCACAGTAAGAATTATAGGCGTGGCAAGTGCTCAGCGCAGAAACAATGTCGCTCGGGCCGTAACACCAGCCTACTCGCCAGCCCGTGAGAGAGAATATCTTGCTAGACGAACCAATTGTCACAGTGCGATCCAGCATGCCATCCATATGGGCGATGCGATGATGTTTGAATCGTTCGGTTCCGGTCTTGTGGAAAACAAATCGGTCATAGACTTCATCACTTACCACAATGGTGTCGTTCTTGACGCAAAGTTTTGCGAGAGCCTCGATCTCCTGCAGGCTTGCGACATGTCCTGTTGGATTATGTGGCGTGTTAAATATGAGCGCTTTGGTCTTGGAAGTGAACTTGCTCTCCAAAAGACCAAAATCAATTTCAAATGACGGTGCATCAAGCCGGACGCAGACTGGAATACCGCCAGCCATGCGCACGGCGGGGATATACCATGGAAAGAATGGCTCAAACATGATCACTTCATCGCCGGGATCTATAATAGCTTGCATGGCCGAATAGAGCGCCTCGGTACCAGAGGAAGTCACAATGACATTCTCTGATTCCGTGTAGGGTTTCAATGACAATGTTTTAGCTTCTTGGTTCCAAAGGTCCACTAATACCTTTCGTAGTCGCATTGTCCCCGGAACGGGACTGTACTGATTTGCGGGAATGTTTTCCCGAATCAACTTGATCGCATTTTCTCTTGCTACAGAGGTGCCCTCTGCGCGGAGACGGAAACGTATCTGTTAGTCACGAACTTCCCCTTCGGAACGACTTGTTCCAAGCAAAGACACACCTTCCTCTCTCTCTCTCTCTCTCTCTCTCCTACACGGTACTTGGCGGGAAAGAATAGGATCATCTGCCTCTCCGCAGAAGCTCGGCGGCCGAGCGCTGGCACTTGCGAGAGGCCATCGTCTTTTGCAAACATCACTTACCAAAGTCAGGGAATCCCTGGCCCAGGTTGCTTACAATATTTTTCCCCTGAGCAAGTTTCATAAACTCGGCCCATACTTTGGCCCCACCGCCCTGGGACTCCTGGAAAACACGCTGCGAGATCCTCATCTTGCAGCCTCGCCCAGAACAATTTGCATCCAGTTTCCAAAGCGTGAGCTAGCTCTCTGCTGCCACGCGCGCGTCCGACACCGCCGACACCCGCCAATCTTGTCGGCAAGATTTGCCGACCCCCCACTCTAATGAGAGGAACAACGAACGATCCCTCCCCTTTGCGAGCAACGAAGAGTTCCTTGTGTGTTTGCCACGTAGACATATGTAGACATAGGAGGTCGCCCAACAGCGCCACCTGACGAGGGAGGCAGCCAGGCAGCGAGGAACGCACCGACTGACACCGGGACGCCAACGAAGAAGAACAGACTCAGTCGGCGTGAGGCACTCTGATCTCACCGCCGCCCTTCCATCCGCTCAGACCGCCCCGCTTTGTACAAGTAGAAAGGCCCTCTTCGAAGTACATTTAACCCTCTATTTGGTAGTCCCGTTGGCTATATTCTTTCACCACACCCTGCAAGCATGACGGCGGCTCAGGAGCCTGTCGCAGGGGAGCCGCAGCCAGAGGGGGAAGTGGCCGAGCTTCCTCCTGCGCATCTCGCAATTTTGCAAACCATCAAGTCTTGTCAGCAGCAGAACGGTCTGAGGCACCGTGACTATCAGCGATATAGAGAGTATTGCGGCCGACGGCTCCGTCGCATCAGGAGCACGCTCGGATTCAAATATGCTTCTCATCGATCGCCGTTTACCCTGAAGAGCGTGACTGCAGAATTGGCGCGGAAAGAACCCAAGTACTTGCTGATACCTCTGATGAACGCGGAGCGAGCTTGGAGTTATGCAATGCAGCTTAAGGACGAGACGCAAAGGGAGGCCGACGACCCGAGGAAGAGGCTACACCTGATCAAGCGTCTTGCAAAAGCTGCCATTTGGAGCTCTTCTCTGCGAGATCTTTGCCTTCAGGCTGCAGATGACCGAACCTGTCTCGAAGCGGAGGCATACGCTGCGTGGATGTCGGGTACGATGCTTCTGGAAAAGGATATGTGGCAAAAAGCCTTCGAGCAATTCAACACCTCGAAAGAAATTTACGAGAAGCTGTCATCTGTCGGCTCCCCTGAGTCACAGGAGCTGATGAAGGAGAAGGTTGACGAAATTGAACCACCACTGCGGTATTGCTCCTACAACCTTCAAAGGGAAAGCGGCCCAGGCGGAAACTCCCAGGAAGCTCTCAAGATCATGAAAGCGCAAGGCGCTGGCGGTGTAGGAAATGATTTACTCCAATCCAAGCTGAAGAAGGTCCTTGAGGAGAGCCGCAAAGAAGAAACCGAGAGCGCTTCCCAATTGTTGTGGAAGGGGGCTCCAGTGACAGTCAGGAGTGATAGTGCTCGTCTGAAACTCCTCGAAACCAGAGATGAGCGCCAAGAGCTATTCAAGCTTCTGAGTGAGTCAAGCTCTGTTGCGGCGGACAAGTCTCCGTCGGCAGGCGTTGAGTCTGACCAGGTTTCCCCGGTCGAGTCTGCCTATCTTGAGATGCTGTCGACGTTGGACTCCACCAGCAGTACAGTTCGCGAGGAATCCGCTCGACTTTTGAAGCAGCAGTCCTCTTCAATTGTTGTCACTGAGAAGATCACGGCGGAGACAGCCAGCATTTTAGGGTATTTGAAATCTGTCAAGCTTCAAGTCATTATCGAGCGCAATCGATTGTACGCAGATGCCGTTGGTGCCGGAATCGCTGACCGGATCTTCACTTCTGGCAGCAGTGAGGGCTCATCGGCCAAGCCCCAAGATCTTGTGTACATGTACGATCGTATTCTGCAGAATGTGCAAGATCTTTTCGCTGTGATGGATCTGGAGGCAGAATCCAGTACAGGTGACTGGGAGCCATGGAACCCGCTTGACGTTACACCATCTTATCTCCGGACCGTGCATGCAATTTGCCAGTCGTCCCGAACGTATTATATCGCACTCTGGTATGCTGGGCGAGGACGGTGGGCTGAGGCACTCGCGCTTTTAGATCACGGCACGGAGTTTGCCAGCGCGGCCGACGGAGAAGTGATGAGTCACCTGCAGGACATGGAGAAGGAGCGTCTCAAGGAAAGCTTTACTTCACTCAAGTCCAACTTCCGTGCTGCCAAGTGCCTAATCACTGCCAAATCCTTTCTTACCAGGGTGCATGCGCAGTCTGATGATGCGACTAGCAAAGTCTCAAGCAAGTCATCTGTTCCGCAAATATGCTCCTTCCCGCCTGAAGTGGAGCCGGTCCCTTGCCATCCGCTCATCTTTGATCTTGCCTTTGCGGAGCTTCGAAACTCGATTGTGGAGACGTCCAAGGCGGATGCGAGAGAATCTGGCGCTAACAAGGCGTCCTCCCCGCGCTCAACGAGTGGTGCCGAGAGCCAGGCTTCGAGTGGTAAAGCGAAAGAAGCACAGCCATCATCCTGGTTCTCTGGCGCCAAAGGATGGTTTGGTGGAGGGCGATAGAAATAAGGTTTCCATATCAGAATCCTTATTTCGAAACTTGGGATGCTATGTTGTTGAAATTCGCAACAGGTTTCAAGATACCGTGCAAGCTCGCCATCATTTTTTCCCCACCTTTTATAATGATAAGGCTTACTATTTTTTCCATTTTCTCACTACGTCTTTTGCACGTTGTCAAGAGACACCCCACAGCTGCTCACCGTCGTTCGCCTCCGCTGGGACTGGCCGAGAGGTCTCTTCCAATCTCAGGTTCCACTTGTTGTCCGAGTCATAACGTGTCATAACGTGTCATAACGTGTCATAACGTGTTCCTGTGAGTAGTAGGTACCGGTACCACTGAGTACCGGTCGTACTGCACGGCAGGCTGTTTCGACTTGTCACTTTCACTGTCAGTTTTGGCCCTCGCACTCGGGCTGCCAATACTGCCACCGATATCGGTGCACTGGCAGTACAGAGACAGAGGACCTGCGAGCTTCGTAGAAGCGCCCGAAAGCGAGGATATAGCAACGGAGCTGTTTGTTGAAACATGTCTCTCGATCCGTCCAATCCTGTTTCTTGCAAAAGCAGTGCTGTGTTGCGAGGTGATAAGAGCGTAACCATAGTTTTCGGATATCCTGTCACCGAAAAGCAAAGTCGTTTCCTCGCTGCGATCGCTTTCCCGGTTGCTAGTGCGCGGGAAGGCTCGGAAGCGATCGCTCTCTTGCGACAGCGTCCAGAGTTCGCCGGCGCGACCCACAAGATTGCTGCCTTCCGTGCTGTAGATAAGACTGATTTTATGGACGATGATGGCGAGGATCGGGCAGGCTCGAGGCTTCGAGGGACTCTAAAACGAGCTAAAGTGCTTGGTGTCGCAGCGGTTGTTGCGAGATGGTACGGAGGTGTCAATATTGGCAAGGCCAGATTTCACCATGTAGCTGAGCGGTGTCAGCTTCTATTGGGGGCAATCGGACATACCCCAGAGCAGCCTATAACAGAAACGATGTGGAACATGCTTGGAAACGGGGAAGTACTTGGCTCAGGATCCGCATCCTCACCCAATCTCGGCGATCATGCTGAGGACCACACAGGACAGAGCACAAAAAGGAAAAATAGATTAGTTTCAAGCGAAACGGAGAGAGAAACTAAGCGCAAGAAAATGCTCCAAGCCGTGGAGAGAAGATTTGTGAAGCCAAACACACAAACTGCACAAAGTTCAACTAGTAGTGCCGCTAACGTGCTTGATCGCGAACGCCTTGGGACCCTCGGCTCTCGGCATTCGACTGACAGTAGAGTTCGCCCGGCTGCGGGAGTGGGAAGTTCAGATGTAGTTGATCTTACAGATAGTTGAGGGACGTGCACACAGTTCGACATGTTTGAAGCTGGGACTATCAAACGGATCTTCTTAGCTTGAAAATCAAAGCCAGTAGAATGATTGCGAAGAGTGCCTTGTTCTTCAGAAGCAACTTGGTCAATTTTTGGGCAATCCGGAGCGGTGTGGAAAGAGCCGCTTCGTTGCGAACGAATTTATGTACGGCGATCTTGTCGCCGACCTTCACTTTTAATCCAGATGGAGGCGGCGAACTAAAGCCTACAAACACACCAAAAGTGGCACTGCTCCAAGAGCCCCACTCCTTATCATCTGCCTTCTCCGGGTATTCTGCAGCGAGTAGCTTATGCAGTTTGAGCTTGTCCTTGCGGTCAACCCATTCTCCGGTCGGCTGGCGCAAGGTGATGGTACATCTCGGGCATCGCTTAATCTGCACCAAATTCAAATCACCAATGCTAAATTGCTCCCAGGTCTCCTCATCCCAGGCGTCCCCTTGTTTGATCGGAGCAACCACGATATTGGCACGGAAAGATTGGATAGGATACGAGTCCTCCATCTTGAGGTGTTTCGTAACGTACTGTTGGCTGGCACGGTTGGTAATTAAGAGTGGTGCAAAATCATGAAATCGAGACGAGCTGGACTGGAACTTTTCCTCTGTTGCACAGTTCTCTAGCACAGGGAACGTTGGAGGATAGTCTTTCATCTGACGCGCAGAGAATGTTCTCACAAGCTGATATCGTGTAGGCTCCTTGCTTCTCTTGTCCTTGTCTGCTGCGTTCAAAAAAGCTGTGAGCCATTCGGACGCTTCATCGCTCACGTACTGCCCCTCTAATTGACCTAGTTTCCAGTATGATCCTCCCCCGTTGGTGTCCGAGCAACCAATTGTCACCTTGTCGCCGTCACAAGGTTTATCGATATCAATCCTCAGCGAATGATTTTGTTCTGCGGCACTCAGCACGAGAGTTCGGCCCTCAAGACGAGTCTCAATCTTCAACAACCCTGGTAAACGCCGCGGGCTGATGCTCTCATTTTGGCTGTATCGCTTTCCTTCAGAGTCAACAATGCAAAAGGCTCTGTCAAGTTCCAAGCCGGCCTCAGACACGTTACACTCGTCCAGCTGGATCCCGCGGCAACCCTTGACTGGAAAGAGCCACACTTCCGCGACTTGATACATCCTCGAGCCTGTTCCCGCCTTTAGTGTAGCGCGCTCTCGGCTCCCTCGCCTCTGGCAGATGCTGTACCCTGTAGTATATTGCCTCGCGCAGTGCAATGGAGCAATCCAATGCTGTTTTGCGGCGCGAGGTGCGATGACCGCCGAGGTTCACTGCCAGTGAATTACCACTACTACCACTTGTGCGAGTTGTGCGAGTGACAAAAGTGACAAAAGACAGAAACGAATACAGCTACTAGATCTACTCTATCTATATTTACGCAGCCTACCACCTCTACCACCCCACCATGCGGGCATCTCAGGTCTACCTCGCATCCCACCCCACTACGGCACTAAACGACGACACACTGTACCAAGAGTACCAGGTACGCATTACCCAGCAATTGGTCGGACTGTATGGGGGTATGGGGGTCCAGGGAGTTGAACGAAGGCGATAGTACTGCGAACCTGCAGCACCCCACCTTCCGATAGGGTTTGTTTACGCTGCACTTCGTGGCTTCACTTAAACCTGCAGCGCTTGCGGCTCCTGTGGCGACTGTTCGCCTTTCGCACTTCCGGCGGACAACGGAACTCTTCAACTCGGGTTATTTCTGTTGCCTCGCTGTCAAGTGGTAGCCTGTGAGAAACAGGGAAATCATGGCTTCGATTGCTCTCCCTCGTCGTATGCTTGTCGGAGGCGGAACAGTGCGGCAAACTGGTAAAGTTCTCCAAGAGCTCGGCTTAAAAAAGCCTTTGATTGTGACAGACCGATTTCTGGCTTCAAATGGCACGATAGCGTCTGTTCAGGCCACGCTCGAGTCATTTCAGTATGGCGTGTTTCAGGACACAATCCCAGACCCGACCACTGACAGTATCGAGGCACTACGGGAGGAAATCATTCGGGGAGGATACGACTCGCTGGTAAGTCTAGCCGGGCTTTTGTTGGAGAGGACCTGCGAACGCTGACAACGTATTTATGCGTGGTGTCTCGTCGACTCTAGCTCGCTGTCGGAGGGGGTAGCCCAATGGACTCTGCCAAGGCGGCGGGCGTTCTTGCGGTCCATGGCGGTAAGATGCGGGATTATAAGGCTCCCTTTCAGATGGATGCTCCATCGATTCCGGTTGTTTGTGTTCCGACAACTGCAGGCACAGGAAGTGAAGTTACCAAGTTTACAATTGTTTCCGATAGCGCTACGGATGAAAAGATGCTCTGTGCTGGGCTCGCGGTACGTTACTAGTGGGGAACAGAAACATGGATTGCTCCGCTTCTCGCTAACATTTTTAGATCTGTCAAAGTATCTCCCAATCGCAGCCATCGTTGACTACGAGCTTACGCTATCCCTTCCGAAGGACATGACCGGTTTTGTTGGCGTGGACGCTGCTTGTCATGCTTTCGAAGCATACGTCAGTGCTAAGCGAAACACATTTTCTCAAGGGCTTGCTCTGTCTTCCCTCTCCCGTATAAGCAGAAATTTGCGTCAAGTATGTGAGGATGGTTCTGATCGGAAGGCACGAGAGGCAATGATGCTTGCAAGCACGGAGGCGGGCATGGCGTTTTCTAATGCTTCTGTAACCCTTATTCATGGCATGTCTCGGCCACTTGGCGCGCTCTTTCACGTGCCTCACGGCCTTTCCAATGCCATGTTGGCTCCCAAGCTCACTGAGTTTTCGGTCCCGGGAGCCACTGAGCTCTACGGGGATGTTGCCCGAGCAATGGAACTCTGCCCCGTTGGTTGCAGCGACGAGGATGCCGCTGAGTCGTTCTCAAAGGGTCTTTATGACCTTTGCCGAGATCTTCAGATCCCGAGCCTGCAAAAGTGGGGAATTGCAGAAGAGAAGTTTATGCAAGCTGTACCATGGATGGCGAAAGCAGCTTTAGCAAGTGGCTCACCAAACAACAACCCAATCATTCCTTCTCAAGCCCAGGTTGAGCAGCTTTATATGGACGTATGGAGGGCAGGCTCGATATAGGTATGCAAATACTCTTTCGCGTCGCTGATCATAGACCTCTCAAAGGCATGCTTCTTTCCGCAATCTCTCAAGCTGTTTGACAGAAGTTTAATATATATCTTATAAAAGAGCGCGATTTGAATCAAGGGCCAAAAATGATTTCCTTCTCTTTATTTTCTGAACCTTGTGAGCACTAAAGTCAGAATGACAACTTCCGAACGAGAGGATGTTCTAGGTCTAGCAGCTCCCACACTACTCGTAGAGAGCGATTAAACGTCTTGCATTCGCCTTGCGTGAGCGATTCTAGACCCCGACCCAGCGGATACGCTTGATCGTGCAAACGCCTCCTGGAGGGCATCACGAAGATCGCCCAATCGCACAGTTCGGTTCAGATGCTTAGCAAAGTCCTGAGAGTGTTTGCTTTTCTCGAGTAAAGCCGTTTTAAAAAGGTGTATTAATCTAAGCTCCTTTCCCGCCGCTTTGGAGCGTCGGACCATGTGCTCCAACTTTTGATTATACTCTGTGAGGGGCTTCAAAACCGTTTCTCTGTACTGTTCTTCTACCTTTGGCCGCTCCTCTTCTAATGCTCTAGATTGCCTTTCAAGTGCTTCATACTTCAAGCGCTCATTTTCCGCTTGTACGAATTCAAGATCGCGTTGGAAGCGATACATAGCTCCTAATTCGCTTGACTGGTTTCCGGCCTTGAAATGCAGGAGTTGTAGCTGAGCCCAAACTTCGCTTGCAAATTCCATACGTTCCGCACGGGCCATCACTCGCTGAAGAGGAGAAAACTCCTCCCACCTAGACGGAAGGTTGGATCGATCCTCAACCCACTTTGCCGCGGCAGGTGGAGGGTTGCGCGTTCGACTTGCTTCGCGTACTGGCACGGAAAATCCGGCCCGCACAAGCACAAGCCTCAGCAGCTCCTTATTCACATCCTCCTCCAATGGTAAAGAAAGTATATCATCTTTGGTGAGCTCGTGGCAGCCAACCCCAAAGCCCTCTTGAGGTGGATTAGTTACTCCGCCAAGCTCCAACTCCAACATTTCGATTTCATCATAGATTTTCAACGCATTGGTATACCAGCGCTTCGTTTCCGCGAGATCAGCCAAAGCGGCACTCTCGACGTGGAACGGACCCTTTTCTAGCAAGAGCTTCCAACCTGCGACCACCACAGAGCTACATGTGGACTCAATTTGCGTACAAAGGGCCTTCACTTTTTGCTTGAATCTCATTTCAGCTTGCATGTAAGCAGCATGGGCCTCGGCCTGTTGCTGAAGAAACAGGCTGGACGCCCCCTTGCGCTCTTGCTCTTCAAGCTTGTCGGCAATGGAGGCGCAAGTGATAAAGAATTCTTCTTTCATCATTTTCCAGACCTCTGCTTCGCGCCGCCTCACAGCTTCCATCACTTTCATCTCGCGGGCAAAGCCTATGGCTCTTTGTTGATGAGACCGCAGTGGGAGAAACTTTTCTAGTATATTTTTGGTTTCGAGAAATTCTAGCCTCATAGCGCGCTGCTGATGAGACGCTCTGAAGTACACCCTCAATAATTCATTGAGAACAGCCTCTTTGTTTCTCAGCCCTTGAATAAAACCAGCAAAATATGTACCTTCTGTCACATTCTTTTCGTAGTCCAAGATGGCACGCATGTATGCTTCTTCAGCAGCCATCCAAGAGCGCTCGTACTCTTCGTCCATTCTCATTTTTCTCGCTTGCTGAAGTTGCAAGCGTTTTTCATCAAACGCTAAATTTTGCACCAGTTTTTCAGCGGGGACATCGTCGGCGGTTATGCGCTTCACTGCGCCCTGCAGTGCATCTTGCGCCTTAACAAGAGACTCACTGTTGATTGTTCGAATCTCACGAACCTTTTCTGTGTGTCTGATCCAACGATTTTGGGTTACTTTCACCATTACATCTTGCATCACCCCGATCAAGATGTCTACGGCGCACGATGTTGCCTCGCGGCGAAGCTTTACCCGGCTTTCAAAAGCGTGTTTTCCCTGCCCAGCCCTTTTGGCGGACGCGACAGCAAGAAAGAGGTTCAGGGAGACGAGAGCTTCCCTTTTCCTCAAAAGGACCGCAAGGGATTGCCAACGCCAAACAGCCCTCTTGTGCAGCTCGTCATAATCATGAACGCGACGAATTTCTACAAGTTCGTTGCGTCGCTTTTGTCGCTCTTGATGCACAGCCTTCAGACTTTCCAACATTACTCCGTTCGCCGCCTCAATCTGGGCAACCTGCGCCCTATATTCCGCATCGTATTTTGCCTTTCGTTCATTACATAAGGCCCGCAAGTCGCTCATCTCCTGCAAAACCTGTGCCTCCGCTTCCCTATCACATTTCGAAACCGTTTCAAGTCCGTCAAGGCAAAGATTTGACGGGCCCAATCTAGCGTTGTCGGCTGAGAATATGTCCATGTTCCTCACCGTGCAGCCATTTGGCAGCTTAACTACATCCTTGCCACCCTCGGATGACAGGAGCAAAAGATGCATCGGAGTGTTTGACAGTTCCATGGTAGAGCAAAGCGATCGGATCTCAGAGACCATGTCAGCGCGATTTGTCAGGAAATGTATTGAATCACAACCCGTCATATTTTCGATGCAATGGCGGTGTACACCTTCCAGAGATACATTTTCGCATCCGCTTCCATCGGACATGCTTAACTCTGCCACCCACTCTTGGGCAAGTGAAAGGTCGTCTGCATTGAAAGATGTCAAATGAACTGCCTCGCCACGGCACATTCCGATAAGTAGCACCTCGCCCCCATTTTTACACAGTGTGCGTACAAATCCGTCCGTCGGGCTCAAGAAAGACCGCAGAGAATATTTTGCGCGAAAAAACATCTGATCTTCTTGCATGTTTGGAGAGCAGTCAATGACAATCGCGCCCCTGAATCCTTTGAACTCAACCCAGGAGCACTTTCTTGCTTTTTCCTCCAGGGTATCAAGCTTCTCTACTGGTATAGACGGAGGAAGATATTTGGGCAAGGGTGTCGGCTGCGCTCTTCGCAGGAGAGATTGTATCTCGACTTCGCTCTGCTCCGAGGTCCACGAAATATTTCTCGCCTCCGGGCGCATCGGGAAGTCAAAAACTTTTCCATTCTGAATCGCCGTTTTCGCGCTCCAGCACAGTCTATTAGATTCACGAGAAAGTGCCCCAGAAATGAGCCAGTCCGAATGAAGAGCCCGCCACTCCACGGTGATGAGCGACCTTGCAGAGATTTCGTCGCTTTCCTCCAACGCTTGAAAGGGGTCTGAGAAATCGAATGCGGCGTCCAAGACAAGAACAAAACCGGCGCTGGTGAGGTCGTGAATTTGCACCTGCAGGTCATTGGGTCGACATATCCGTTTCCCCACACAGATAAAATCAACGACTGGCGTTGGCCCGAGCGACTTTCGAAATTCTACGTAAGCGTATTTCTGGCCCGAAGTGAATGTCACTGATCCACTTTCAGCGTGTGCATTCTCTCGGCTTACTCCCGGAAGCTCGGAAAATTGCAAAAATCCTTTTCTGTTCTTCAGAATCCCAATTTTGAATCCTTCGAGGTCCTTTCCAAGATTCCCATGACTGCGCCCTTTCCAAGCAGCTCGTAGCTGGTCAATTTCTGCCGAAGAATACACCAAAGGTTTTTCTTTCCGTTCATCCCAAATCGGTTCCGCCAACATCGGGGGAAGGAAATCTTCTAGCTGTGGAAGGAACTGCTTTGGAGACGCCACACCATCTTTCTCATCGGCGAAGACAATATCGGGAGCTTCAAAAGCTTTCCGCTTCGGAGCCGCAAAAGCGATCTTTTTATTTGAAAACGACTTTTTATGTTGCTCATGTGCTCTCTTGCTATCCCACTGCATTGCTTCTGTATCAAAATCTACTAATGTGTGAGACAATGCCCCGCTCGAAGGATAAGAGTCTCCAAAGCACAAATCGACTATTTTGACCAGGTCGTCCCGGGATTTGTTCCTAAGCGAAAACCTGTTGGACTTGGCTTCGTGTTTCTTGACCATGAGTTCCTCGACAAAGTCGCTCGGGTATGAGGGCGGCTCAATGTCGGGAATAACGAGCTCTTTGCATTTATAGTTTTCCCGGCAAGGAAGCTGGATGAGCTCTATTTCTGGTTCACATCCCGATGGAAAGTTGAAGGGCGGTATCGGAAGAGTCCAAGAGCCTTTCAGCGAAGAGGGAGGAAGCATTTGACGCAAAATTTGTTCGAGTTCGTCCAAAGAGGTGAATAAAGAGCCATATGTGCTTGAGAAGGCTCCGTGCATGCGCCGGCCATTGGGCAAAACAACGACAAGATCATGGTCTGCAGGAGAAATGTCATTGTGTCCCCAAAGTCTTTCCAAAACTCCAAGCAGTGTCCTTGGCAGATCAGACGGCAATTGAGCCAGCGTGTCCTCGATTTCTCGAATCGTGTGAGCCCTCCTCTGGATGCGCTCCTGCGTATCCAGTGTTATGTCATCAGACATTGTAACAACATTCCTTCCACGTCGACTCCTCCAACCTTTCCGACGTTTTCTTCCGCTCTTTTTCTCCAAGAGGAAAGCGAAGTTACTCCGAGCTCCTCGAGGCTTGCCTGCAAAGTCTCTTCACGGCCGACCTCTTGCTTGACTTCTGGCAGGGCGTCTCGACAGCTCCTATGTGAAGTGTTTATGGTCTTCTCGTCAGAAACTATGTAGTTTTTCTGTCGCAAGCGCCCTTCTCTTTCGACCCTTCTTGAAAAACCTTCACAACCCGGCGCTCTACGCTCTACTCGAAACGGTGCTGCGACGAGGGAGAGTCCCCTGCGCTGTGTCAGTCACGCACAGAAAAATTGCCTTCTTCGAACACGAACGTTTTCTTGACTGACTGCCTGAGTAGCCCGAGCTTGAGTAAGTCTACAGTGGCAGTTCTTAGACAACACAGAAAGGCTGATACTAGCTCTGGCTATCGCTCTTGGCTTTCGTCTTCGGCGCATTCCAGCGTGCCATTCGACTAATTCGACTGCCGGTTTCTCCATGTTTCTCCCTTTCGCGCTCGTCAAGAGCGGGCTTGTGCTGTTGTGCTGTTGTGCTGTTGTGCTGTTGTGCTGTTTTGCTGTTGTGCTGGGATACGGTGCTCAGTACTGGGTAATCGCGATGTCAAATTTGGAAGAAGGCATGTGTCCTGACCACCCACTTCCGAGCTTTTGACAAGGGACATTCCACATTGTGTGCATTATACCGTTGTGTTCATTCTGTTCGTGAGCATACGTGAACAATAAGGCAACATCAGAGGTTTTCAGTAAACAGTCGATAAGAACGGATAAAAGAGGAGTTTTTTTCAAGTTTTTCGGAATTCCGCGTTTTTCTTCTCAACTTTTATCCTGTGCTCTTACGAAGCGGCTAGAGTCTCTTAAGCAGAAATTATTGGATTCTATTCTCTATGAATCTCTGGGATCTATCTGCTGGGGAGAGGAATCACGTTCCACACGAGCACGTGCCCACAGCACAAGCAAAGGTATTCGGTGTGCGGTTACAAAGGTTGAACAAACTCCGGCCATCAAAAGAAACAGGCGACTGGGCAGAGCCTTGAAGCGAGCCTCCAAAACCCGAATTCCCTTCTTCCCCCTCGCGCTACTTGAACAACGTCTTTCCACGTGGACGGAGCGAGATTCGGAGGAGAGCAGAGAACACGTGCATCTGCTGTTGCCCACGAGCAGCGCAAGCGTCGAAGTCTATTAAGAGCGCTCAGAGCGTTTAGCGCAGTAGCTCAAAGCTTTGGCATATTTTCTCGAGGAAAATGATCGTCGGGCGATTTCTTGCGAGGCCTGTGTGCCACTTTCTCGGGTACTTGTACCCTGCGTTTCAGAGTTACAAAGCCGTAAAGACGACGGACCCATCCTTGCACACACAGTGGTTGACGTTTTGGATTGTGAGCACCTATTTGAGCCTCGTGGAAGCGCTTGGCGACACAGTGCTATCATGGCTGCCATTTTATTATGAGCTCAAGATGGGCCTCTTGATCTGGTTGGTGACGCCGCATTTCAAAGGTGCAACTCAGCTTTACGACAAGTTTGTGAATCCATATTTGCATCATTACGAAAAAGACATTGATGCTGGCGTTGAGCAAGTGAAAATGAGGAGTGCCAAACAGCTCAGTGCGCTTGGTCGTTTGGGCATAAGCCAAATTCGGTCTCAAAGTACAGAGTTGCTCAAATACGGACAGCAAATCCTCCTAACGCAGACTTCGGCAGAGCTTCGACTCGAAAAATCTGCAGACACCCAATCCGTCATCAGTGAGACCAAGAGTAGCAGCTCTTCTGAAGAGTGAGTGCCAACACGCTTCACGATTGGTCGTTCTATTCTTTTGGTTGTTTCATGCGCAACTTTACTTGTGAATTTTTAACAATTTTCTTTTTTCTCGCACCTCGGGTTTTCCCTCTTATTATTGAGCATAGCTTCTCCCCAGTGTCAAGGCGACTTTGGACAATCAACATTTGACCAAAGAGAAAGAAAGAGAGCAAAGTAAAACGTCAAAACGTCATTTTTTTTGATGATCCGAGCTGCGTGATAAATAGGCAATAAAGCTCGCTGAAAATGAACAGAACTAAAAAAAATATATGCAGATCGTTGTTAACTCGTGCGACCATCATCTTTCATCAAACTCGCCTTGCAGGTCGTTTTCGAGAAGCAAATCTTCGAAAACGATTTCTGATTGCTGGAGCGCTCGAACTTTGTCAACAAAGTCACGGTATTGCGTTTCTCGTGCTCTGTTGAGTTGTCTTTGCAAAATAAGCTCATTAGCTCGCTTCTTTTCATTTCGCAAAGCTCGCTTTCGCTCAGATGCTTCCTTCTCCTCAAGCAGTTTTAGCTTGTCGAATGCGGCCATCATCTCCTTGGTGACTCTGAGGGGCTTTTGGTTCTCTTCAGCCTCAATGCGCTCACGCCGCGTTCTCCGCTCCAAGTCCCTCGCAAACTCTGTAGAATCCCGCAATGCGAGCGCATTGGTATGAGTAATTGTGTCTCGCATTCGAATCTCGTTCTGCGACCGAAGCCAGCGAATGTAAGTCAGCTTGCGCTCTAGTTCTTGAACACTTGGATGACTGCGCCACACCAATTCACTCTGTAGGACTTCAAAGTCCTCCTCCATTGCACTGTCAGTACCGGACGCAGCGGCTACTGTTCCGCTGCCAAAATTTGGGTCGCTCAGAACCTTCTCCGCAGCCGCGAGCAGCTCTGCTCTTGACCTCTGTCTGCCTGCCATTTTCGAGCTCCAAAGTGGTGCTCACGCTTGAATCTTGCTTGCTGGGCGAGGCTGACTCGCGTCACACTCCAGCGCGGCAGGGGCCTTCTTCCCCTCCGTTTTGGCTTTCCCTTTTTCTCTCTCTCCCGATGTTTACAATTTGGAAACAGAGATGTGTTACTCAAGGCGTGTGAGTGTGTCCACATGTGTCCACAAGGGAAGAGTGGCAAGACCGTGACCACACCAGTCCACACCAGCGCGGAGCAGCTTGCTTTAGATCCGTTCTATCCGTTATCATAGTACTCCTTATCAAAACCTATGAGAGTCCTATGCCAAGCCGCCAGCCACTCTAGCTCTGATATGGAATTTTCCATAGCTATAGCTACACTAAAGCTCACGTAGCGTAGATGCAGCTGGACGAAGAACTCCAAGAGCCCCAAGAACCCACCAAACACATCCACAAACGATCTTTGCCGCAAGACTTCGTGTGAAAAGAAAAGTGAGGGCCATCAGGTCTTTCGAGTGCTGCAGAAAAAAAGGAGCAAATCACCGAGCTTTTAGTTCTTACCTGATGCTGATTGGTCGCTGGAACTTATGGATTATTCGATTCCCACACAAAAAAGAGGATATCGCTGATTTATTTTAAACAGCTGTCCAAAAGCTATTTGACAATGATTAAGCCACGTTTTTTTTATTTAAAAAATGATACTCGTCTTCTTGTGTGCCAAAGCATCTTTTCACATCTTTTTCTTTTTCGAAATGCAAACACTTTCGGTAGGTGAGACTTGTGGCCAACGTATCCAGTCCCCGTCGCGAAAAGCAAAAAGATTGGCCAGAGTTTTGGTTCCCCTCGCGAAAAGCAAAACGCTCCGAGATACAGAGATACAGAGATATGACAACAACGTGGCCTGCGCATCCCCTCGAAGTTGTAGAGATTCCGGGATCGAAGGCAGAGGATGGCCGGCAAGAGCTCAAAGGGAGAAACGCGTACTTGAAATTTATCAAAAGCTTTTCTTTGTGTTTTTCCAATTGCTGTTTTAAAACGCGATGATCCTATCCAAAAAAATGAGCATTTGACATTGAGGTGATAGATTTGTGGCGAAGAAAATACTAAAGTTTACTAACTCTCGATCTTACAAGTATGCTTGCTTAATGATTTCGCACTTGTCCCCGACGTACCCGCTGAAGCACGAGCATGTTCCGGTGGAGAAGTCGCAAGTGCCGCGGCCGGAGCATTCTCTTCCAGATTCTGATCCTGGACCTCCCATCACGTCAGTAGTAGATGGACATTCGACCTTGCTGCAGTCGGATCCCTTGAATCCAGAATCGCACTCGCAACCCATCATTTTCTCTGCGTCCCAAGCATTCTTGTACTGGATCTTGGTGTAATCGAACTCAGATATGCCGCTCCATGCAGCGGAGTTATCTGCGCGCAACGCAGCAATCTCTTTGAGGGTCTTGCATCTGCCATGGCCCGAGCAATCGTTAGGGCATTCAGCTCTGCGGCATCCTTTACCTGTGTAGCCATCGTAGCATTTGCATGTGCCTGTTGATTCATCGCACACCCCGCGACCGGAGCATTCTACCTGGATGTCATGCACGTTGTCGCTTGATGGTGCTGCGTCCCAACTGGTGCCGTGTGGGCATGTACGGCGAGAGCAGTCTGGGCCTTTGTAAGCATACACAGTGTTTCCGTCCTCGTTCCTCGTGAAGCATGTGCAGGAGTCCTTCTTTGGCTTCGCTTTGTCATAACCGTACTGGGTAATTTCACCTCCTGATGGGACCTTGATGGAGGGTACAGATTGGGTCGCAGTTGAAAAGACCATCTCGTAATTCGTGCAGCGTCCATGCCCGCTGCACTGGTTTGGGCATTCCCCGAGCGCTGGTGCAAGCACCGCCAAGGAGGCAATGGCCAAGAAAGCAGTCTTCATTTCGCGCCTTTCCTTTTCCTTCCCCACTGATTCACACAAGCACTGCACAGACGTTCGCGCGTGTACTGAGTACCTCGATCTGCACACCTGTAACTCCCCACGCCAGCGGACGTTTGAGATCTGCTCCAGACCGAAAGTTGGTGAGACTGGCAGCCATCGTCAAGTAAGAGCTGCTTGAGCCAGGCCACCGAGATGCATAGGCCAGTCTTTACTCTCCTCTCAAACTCCCTTAATGAAACGAAAACAGCAGGAACCGTTGAGTTCTTTCAGGTCGAGGTGTACCGTTACCATTATCAATTTCCATAACCTTGTGTTTCGCTCAACGTCTCACGTGTCTTTTGGTCGACGGCCGATTACCGTTGCGGACGCTAGCGAATCGGGTAGCAGTGGCTCCATATTTGCAATAGCATTTGCAAAATAGTCAAGGTACAGGGTTAGCGGCCGATTTCCAACGCAATTACAATAACGGTTCTGCACCGCAAGCCCAGACCATCGCTCGCACAGAAGATGAAGTTCGCTGAGTGCCTTGCCTGCGAGCTTACATTGTTGACTTGGAAGAATGCAGCTGCTGGTATTCACCGTCAGTACTTTATTGGGTTGGAGTTTTTTCGAGATATTTAGTGGATGCTCTCCGCATCAACGGAGCATGCGGCCATGCCGCATTAGAAGTTGCAAGCTCCGGCGCAGAGAACCCTCGGATTTGTTTTGGAACAGACAGACCCCTCGGATTTGTCTTGAAGCGCTCTGCACATATGGAACCTTTTTCCAAGAGCAGAGCAAACTTTTTAAAGCTGTGCTTTCGATTTCAAATAGTTGAATCTCCGGAGCCAATGACTTCACATCCCTTTTTGACGTATGGTTTCTGATCTCATATGGAATCGCGATGTACACCCTTTTTCATTTAGACTCTTTTTCTAAAAAGAAGCGTTTCTCTCATTTCGAGTTTGGGAATCAGTCATCGGTAATCAGAGGTAAAGATTTGCCTAGGCTTTGCAGGCTGACACTGGTTTAAAGGTTTTGGTAGAACCGATTGTCTTAAATACGCATAGGATTAATTTATATTCCTATCAATGTATATAGGGTGCGAAATAGTCTTTGCAAGACATTAATTCGTCTACGTTGAAGATTAACACTTTCAGTTAAAACTGGCTCAGGAAACACATTGCCCAAATGATTTCCCTCGTCAGGACCAAGAGATCAATCACACATTTAGGCTGCAGAGTCGAAGCGGGTCTTGGAAAAAAATTGACTGTGAGTCGATGAAAGTGCAAATGCCACTCGAGTACTGTGCGAGTACCAGTACTCAGCAGCGCTTCCGCCATGCGGCGAGCTTGTCTCCCGAATCATCCAGACAAGAGGTGATCCAGACAAGAGGTGATCAACTGATCTCTGGGATAGGTTTCGTTGGACTCATGCCGCCAAGAACTTATCAAGCGCTCAGCTCGTGATGATCTGAATTCTGAACGAATACATTGTCAGTTTCTCCAGTGAACACGTGGTACCAGTTGTTTATCTGATTAAGATTTACAGTACAGTTAGTTACAGAAAGCTTCGTTTGAGTCATAGTCTTTTCTCCGTCAGTGTTGATTTCATCTCTGAATCGCTACCCGCGACAGCCCGTACGCAAGTGTTAGGAGCAAAATAGTCATTGGCAAGCCGAAAAGCTTTACCACGTGAACTAAACTCCAAAAAAAATGAATTGACTTTCGCTTTCACGCGTCCTGAGTCCTCCAGTCCTGTACCGGCCATATTTCTCATGCTTGACATTTTGCTTAGAGAGTCAGTGGTTCACTACGTTGTTCGAACCAAGAAACTCTTCTAAGTTCTACAAACTTTCGATCACAATTGTTTCCAACCGACGTGATGGTGTTGGGCTTGCCTGAATTGTGCATTCCTGGCGAGGGGTGTTGCTAAGGTTTATTATTCGACCGATAAGCCATAGGCAATACCGAGGAAAGCAACTACTATAGCAGCTCACAAGAAGACAATATCGAGTGAGGAGAGAGGAAACGGGACAGTGGTTTTTCAAAGCCAAATTGTGAAGGAAGACGTGCTTGAAAAGCTTGAAAAACTCCGCCAGCCCGACTAGTTGCGGGTTCTGACTCCCATTAACGAGGAATGAAACAGTAATCCATGAGAAAACCTGTCGCCCATGCAATGTGAAAACTCTTTTTACCGGTTCTACAGATACTCCCTTCAACCCCAACCCCAACTCAACCGAAAAGTCACAACAAACTGAATAGTGCTGAGCCAGCAGAAATGTTGCCTTCCGTCGTACAGGTACTCAGTACTCCTACACAATTTGCCTCCGTGGCAACTATAGTCGGTAAGGGCTTAAAAAGCACGTCTTGATCGAAATACTTGATGCTCGAAGGGAAAGCGTGAGGAAGGCGCGGCGGGCGGTTCATGGGCTAATATGCGCAAATGCTTCCAATATGCCTCAAAGAGCCAAGCATGCCTTCTGCGAAGTGGGAGCAGTCGTGCTTTTTTTCCTGTCTTGTCTTGAATATATGAAAGAAAGAATGCTCGCGTTAACAAAATTGGGAAGGGAGTCCTCTCTTACCCAGAATTGTCTGCTTCTGTTTCCTGTGCCGCCTTTATTAAACATGAATGAGAAGCAGAGAACGGAATTGAACTCATCATCCTGGAAAAAGACAGTGGAAGTGAGATGACACAACAACTTGGAATCCCAACAAGCGATCGCAACGCCTCATTTTCTAGCCTCTCTACGGAGCAGCTCGTAGTGTTTGCAACGGACGCGACTGGGACAGCTGTAGCGATCACTACTGAGAAAACGCAAAGGTACCGGTACCGGTACCGGCATTGAAAATTTTCAGAATTCAGAATTCAGAAGTGAATAGTGAATAGTGAATAGTGGATATCGTCTTTCCCACTCTCGCAGACTCACTCAATTTCACGTTTACGAACTAAAGGACTTTTGAATTCCGCCTGCATGACTAGGCCCACATGAGATCTGAAGCCTTGCACGTGGATGAGGAATTTGAGGAGCTCAAAGGAAAAGCAGCTGTGAGGGACAAAGCCGAGATACTCTTATGGGGTTAGCTATTCGGACGGCTGTATCAATCAAACGAATGAATCGAGTGAGTTGACTGACAGTGAATGTGAGAGTTGAGTAATTAAATATTTTGCTACGTGGAAGGGAGGGAGCAAATCTGTTCTCGGGGTTGTCCGCTACGCCAAATACCTAGCACACTGTAGGTGGAGCTGTTAATTTCGCCCTGTTTTCCTCGCGCAATGCAGGTCGCTGCACTCGCCTTCTCAATCTGACCGGTTACTTTGCGGCATTTCAGTGCTTTCGGGTGAACAAGTAGTAAGAGTAGAAGGCAAAGCACGGCAGGTGGGGCGCAAAGCGATGAGACACACTTGTGAGGAGGCCAGAGCTTTACTTTGGAGCTAGGGGCCGGTACCAGTGGTCCGATTTGCAAACGGAAAAACGGAATACGAGTCGTCTACCCGAATCTATGGTGGTCGAACGGAAAAGCGTTGGAAATGGACAGGGCCGCTACTGGGAGCGCTAGTACGTAGTACAGTTGAGGAGCAGCAGATGGCGGCTGACAGGGAGTGAGTGAGAGAGAGAGAGAGAGAGAGAGAGCAGGAAGAAAGGCCGGCGTCAGTGCAGCAGAACCCTATCACAGGAGCATCAAGCAGCGTTTGCAGTTGTCAGTCGTTGGCGTCGATAGTTGCAGTTCGTGCGCGAGACATTGGGATTCATCGTCGATTAATCGTTGAGACAGAATGCGTGAAGTACTTTTGATTCACCTCGGTCAGGCTGGGTGCCAGATCGGTAACGCTTGCTGGGAGCTTTTCTGCCTTGAGCACGGAATTCAACCAGATGGCCAGAAGCCATCCTCCTCCCAGGACATGGACGGCAGCGTCGATGACTCCTTCAACACCTTCTTTAGCGAAACCGGTGCTGGAAAGTATGTGCCACGTTGCGTGATGGTTGACCTTGAGCCAACCGTCGTGGACGAGGTGCGCACTGGAACTTACCGCCAGCTTTACCACCCAGAGCAGCTCATCTCCGGAAAGGAGGATGCCGCAAACAACTACGCTCGTGGACACTACACCATCGGCAAGGAGATTGTGGATCTTGTCCTCGACCGCATCCGCAAGCTTGCTGACAACTGCACTGGTCTCCAGGGCTTCATGGTGTTCCACTCCTTCGGTGGAGGTACTGGTGCTGGCTTTGGCTCCCTCTTGCTCGAGCGCCTTTCCATCGACTACGGCAAGAAGTCCAAGATCGAGTTTGCTGTGTACCCATCCCCACAGGTGTCCACCGCTGTGGTTGAGCCATACAACTCCGTCCTCTGCTCCCACACCATGCTTGAGCACAGTGATGTTGCGTTCATGATCGATAACGAAGCTATGTATGATATCTGCCGCCGCAACCTTGACATCGAGCGCCCAACCTACACCAACCTCAACCGTCTTATCGCCCAGTGCATTTCTTCCATTACTGCTTCCCTCCGTTTCGAGGGTCAGCTCAACGTCGATTTGACTGAGTTCCAGACCAACTTGGTGCCATACCCACGTATCAGCTTCCCTCTGTGCTCTTTCGCACCAGTCATTGCAGCTGAGAAGGCTTACCACGAGAAGATGTCTGTCTCTGACATCACCAACTCTGTGTTCGAGCCATCCAACATGATGGTCAAGTGCGATCCTCGCCACGGAAAGTACATGGCTTGCTGCATGATGTACCGCGGAGATGTCGTGCCAAAGGATGTCAACGCTGCTATTGCCACCGTTAAGACTAAGCGCACCATTCAGTTCGTCGACTGGTGCCCAACTGGTTTCAAGGTCGGTATCAACTACCAGCCACCAACCGTGGTTCCTGGCGGTGACCTTGCCAAGGTCCAGCGCGCTGTAACCATGATCTCCAACACAACTGCTATCGGTGAGGTCACCAGCCGTATGGATCACAAGTTCGATCTTATGTATGCAAAGCGCGCATTCGTCCACTGGTATGTCGGTGAGGGTATGGAGGAGGGCGAGTTCTCCGAAGCTCGTGAGGACTTGGCTGCCCTCGAGAAGGATTACGAGGAGGTTGGAGCTGAGACCGCTGAGGGTGAGGATGAGGAGGAGGGCGAGGAGTACTAAATGTAGAGTCCCCGTGGCTCGTAAATTTCTCGGGTTGTCCAAATCTTCCTTCTTTACATCGTACTTCTTTTTACGGTTCTAAAAGCATCAAATTTGTAACTTTTTCCCCAATGTCACGTTCAAATTCTTCACGGCAACTTGCTCTTTCAACCTGAGGCATCCTGAGGCTCTGTCGCCTGGGTCCAGTAAGTCCAGTAGGACACTTTCTACCACTCTTCATAAATTAGATTGCGATACTGCGATACTTGACGACCTCCGCGCATTTCTACGAACAACTGTACCGAGTGTTTTCTCTTAAGGAGCCTCTACAGTTTGATCTGAAGGAATCGCAAACACACGTCATCTTCCATGACACCAAATAAACTCCCTTTCCTTTTGCGTCCTTTAATGGCGATGGTGGCAGAACAAGCAGACACGCAGAGCCGAAACCGTACCAAGAGCGCCTCGACGCCTCAAACAGAGTCCAGGTCCCAGACGCCGTGAAATCTCATTGAGAGCAGTGACATCTCGCCGAGAGCGCTTCGTGGGTGGAAGATCCTGTTTATCGGGCTCTTGTTCGCTCTCGAGGGACTATTTTCGAGCACTGCGTTGCGTACACCTGGGCGTCATGAGCGGGCTTGAAAGTTCGTCTCTTTCTGCAGATGGTGGAACAACCGTGTCAAAAGGCGGGAACCAGAACCCGAGGGGAAACCATGCCGTAGCGATGGGGCTGCTCCGCGATGGAATCCAGGCTTCTCAGCCGGCAGTAGAAAGCGGTTTCTGGTTCGCGGAGAACGGGGTCAAGTTGGGCTTTTCGATAGGAAAGCTGGCTGCTTCAGCTCCTTTCGCCGTGGCCAAATTGGCTGGATGGCACAACCCACTGACAGAGCTCGTGGAAAAGGGAGTTCAGTCGTCCATCACATTGGCAGAGTCTATCACAGAAAATTCCATTGCCTTCTCGAAGGGTTGCACTGCGCTCTCCCTCCAAACAACAGATAGCGCATTATCCGCTCTCGGCGCCGAAACTGGTGAGTTTTATCGGCTTCTCGAAGACAAGGTCAAGTCTCGGGCTGGAACGGACGGACACGAAACGCGGGAAGCGTTGCTTGGACTTACAAAACTATTAACGGGCTTATTTCAGGATCTTACCGTACGGAATCCGGCCACCTTAATTTCTGGAGGCGCTGCTCTTGCAAAGTACCACAATGCGGCGCGTGAGGGGCGAGTCGAAAAGAAGAGTAGTTCTGGTAGCGATGCCGTTCCAGTCGAACCCGAGATTGAAACGATGAAAGAGTGGTCTAAAATGATGCGATTTTCCGCAGCGGCGTATGGTTTTGAAGCAGTGCAGTTTCTTGGAATCATTCCTGAGGGAAAATTGCGCACAGACATGCTAAATGACAAGGACACCGTTCTAGCTCTCACTGGTGTCATGGCAGAAGACCTGATCCATTTTCATAAAGGGGGCTCGCTCTACAAGCCTGGGCACTTTTTGGCTGTTTACCACAAGGATAAACAAATAGTTCTAGCGATCCGAGGAACAATGTCTCTGAGCGACGTTCTTGTTGACCTAGTCTGTGAATCGGAAGACTTTTGGACGATGTTTGACGAACACGAGCCGATGCAAGGGAAGGCTCATAGAGGATTTGTTCGTGCTGCCCAACGTCTTGCTGGTGAGCTGCATGAGGAGATTTTTGAACTACTACAGAAATATCCCGAGTACGAGCTTGCCATTTGCGGGCATAGTCTTGGTGGCGGAGTAGCAACAGTCTTGGCACTTAAGTGGGCCCGCATACCGCTGTTCCGAGATCGAAATATCAAGGGATACTCCTTTGCTGCCCCGTGTGTAGTTTGTGACACCATTTCGCAATCCCCCTTTTCTCGTAAACACATTACGTCGCTCGTGATGCAAGACGACGTTGTGAGTCGCCTCAGTTTGGGGTCGTTTCGGTGCCTGCAAAAGTCGATCCTCGCACTGTCCGATGCCACTATGACTCCGACAAATCAAGATGAAGCGTTGCGCAAGATCACAGAGGATGCCAAAGCGGACCTTTTGTTCTGTGCTGGTAAAGTCTGGTGGATACAAAGCGAGGAATTCCCAGGGCAATTCATAGTGGAAGCTGATCCCGTGGAGCATCTCCACAGCATAGAAATATTTCCGCGAATGTTTGCTATCCATTTGCCGAACGCTTATGTACAGGTTTTAGATTCGATGGTCCGAGAAGAGCCCTCTCCGCGCGTGTCTTTAGTTGATGTGGCTAATGCTGTTGCTGAATCGAAGCTCGAGGACCGGGGTTTAAAACTCGATCCAGCGTCTGTAGATAGAGAAACGTGAGCTTGTTGTGTATTCTTCAGTCTTTAGCCGTCCGCGATGGCTCTTCCGTGCCAGTGCGGAGTGACACTCTCAGCAACAATATTGAACTCTAAAAGACGTGTACATTACAGTATGCCACACATGCAAAGTCGAGAACAGGCTGACATCTTTCGATTATTCATAATGATGAACATAATTATTAATGCGTCAAGGGTGCAGTGGTGCAGCGAAAGTAGGTGGTAATAAATGAAATATAAGTGATCCCGTTCCTTCGTGATCCATTTTTCCTGCAGTGGAGGGGGCGGGATGAGAGCGAAACCGAGCAAGGTAGCCAGAAAGAGTCTAACTCTCGGACATTGTCCAAATCGTCAAGTTTTCACGCAAAAGATCTAACAGCATGAAAGATTCTTTCTGGCTTTCCTCCTCTGCCCCTTCTAAAGAGGCAATTGCAGCGTCATAGGTTGTCTTTGCGAGCTCGCATGCCTTGTCAGGGGTATTCATGATTTCAAAGTAAAAAACGGAGGCATTTAAGCTGAGTCCTAAACGCAATGAGCTCGCAGGGGGCAGGTGCTCTTCGGCCATCGCAAGAGCCTCTGTGTAAATCGCGTTGGCCTCGTGAATAGTATCCTTTCGTGCTCCATCGGAGGTATGCTCCGACAAGTACCGATAATAGTCGCCAATAAGTTTCTTGTAAAATACAATAGTCTCCACGGATTCCGGCAGGGTTGCAGGGAGGAGATGGGTACGCAACATCTCAATAAACTCCAAACAAATATTTTCCAAGTCCACCCGAATCATGCGAGACATGAGCGACAGCGGAGTGCCCTCCTTCTCGCCGTCTCTCAAGAACGCGTTCAAGCTTGAGCCAATACCAATCGATGAGTCTAAATCGTTGATGGCCATGCCGTTCAGACTGTTCAAACTACTGGAGGCAAGGTCGCCTCTGCCCAGCCCCAGTGACTCCCCCAAGGTTCCCATTTTCTTCAAACGGCTCTTCTCCTCTGCCTCTTTCGTCTGGATTTCTGTTTGCATCATGTCCCAAACTTTGAGCCAGGACTTTCTGTGCTTCCCGACCTCGTTTTTATAAGCTATTGTCAAAAGATTCCGCTCCTCGTCGTTGAGCGCGGGGCGGCGTGCCACGAGCTCGCGCATGAACAGCCTCATGTCTTCAAAGTTCTCTGTTTTCTCGGCGACTTGCGCGAGGAAGAAGAGGTCTTCTTCAGACATGCCGCTCACATTTGGAAAACGCCTCGGAAGCCCGTGCTCTTCCTCGTCATCTCGATGCCGCTCATCCATGAGGAAATCATCTTGGAGGTCTTCTTCCAGGTTGCCTGCCACCAAATCCTCCTCCTCTAGCATTGTCCTGCTGGACACCGGGCGCTCGAGCCGAATCTCTGCACGTCAACGCGGGAAAGATAAACAATAATCGAGTTGCTGCTTCCACCACGAAGCAGCAATTCTAATCGGCGATTCAGCACCCAGAAATTTTAAGAAGAGCAGTCAAAGTAGTCAAGCGATTCAAGCGTTTCAAGCGTCTCTGCTCCTTCCCGGCAGAGTGCCAACATCACTTGATCAGAAGAGCCAAGCCAGCGGAGGAGTCGCCGGTGAGCGTCGAACTGCCCGTGTGGCTCTTCCAACGTCCTTCGCCTTCTGCTTTTCACTTTTCGCCTTTTTCCTTCTGCTTTCCGCGTCCAGTAGCAGTAGCGGATCGCTCGCAGTGCGCTTGCCCTCCTTCCGCTCCTTCCGATCCTTCCGATCCTTCCGATCCTTCTCTCCCTCCCTAGGTCCCCTCTTCGTCCCGTTTCCTCTCTTTCCGCACTCGAGCTGAGGTAGCTGAGGTAGCTGAGGTAGCTGACAACGCCAATTTCTTAATTTCTTTCCTCTTCGCCTTTCTTTCCTTGCACTCCGTGGTACCACTGAGTACTGCGTCTACAGAAGTGAGAGAGTCAAGGAAGATAAACATATCTAAGATAGATAGATAGATAGATAGATAGATAAACACAGATAAACTAAGATAACTACCTCTACCTCGCTCTGCCACAGGAGAGATTAGTGCATCTTATTGTAATATAGTGTAGCCCTCTACTAGCTCTGACCACGACATGGCACGACATGGCAGTGGCCACTACTCCTAATAACTTACACTGTCTACACTGCCGAAAAGTACTGCGGTAGTATGCTATAACAACATTTGTAATACTGGTAACGCGTTAGAAGGGGATAGAAGGGTATGAGGCTCAAACGGTATCCCTTACTATCTCATCTGGTAGTCTGTCTTCAATTACCTTCAACGGTAGCCTCCTCTCGAAGAACAGTTCGCGAACATCTCCCGAAAGAGCGAAAGGAACAAAAACGAACCCGATAGTGGCTATTAAGCTATCCAGTAGCTAGCCCTAGTGGTCGATTGCAGAGCGGAGGGCAGGTGCCATCAACGTTAGTCTTCGATGGAAACCAAAAGTGTCCGCGCAGGAAAGAGAAGGAGAATTAGAAGGGTGTTGAAGGGACAGGAGGCGCAGAAGCGGCGCGCGCGAGGAGCGCGAGAGGCAGGTAGAGGAGGGACAGACGTTGGTTCGAGGGAACGTGTAGAGTGAGAGGTAGGGAAACGGGCGGCACAGGGCACAGGTGGCCATTTGATAGTAGTGGCGAGGAAGCAGGGCTCCGGCGCTTGGGGTGGGTGGTCGAATTAAGTTGGCGGGCGCAATGTCATCCAATAGGAAACTGCAAGGTAGGTTGGGCGGAGCTGACGCTGGTACTGGTGCTGTTACTTGTGCTGTTACTTGTGCTGGTGCTGGTGCTGGGGACTGTTAATATCGATGCCGCTGACGTCCTTGTTCTGTGTACTTGTTTTCTGGTGTTTGTTTTCTCGTATGTTGCTGGAATAATCCGCAGCTGAGGTGGACAAGGTGCTGAAACGAATTGCCGAAGGGTTGGAGATATTTGATGAGATATGGGAAAAGCTCAAGTCTGCCAACAATCAGAGTCAGAAAGACAAATGGGAGGTGAGTTGTGGCTTTGCTTTGTGAACGAGATAGAATTTACTGGTCTAGAAGGTATCTCTAACGAAGGTTGCGATGCCACGCGATTGCGGAATGTCTCGCCACAACAGTCGGACTTGAAAAAGGAGATCAAAAAGCTCCAGAGGTTGCGTGAGCAGGTCAAGACATGGGCGACAAGCTCATCAGAGATTCGTGATAAGAGCCCCTTGCTCAAAGGTCGCAAAGATGTAGAGACCCGGATGGAGAGGTTCAAGGAGCTGGAGCGGGAGATGAAAACAAAAGCGTACTCGCGCGAAGGCCTATCCAAGAATTCTAAACTCTCGGAGGAAGAGCAAGCGTCTGAAGATTGCAAGTCGTGGTTGTCGGATAAGATTGAGGAAATTAAGGAACAGCTGGAGAAAGCAGAGGCGGACGTCGAGAGCTATTCAAGCACCTCCAAGAAAAAGATTAAGCACGCAGAGAAAATCAAAACCCTTGAAGAGCGTATAGGTGTATATCAGTGGCACATTGAGAAGTTGGAGCTAATCATTCGTGCGTTGGACAATGCAGTAGTGGAGGTGTCAGACGTCAACGAGATCAAGGAGGATATTGATTATTTCATCGAAAGCAACCAAGAAGCGGACTTCTACAATGACATGGAGGTTTACGATCCTCTCGAGCTGGAAAACAAAATGGCACAGGCGATTGCTTCGGTGCCAGCAGCCGCGCCGCCTCCAGAGGCGCCTGGCTCCCCAACCCTTAGTGCAGGCGGAAAGAAGGACAAGAAAAAGGGTGGCAGTATAGACGGAGACGCTGACGCCTCGAAGAAGAAGAAAGAGAAGAAGAAGAAAGAAAAGGAAAAGGAACACGACCAGCTTTTGGCACAGCAACAACAGCGACAAGCCATCCTTGCACAGCAAACGGCCGCACAAAAGGCCAAGAAGGAGCTTCAGCAGCAGCAGCGCATACAAGAGATGCAACGTCAGCAAGAAGAAGCAGAGAGATCCAAGGATGAGCCAGACTCTCTGTCGAGCACGCCTGCTTTGGAGCAGGGCGAGACTTCCGAGGAGCCTGCCTTGACCGCTGCCAGTTTAGTCATTGGCTCCGGCGAAGACTTGCCGAGCGCCTACAACCAAGCCGCGCAACGAGCTGTGACTCCAATTGAGGCTTCCTCGCTTGGTGCCAGTTTGCCTGAGCTGAGCATTCCCGAGGCAAACCCTGGACAGGAAGACGAAGGGCTGATAACGCCTGATCGCCTACAAAGTCAGCAGTCAGGACAATTGACCCCTGGTGCCTCAAGTCAGTTGCTTTCAGGCACAGGAAAAGTCCCTTCTCCTGGGGCTCCTCTGCCACAAAGAACTCCGAGACAGCAGGTGCAGTTACCAGCTCTCGATATTAGACAGCAAATGTTGCTACTCGACTCCAGTCTTCTGCATTGTCCTCAGCCATCCGATTCAGAGCGTCAAAAGGTGTACTATCCGGATCAGCCTTTTTCCACGCCAGCCTGCTTTCCTGCAAACCCCCAGACACATCTCGAATCCCCCGAAATGTTTGAGAGGTTTGACGCCGACACCTTGTTTCTTATCTTTTTTCACCAGCAGGGAACATACCAGCAATATCTTGCTGCCCGCGAGCTCAAGAGACAATCTTGGCGGTTCCACAAAAAGTACAGAACATGGTTTCAGCGACATCAGGACCCAACGACGGCCACTGACGAGTACGAGATCGGGACCTATCTCTACTTTGATTATGAGACTGGCTGGTGTCAACGAATCAAGTCTGACTTCAAGTTCGACTACCAGTTCCTCGAGTAACTTATACAGCATTTTCTCTCCTTTCCCTCCCGTCGTTTAATCCGTATCGGTGCTCGCTGCAGATGACGCGACGCTGAAGAAATCATGACACTTGACAACTGCATGATCAAATCCCTTTGTCACTCTTTAACAAGAAGGAGAAGGTTTCTGGCAAAGAACAAATTCTGTTCCACCATCATTGCTCTCGCCTCGCGACCATCCCTCACTCACATTGTCAGTACGGTACTCAGTACCCAATCGCTATCCTTTGCAGTAGTAAATTTGAAATTTGAGCAATTGAGCGAAACAAAACGAAAGACCTCGTGGACCCCTCGCGACTATTTTTTTTTCTCATACGCGGAAGAGGGGACACACACACACTGTGGCACTGGCAAGCAGATAGATAGGCAGAGAGAGGGAGGAGAAGTGGGATTGGAGCAACGTGGAGCTCGAAAACAATCCGGGCGAAGATAATCAGAAAGTAGAAAGCAGAAAGCAGAAAGCAGACTGCACCCTCGGAGGGAGACCACTGCAGACAGATGGAATGGTGCTGGACTGGCGTACCATCGGCAAGCCACCTGGGCAACTTGGCGTCGTCCTGTGGCCCTTCGAGAGTTGCTCTGCAGACAGATCACCAGCTCCTCTTAGCGTTTCAGCCGCGCTGCTCTGTGCAGACCCTCAGGCAGCCTGAGGATGCCTGCAGGTCCCAAGGTCTCAGCGACGTTCAACTCGTCGCCACGAGAGGGGCGGTGGATGCAGCAGCATGGTCTCCCGAAGGCGACGCTGTAATGACTGCCAGCGGCAGAACGCTGCGCGCCTTTGTGTGCGACGACTTGGCGCAGAACGGAAGACAACACGGGTTTAACTTTGGACAGATGCTGCCAGTGGCCGAGGAGTTCTTAGCGTTCGAAATTCGCGATTTGTGTTGCATCCAACGGCAGCGGAAGGGCCAGCAACTCTTCTTGATTGCTGCTGCAGGTGTTCGCGGCGCGAGGCTACTGGAGCTCTCGAAAAATGGCGAGAAATGGGAGTTTAAAGCTCTTGCAGCGAGTTTGGTCCAAGCCTACCCTATTTCCGTTGTTCGATTTTCTCAAGACGTAGACAACAGTCTCTTGCTAGTCGCTGCGACTGACGGGCACATCGGAATCTGGGCCACGCACAAGCTAGGCGACTCGGACCCGGAGAGCTATGCTTGCGATTGGAAGGACATTGTGGAAACCAAAGGGAGATTTACGGACGCGGCATTCTCACGTGATGCTGACTACTTTGCATTAGGGACCATGCAGGATGGCGTCGCTTTATACAGTAGGACCTCCGCGGACCGAGTACAATTTCAACTGTGCCTTCGGGTCACACACCTTCCTGGTCTACAGGACTGCGCCAAATTTGAGGTCGGGACTTGCGTGGCGTTCTCCCCTAACGGGGAGTTTCTTGCTTGTGCAGCTGCCAGAACGGACTGCGTCTCCGTTTTCCGAGTGAGTACTTCTGAGCTAGTTGCTTCGCTGAAAGCTCTCTCCAGTATCGTTGGCCTCTGCACAGTGGGCGATGGTCACTACATCACGTTCACACACGATGGCAAGTATAAACTTTGGGAATGGCCTACTGTATTGAACGAAAAACCAGACCGCCAGTCTCGTGAGACTAAAGAGCTGGACAAACTCCCCTTAGCAGTCAAACAGGACCTAGCCAATTATGGCTCTCTTCGCGAGCACCTTACAGAACCAGCTTTGTCAGTTGAGCTCTTGAGGAGTGACACAGCCTGCCACATAAGTCTTCGGGGAAGTAGTTGGAGGTCGATATATGCGCATAATGTGGAGACAGTCGCGTTGTGCCGCTGCAGCTCTTCAGAAATAGCCGTTGTACTTGCCAAACGAAATGATGCGCAGAAAAGGGTCGACCTGGCAGCGTACTTGTACAGAATTAGCGCTACACTTGACGAAGTTGCTCATGGCAGGAAAGCGGTAATTCTTGACACCCCCCTTTGTGGGGTTTCTCTGACTTGTGCAGAGGTGGGCAAAGTTCGCGTAGCATGTGTGTGTAACAAATGCCACGTCGATGCACTCTTTGACATTTACAGTATTGCACAAACCTCCTCTGGTCAGAGCTAGCTAATAGATGATCAATATAATTCGCACTTGACAGTGACATGTCGCAGGCCACACTCAACGTTTTCGAGGCGAACGAATTATCCCTACATTTTCGACAAGTGCGCAAAAATGAAACAAAAGTGACCGCGAATCAAGGTCGATGAGACAGAACGACTTCTGTGCAATGTGTTTAACAAACTTCGTTTTTCCTATTCTCTAGAGTAGAAAATCAATGTAAATTTTATGAACGCCCATGTCACAACCAGCCTTACTGCATCTTCTTGCCCTGAAATGCGCCAGCGAGGAACAACTTGGAGTAGCCTGCCCCTGCAAATCGGTTGATTTGATCGGTGTAGACACCGATCTGTTTCTGAATAAGAAGAGACTCCAGCTGCGAGGAGCTTGGCTGGGCCTTGAAGATTGGATTCGTAGCATCAACCTCAGGAAGAAGAGGCTCGCCCCTCTCTTCTCTAGCCTGGTTCTCCATACGGCGCTGCATGATCCACTTGATCTGATCCTGCTCAGTTTTCGCCTGGCGGCGCTTCTCCTGGTTTTTGCGAGACTGCTCCCCAGAAAGGTTGTCTACTTCCTCCACAAGGAACTCCAAGTTGTTGGACAAGTAAGCGTTGGTGCTCAAGTTGAGGCGGTCAAAGTCTACGTCAAGGCGCTCGCCATTGCGCTGGCGGAGCTCGTCGACGAGGACGGTGAAGAGATGCGCGTTGGTGATCTCAATTGGAAGCTGCTCAAAGATCTCCTCCGGGCTGATATCAAAATCCTGGGAGGCAACCTGGGCAGAGCCATCACCTTGCAGTCCCCCGATCTGCTGAACCACCGAAGGGGCTAGCTTCACAATATTGCTGGTTGATCCGGTGGACTTTTTCTCGCGGTACATCTTGACAAATGAGTCGGACAGGCGGTAAGCTTTTAAGCTCAGATTACCGCGCTTTGTTTGAAATGGGTCATAGACAAGAACGACAGACTTTTGGGAGCCATCCTGATCAAGCTGCTCCTGGATCTGGAACATATCGTTCACGAGCTCTGAGGTGCAAAAGGATCCGAGATTGGTCGACCTGTACCAGCCAACGAGGCTAGAGTCAATATTGATATCCTGGAGGAACCTGATCATATCATTCTGGAAAGTGACGTTCTCGCTCGCGTCATCGCTGTCCTCGGACGAAGACGGGGGCGCAGGGAACGAGTTTGTCACCTCCAGAGTCGAATCCATGTCCATACCCAGCAGGCTGCCTGAGCAGAATTCTGGGAGCGCCTCAGTGCAGTGCTTAATAATCTTCAACAATACCAATCCATCTACCTTTACCTTGTCTAGCTTGGTCACCTTGGTTGCTCCAGAAAGTCTCTCGGCCAAAGTGGCCAGAGACGACTTTGGCTTGCTCTCTGCTGAGGCAGAAGGTCCGCTTGGTCCAGGTGCAGCTGGCTTGCTCCCAGCTGTCGCGCCACCTTGGTAGGTCGGCGGTGAACTACTTACCCAGCTCATTCTCGACTGATCTGTATTCTGTGATCTGTGATCTGTGTGTACGTGGGTCTGCGCTCGTTACTGCTCTTTCGCTTATGTATCCGTGTACCCGCAGCTGGCTCTCTCGCTCTGTCCTCGGGGAGATTGGAGATCTCGGGGACTCTTCTGACTCTTCTGACTCTTCTGACTCTTCCTCTTCAAGGTAACCCAGTCATACCCAGTCGCTCAGTCGCTGGGACTCTCTATCCACTTACTACACCACTCATGGTCGTCTTTTGTGGCTGTCGATCCACCCTAACCCTCCCGGTTAGGTTGCAAGGAGCTTCGAGTTGTTCCTCAGGGGAGTGGCTAGCCGTACTTAGCATTGCATGGGCTTTTTTACAGAATTCAGATCCTATTTTACTTTTACCTCGACTCTAGCTACTAGTAGCGTTTGACGAATTATCTTCTGTGAGAACATGTGAATTAGAAAGTGAAAGGGACTTGTACTCAGTACTCGAGTACCTCGGCCGCAGGAATTATCCGGATCGTAAGGATGCCATTTTCATCGCTCGTTCTCACCAAGAAAGTCCCTACGGATTGATAGAGCAAAAGAAATTTTTGAAAAATGGCAAATTGTAAATTGTCAACAATCAATTCCCTGGCAAAACGGTTTTGCTCTTTGATCCCTTTATGAGTTTCTCGAGCTCTGCGGGGCTCAGAATGCGGCTGTATGATGCGTCGTCGTTCACTGAGCTTGCTCCAGCTGTGGTCATCTCCCGAAGCCGTGTGGTCCGTTCCTCCATATCCCTCCGAGCCAACCGAACCAGGTTCCGGTGCAAAGAACTCTCAGTTGAAGTTAGTCTTTCAAGGTCTGCTTTACGCAACGAGAGGACCTCGACATCGCTTTGACATATGGCAGTAGCAATGCGTGGTGCGCCAGATATGGTGTTGGTTCCTATCAGCTCTCCGGACTTGTACCTACGCAAAGGGAATCTCTTTGCAGTAGTGTCTTCGTCTTTCTCACTCCGGAAACCGAATTGGTGAAAGAGTTTACTCAGTCCGGATTCGCTTTCAAGCACATTGCCGTCCGCATCGTATGCGACCATTGTCTGCACGGATCCTTTACTAATCAGAAATATGGCGTCGGACTCGCTATTCTGTGTGTAGATGGTTTCTCCTGCCCTGAAATGGCCTGCCTTCAGCTTGCCGCTCCCAAACTTGAGAAGAAGGTGCCGGGCTCGTGCGTTCTGTCTGCTTCGAATATGTTCCTCCAGACCAGCACAGACTGGACTTGTGGCGCCAAGGGTACGCACGAACTCCTCGCGGGAGAGGAAGATGGCTTCTAAAGGTGTGTTGCAGCGAACGGTCGCATTTCGCTTGTCTCTACCATCTAGTATTGCAGTCTCGCCAAAGAGGTCGCCATCGCTCAGGCTTGAGACAACATTTCTTGCTCCTGAATCACCTGTGTATTCAATTTGAGCTTCACCAGATACGATTATGTAAAGACCATGAGCGTCGTCTCCCTGTGAAAAGACAACGTCGCCCTTTTGGAAGTGGACCGTGTGGCACTTGTGAACACTCTCCTGAAAGTTTTCAAAGTTCAGCTCCTTGGTACTTTGTCCGAACTCCGAGTCTGATACTTTGCTGATGTTCTTCAACACTTCTCTCCATTCCTCAGAACCAAGAATGTCGTAGCCCTCACGAAGAATAGACTTTTCTGACCGACCATTCCGCGCCAGAGAGGCGACCAGAAGGGCAGTTGCAATTGCGCGGTGAAACCCGGTTGAGCTTTTGAAGGACTCGAGGGGCTTGAGACGAGACTCCTCAGCGACCTTGCATCTTGACTCACGATCAGACACTTTAGAAGGGTATAAGTTTTCTCGGATCCAAGGGTGTGAGAGCACTTGGTCAGATCTAAGCCGTTTGGCCGGGTCGGGTTCTAAGAGCCTGGTGATGAGGTCCCGCGCTCCTTTACTAACTCGTAGCTGTCTGTGCACGTCAAAAGTGAAGCGTCGCTCCAAGGGAGCGCGCTCGTCGTCACCATCGTCTTCTAAAGAGCCCCGTACAGCGCGTTCTGCTATGACTTGATCGGATGCATCGCCTGTTCGGTCAAACGGGTGACAGCCCTTTCACACACGCATACACATAACACCACATTAGCACAACATGCTTTGAAGACATTGTGGTCGACAAAGTTTAAGGAAGGCACGAACTTACTAAAATCAGAATGTAGGCGATAATGCCAAGGGCCCACATGTCGCAGGCCCTAGGGTCTGTCTGAAGCACGATGTCTATCTTGGACGGGCTGGCTTGCTTTGAAACCCGAGTTTCTTTCTGGGAATCGCCTCGCCGATCCGATTGCTCAAGCTGGACTAGGATTTCAGGACTCAGGTACGGCGTAGTGCCGATACTCGAAGTCATTGTCGAAACGCCTGTTTCCAGATACGGCTTGAGACTGCGGGTCATCCCAAAATCAATGAGCCGGATGTCGATCTCATCACTTACTTCGGCCGTTTTAGGCAAAGCAAATAGTAAGTTCTCAGGCTTGAGATCGTGGTGCACAAACCCACTTTGATGTATGTGTTGTAAGCTACTTGCTACTCTTTCCACAATTCGAGCTGCGGCAGCTTCTTTGTATGGTCCGTTCTCGATGAGTCTGTCGAAGAGTTCTCCGCCTGCACAGTACTCAGTAACGATATAGAAGCAACGGGTCTCTTCACAATAAAGAACCTCCAAGAGTTCATTTACGTTCGGGTGCTTCCGGGATAGCTGCAAGGCCTCCACCTCGTCCTTCAGGTTATCCCAATTCATCGCGGTGTCCTCGACCACTTTGATGGCAACGAACCGGCCAGTTCTATCCATGGCCTTGACAACGATTCCATAGGCACCGTTCCCGATCTCCAGCTTTTGAAGCTTTCGCTTTTCCCCAAACCCAATATCCACTGGCTTTACTTCCTTCTTGCCTGGGACAACCCTGTATCTCGCATTGAGCTCTTGCAAGCCAATGCTCTCACCAATGAGCTCAATGGCGGCCTGAGAGGAGCGCGGGTGGCGCGTGTTGCCTTTCGCTCGTCTCGAGCTATCTCTGTGTACGTCATCAATTTCCGGCCCTTCCATGGAGGGCAAGAAGGCAAGATACACTGTGCTCGACAACACCCGAAACGCGGCCCACAGCTCGCCATCATCAGCCTGCTCGAGTCTTCTGTGCGCAGTGGCAAATTTTCGACGCTGTCCTCGCACGACATTGAACCCATCTGCGCAACCCTTTCCCCGACCACAAGCTCGAAAAGCTCTTCGCCAAGTGCATGACCGCAAGGCACCTTTCACGGTCGTATGAGCCAGCATCTCGCTCACTTGCTGCGCGCCCAGAAACAAGAGGACCAAGAAGACCAAGAAGGCCAAGAGGGCCAAAAGGGCCAAGAGGCGGGGCTCAGAACAGCTCGCTCGAGTGGAAGCTCTGGTCTAGCAGGAGCCAGCCCTGCCTTGTCGGCTCATACGTTCCGCTGGCAGCGCTCCGATCCTCGCGTTGCGCCCCTTGAAATCGGCTTCTCCAATCGCCCGACGCTGCGCTGACAGCATGCGCTGGCACCCGCCCTCTGCTTTGCGCAGTGTGGCCGCCACAAGTCCCTCGGAGAAGGATTCAACAACAACAACAAACAAACATCCCAAACAGGCATCCTTGGACGCATACATACATCCTCATACAATCTCTCCATCGCAAAACTACTAGCCAAATGAATAGTGGCCCGCTTACTTCTACTAGCAGCTATAACACTGTATTAGATGGGTGACTGCTAGCAGATTTCTGCTTTTCTAGTAGGCGTCTCTATACCGGATCTTAGTGTCGGGTCAGATGCTTACCGTCAATGCGAAGTCAATCCGAGATGTTTTTGAGTGACTGCGAGAAGGGGTTTCCTAGCGGGTATTTCGGAATTGATCTGAATTTCTGAAAGAAGGAGATGGTAGCGAAGAAGAAAATGTATAACATGGATTTGAATTCCAATCTTACATGGTAGGTTGAGTTTCAATTGGTTGTTTTGCATCAGTGAAGTTTTAAGAAGAAGCGAGGGGAGTGAGAAAATGGAGAACGTAATGTTGGGCAGATAGTGTAGCGGACGCCACACCTCGCCTCGAGCCGACAATCGCCCCAAAATTTGAAACACAAGTGTTTCAAGAGTTTTCATCGACTACCTTAGCCTTGTATCCTTTAACACGAAGCTGACGAACAGACTCTCGCGCGGACGCAACGTCAGCAAATGTGAGATATCCTTTGAGCTCTCCCGACGCGACACACTTGGTAACGCGTGCATGAACTACCATCCCGTATTCGGCACAGAGGGCAGCCGCGTCTTTGGACATGCTATTCTTGGGCAAATCGTCCACTCTGATCGTTTTCGACTCCTTGAGAGACATAGCCTTAGTTCGCATCCGCGAGGCTTCTCCCGGGGCCATTGTGTATCTCCGGCTTGCACTGGGTTCTGGAGCAGAAGGCTTGACGCTGGCAAGGACTTCGTCTCCGTCCCTGAAGGACTCGTCGTCGTCGTCGGTGATCATGGAGGCGGAGATCGAATCATCAGTTCCTTTCTCTTGAGAGCGCGCGCTGCCCGGTCGCCCAACTCGCGAAGATGTGGAAGTGTTTAGGTGGCCATCTCCAACCTTGGCCAGCAACGCGCGAATTGTTTTGTCCTGCTGCTGCTTTTGCTCCTCTAGCCTGTGCTTACCAGCGACCAGCAGTTTGTTTTTCTTGCGCAGCTCTATGTTCTGGCGAACGATCTCATCCTTTTCCTTCTTAAGCTCGCGATATTTGGTTTGCAGAGCGGCTAGTTTGTTCTCTGCTTCCCTCCGCTTGATATCCAGCGCGTTCAGTCTATGCTGCCTCGTGTGATCAAGCTTCTCGCGCTGACGGAGCTCTACTTTTAGATCATTCAGCGCGTGCACTTCGTAGCTGGCCTTGCCCCCGAACGATCTTCGCGAGCCCGAGCGCCGTGTGCCCCCCAAAGACGTCTTTCGAGCAAGCCCTGACGACGTGCCGAGCGTCTGCCGTCGCAGCCCCGACTGATTCTGCCTGGACTTTTGATAGTTGCGGCTGAGCTTCCTTTCTAGAGCGTCCAGATCCTCGGTGAACTCGTCGTCCTCGGCTTCATCGTCGGCCGCCTCCTCACGCACTGGCGAACACGCATGCGCTCTGAAATCCTCGCTGCGCAGCTTGTCCACATCAAACGCCACGGCGGGCTTCTTGTTGCCCACCATGCAATCGTTCTCCTTCTTGTCCTCCATCTCCGCTTATCAGCTTATCAGCTTCTCAGCTGCGCGGCACCACAACCCGCAAACAAAAACACCAAAAACCGGAAACTGTCGACCTTTTACAAACTCCCAAACTCCCAAACTCCCGAACTCCCAAACTCGGCAAGAACCCGCTGCTCCGGTTCCAGCGCCTGCGCTGGTTCCGCCGGTTCCGCCGGGCGAACAGTTCACGAGCCGCCAACCGCAGGAGGGCAACTCAAGCGCAGCTTCTCCGCCGGGACCCCTCTTCCACCTCTTCCACCTCTTCCTTCCGCTTTTCCTCCCGGTCCGACCACCGCCACCTCGCCTCCCTGCGCAGGTCGTCGAGAACCACCGTCACGCCGCGGGGACAGAGTGGCGTACGCGAGGACACTTTGTACTGTCTCTGCGGACTCAGAGAGAGAGAGAGAGCTCCTGAGTGTGAGTTTGTTTGTTTGTTTCTTTCTTTCTTTCTCTGTGTTGGTTAGTCGCTGCGCCCTCTGGGTGCTAACGATCTTTATGCGGGTCCTAGTGCCGGGCGAAAAAAAGAAGACAGAGGGAAGAACCTCGCTTGACGTCGCGCTGCTATGGATTCCGCTAGCGCCCCATAGAGTTCGAAACCCAAAACAAAATTTGGCAAAACAAAAACAAAACAACCGGCGGGCAGTTACCGATCGGGAGGGTGCCGAAGGATTCAGGGGGAAGGGTTCCCTTGTTCTCCGGGAGAGGCCTTCCTTTCCGAGACGAGGTCCCGGGGGCTGTGGCGAGCGCAACGGCGTGCTCGTGGAGCTGCGAAAGAGTATAAGGACCGGGAGACCGTCCAGGTGATCGCGCCGCCCAGATTTCACGCACGGGAACTTGCCCATCGCCCGCAAGCTTCCCCCGGAGTCGATGAAATTGGACCACTTGTAGGAAGTCTTAAGATGTGACTGAGGTTTCCGTGGAACGGCTCGTTGTTCCTCGCATGTGAACGGACACTTTTCTGGGTAGGAGCCGAGTGGTTTCTTAGATGGGGAGGTCGACCTATGGCGATGTGCATTTTCATTCCCGCGTGCTTTTTGGGGGCGAGAGTTGGTTGGTTGAGAGGACTTTGACTGACTGTGAGCGCTTGAATCAATGTCGATGTCGATATCAATGTCAATCTCATGATCTATTATTCAGATCAAACTGGAAATCGATACCGAGATTGACGAAAGTCGCGATGCTTTTTTTGGTTTTGCTGCTCTAGCTCGATCTAGACTCTGGTCTAGAGTGGGGCAAGTAAAATGTGTACTGGCGGAGAGAGAATGCGCAGGCTCGAGTGAGTGAGCGTGGAGGAGGACGGACTATCGAGAAGACGGCCATTCCGGTCGACTGGTTCCGGCAGTATGCATAGGAAAGGAATCAGCACCAGCGTATTTCAATGCCCCGACTTTGGCGGAAGCCGTAGGCCCAGCAGAGATGAGGAAGTGAGCATTGCGGAGCTGATGGTGGCACGCAAGAGCCCGCGGGGTGAGACACAGAGACGGAGACAGCGAGATTGGGACGACGCTGAGGAGAAGCATGTGAGTTTCAAGCACAAAAGGAGCATCTCGATGTGCGAGATTGCCTTTGCTAATGAAATGTTTTTTACGTTTGCGCAGCGAGTGAAAACGGACGAGCTTGCAAACAAGTGGCGAGAAAAGATGGAGCGAAAGAGAAAGGGAGTGGCGTGTGACCCTGCCCGTTTAGAAAGCATCCCTGTACAGCTTTGGAGTGTGGCTGATGTGCTCAACTGGCTTCGGAGTCTAAAGCTGGATCAGCTTTTGGTGACTTTTGACGACAGCGAGGTCGATGGCATGATACTTCTTGAGGTGCGTGTTTCTTGTTTATTAGTTGGACTTGGAATGTACCTTCCGCATTTTTTTTTATGATGGCTGGCACGGAGAACTTATGTTTACCTAATTTCAAATGTAGATATCTTCCTCTGATCTGGACCGGATGGGGATTCGAGCGCTTGGAGTTCGCAAGAAGCTTCTTCGGGCGATCGAATCGCTGAAGAATCTTCCCGGTGAGCAAACAAGTACCTCAGCAAACGTAAAGCACTGGAGTGCCATCAAGCCACTCTCCGAGAACAAAGTAAAGTGTCCCGATGGTCCAGTCGCTGTAAACCTTGCAGATGGAACATTTGATGAGCAGCAGGCACAACTGGAGTTTCAGAGAGCGGTAATGGAATGGCGCAACTCAAGGCCAAAGAAATCTCTACTGGCTCCCACTCAGCATGAGAGCACCGAGGAAGCCAACGATGGCATGTGGAAAAATCCGTTTGCTTAATTAAAATATTGGAGAACGTGGAAGATTACTCGAACACCGTCAATACCTACGGCTGGAGAATCGTACCTGCTCTCTCAGCGTCGGCGCGGTACCAGTACCAACTTGAATCACGATTGAAGAATAGGAAAAGACCCCACAAAGTGGAGAGAATAACACTCTTTCGAACATACGAGTTCTGGCATTTACTTATACTCAGACAAGACATTTGGAATCTATATCCAAAATGACCCGAAATAACAAAGATTGTCACACCAGGCGGTGCGGCCAGAATATGATGGAGCTCGAAGCTTAAGCCTTGTGCTTCTTTGCATGCCTATCCGCAAGACCTTGCTCGCGATACTTGCGCTTCTTCTCGTCTTTCTTCTGACCGCTCCACTTCTCCGCTTCCTTAGCCATCTTCTTGTTGTGAGATGCATGACGTTCTGCGGTTTTCGCCTTCCGTTTCTCCGTTTTTACCTTTCGGATGGTGTGGAGCCTCTGCAGCAAGCTGGAAACCTGTTTGTCATGGCTTGTCATAATGACAGCCTTCTTTGAACCGGTGATATTCTCGCTGCGAGACTTTGCCTTCGCCTTAGCTTTCTTGCTCTGACCCACATCCAGCTTGATTTTGGACTTGAACGGCAGCTTCGCCTGCAAAGAGTTCGGCACCTGAAGCGTATTGAAGACCCGCGTTTTACGTTCAATCGGTTTGTACAGAGAATCCTTGTTGCGCGGAACGGGCACATTGTTATCAAACCGCAGCTGACCAACAGTTTTCATGAGGCCTACACCCGAGTCTAGCAGCTCAGGTGTGAGGATGCTAGGGTTCGAGTATTTGAGCTCTTCTCCATCGTCCTCCTCAATCGTCTCGCCGTTTGCAAGGGCCTTTTCCCGTTGTTTCTGCTTCTTCTCAAGCTTCTTCTTCTCCTTCTCGGTCAATCCAAAGACTGTTCGATCTCTTAAAAGAGAAGCAATGGGGTTGAAGAACTTTTTGGGCTCCACTGGAACCCACGCGCGGCAAAACACAATATCACTCTTCAAGATTTTATCCTCGAAGGTCGCGCGGAACGCGCCAGGTCGCTCGTTAGACGCTTTCTTGATCATACCACGGATTCCACTCACGGTCCGGAGGGCAGCTCCTTCATATCGAGCTACCTCCAGCTCAGAATTGAACATGCCCTTGATGAAGGCGGTATTTTTGAAGATTTTGAAGGGCTCTCCCACCAACTTCAACTTTTTCACGATCTTGCACGACTGGTCGAGCTCCAGCAATGTCCCCGTTGCGCAAATGCGAAAGCCTCTTTGGCGCTCCCGAATATCTTGGTACGCAAGAAAGCCGGTATTTGGCGCAGTGGCAGGACCCCAGAAAACGGCATCGCAGTGCATGTGCTCTGGAGTGTACTTTAACATCCGTTGCCGCTCCGTCCGAACATCTTCCATGGCGTACACAGGCATGGTTTGGAATCGTCTCCAACCAAGAGATATAACCAGAGGGTCGTTCGTCTTGAGGATTTTAGGAAACCATCTGTGCCTCTTGATTCGGACCCGAAGGTAGCAAAGCCCGCTTTCATGTGGTGTCAGGCCGCCCAAAATAACTGGAGCGCGAGAATCAAAATTCTCCACAAATTCGCACGGCACCTGCTGCAACACAAGGCGAACATAGCAGCCTGCCCGAACACCTTCAAGCTTGGTGCGCTGAATGGGGTCCATGTCAGCAAACTCAGAAGCGTTCAAAGCCTCCTGCTCTGCCTGAGCGGCGAGTTTTGTCTGAAGGAATTCGTCGTCGTCGCCCTCTCCCTCCTTTTCGCCATCCCCTTTGGCAAGTTTTCCGCTCTGCTTGGTTTCCTTGGCATCGTCATGCTCTGCGTCAAACATAGCCTTCTTCTTTGCCTTCTCCATAGCATTGCGTTCTCGCTCCTCCTCAAAGTCATCTCCAGAGTCGTTGCCTCCGTGGACGCCGTTCTTCTCTTCCTCGTCGTCATAACCGTCCTCGTCCTCGTCGTCATCTTCATCATCATCCTCGTCATCATCTACTTCTTCGTCGAAGTCTCCCTCGTCTTCGTCACTTCCCTCTTTATCGTTTTCGTTCGTTTCTTCGAGGTCCTCAAAATCTCCATAGACTTCGTCGTCCTCATCGCCGACCTCGGAGTCGTTCTCGGAATCCTCTCCGCCCTTTGTCGTGGACTTGCCCCAGTCGCCGGTCACGAAACGATTTCTGATAGACTCACGAACATGCTTCTGGCTCCAATTTTGGAGGTTCGCGTCGCGGACAAGAAAAAAAGAGCAATCCAGCTCACCGGCAAATACTCTGGCACTTCCAGAGTCAGTTGTAACTCCGTTGGTATCCGTGACGTAGGTGTTTCCCGAACCCTTCTTTGATTGCGGTGCCCTGATGGTGAAAAAGTCGTCATCTGAGTCGGAATCAGAGTCGGATTCAGCCTTTTGACTTTTGCCGTTCTGGACAGGTTTCTCAGCAGCGTCTCCTTCTTGGCCGGCTCGTCCGTACACTAGCTCCATGACATCTGGTGCTCTATTTTTTCTCTCGAAAAAGGCTTCCGTAGCCTTCTCCATCAGATTTCTCTTCCAAGCCGGCGCGTCGTCGTCGTCGTCGCTGACCTCCTCCATGTCGTCGTCATCATCACCGCTATCACTATTGCTACCGTCGTCGTCGCTCCCGGACCCTGCAGTTAGACCATTAGCGGTTGTTGCTTGCAAATCTGATGCTTTCAGGGCTTTAGATCCCTTGAAAAGCGATAGCCCGGCCTCGTTCAAGTTGTCGTCGACGCCAAAGCGCACCTTTTGCAGGTTTTTGACAAGCTTCACGCCTTCTGCGGTCTGTTCATCATCATCGGAAGAATCTGCAGCCGACTTTCGTTCAGCATCCGAGTCGGAGTCGTCACTGCTCTCATCATCTTTTACAAGGTCCTTTTTGCTACTAAAGTTCACTTCGGGGAGGTTGATATACACAGCATCCTTGTCAAACATCACGTTTCCGATGTTCGACATTGGTGCGTAGAGGAGAGTCTCCTTGGCATTCAGTGCGCGGTTTTTCTTCAGCTCGCTCTCTTTAGTAGGAAGCGGACAAGGATCATCCAGCACGGAGATATCTGTGAGCTCAAAGTCGCCGACACCGGCGAGGTGAACCTGCATACCCTCTTTAAAGTTGGTCCCTCTCACAAAGCCAAAAAGAGCAACCTTGCGGTCGGTCTTGGGGTCCTCTTGCAACTTGCGACTATCTGTGAGGTCCTCTATGCGGTCGCCGATCAGGTAGGGGTGAGTATTTCTCCACGTGAGGGGCCTAAATTTGATAAGGGAGATGAATCTCGAGAGGTTGATGATCTCGTTTTTGCGATACTTATTGTTGACCACTCCACTCAAGTAGAACAGCTTTGCGCCGTTGTACACCTCTGTCCAAAACCTATCCTTGAGCTCCTTCTTGAGTTTCTTAGACTTTTGCTCTTTCACTTTGTCCAGGTTTGTCAGGACGCCCATGACCTTGGGAAAGCCGTGCAGCTGCAAGATATTGAGAAACTCGAACGTTTCCATCTCGAACCCGACGCTCGCGTCGATCACCAGCAACACCAAGTCTGCCACCTTGGCCAGGTCCGTCATGGCGTTCACGTCGTTCGGGCACTCAAACAGCGTCACGCGGCGCTTTTTACCGGTGACCACCGTGATAGGGCCCAGAATGGACGTAACCGTGTGCTTGGTCCATTTCTTCACCAGCGACCGGATCAGCGTGCTTTTCCCGCTCCCAGGAGGTCCGTGCACCACCACCGACACTGGCGGCGGCTCGACCGCCTGTCTGTTGGAGAGCGAGACGACGTGCTTTCTGTGCGCCCTGTCCAACAGACGCTGCTGGTCCCGCTGCTTCCTGCCCGCGTGCGCGACGGTGAACGCCTTAAAGTTGGTGCTCTGCTGGTGCTTTGGCGCGATGCCATTCTGCTGCCTCTTACGGTCCGCGCTCACCTTCTTCTTCTCCGCTTTCGCGCCGCTCTTCGCCTGCCTGTGAGGCTTCTTCGCAGCGTCCACGTCCATCGCTCTCTCCGGTACCCTTTTTTTCTCCCACTATACCACTCTCCCACTTTACCACTTTCCCGCGGATTGGATCTCGGATCTCTGATCTGTGTGAACTATATGATCTCTGACCACTGGTCTCGGATCTCGGCAGCCTGGTGCGGGTGGGTGTTCCTACCGTTGCGCAGTGAGCGATGCTATGCTTGTGCGCTATCCCCGCACTCCTGACCGCGTACCCCTCCCGCGCACCCTGCGACCTGGAGAACCGAGAATGGAGAGCGCAGAGTGGACACAACGAGAACCGCACCACCACTGGTTGGTGGGGCACTGCCTAGCGCTGCCTAGTCCGGCCGGGTTTGCGCACCGGAGAACCGGGTCGGCGCACGGGTTCTCCTCCCGGTTCCGCACCACCCGTTGCGGAACGCGTGGGGAGAACAACGAGCTGTTCTTTGGGTGACTATGCGCGGAGGGTAGAGAGGGCTAAGTGGAATGGTGCTCAGGATGGTTGGCTGGTGTGACGCAACTGCTAAGGAGACTCTGCCAAGCGGTAGATAAGCGTACCCCAGCTGCATTTCTATTGATGGCAATGGTTATGATGGTATGTGTGTAAAGTCGAAAGAGTTCCCCTCGTCGCAGGGACTCGCAGGGACGCAATTGCAAAACATTTTCAATGAAAACAACAGCAAGTTCTACAATTATTCTGACATTGAGTTCTGAATTCCGCTATCGTCCCCATTGTCTCGAACAGTTTGTCAAGGATTGGATTTGCTTTCACTGTCAATTAAAAAAGAGAGGGTGAAAAAGAAGCGAAGCAACAACTCAAACTCCTCTTCTGGGCTTGCACTTCTTTCGTTAGAGATACATAGTAGTATGTACACATCTTGTGGCGGCACTACTAGCTAGAGTAGCCCTCCAGTCTAACTACCCTCAGCATCACCTAGTACTGGTCCTCGCATATGCTTGCATGCTAGCTACATAGTAGTCGACATATGAAAACCTTAATTAATTCGTTATTCTTGAACCAACATTACTCCACTCATGAACCAACCAGAGGCAACAACAGTTGGTTGTTGTTGTTGTTGTTTGTTGTTGTTGGTTGGTATTGTTGGCACCCAGTCAACCCAGTCAACCCAGTCAACCCAGTCACAGGTTCTGAGTACTGAGTATACTGAGTACTCACAGTACTCGCAGTCAATTCCAAACGCTAGCTAGCTGTGTCGCAGACTCTGACACCACGCGTTGCCGCAGTTGGAGTTGGTGAGTTAGTGAGTTAGTGAGTTGGTGGCTTCCAAGAGAACAAGGTTGGTTGCTGCCAGAGGAAGGTCGTCGCGAAGAGCGCAGGTCCCGATCAGACGCTCGCTGCAGCTAGGCAACGCGGGAGGATGAAAATCGACGTGAAAGGCGCGGCGGCCGCCAAGAAGCGACGCAAGTCGCCGAAGGGCGAGGCGGTAAAGAAGCAGAAGGTTGCCGCAGAGAGCGAGGAGCCCAAGGAGAAGGAAAGTGGCATGTCTGAGGTGCAGGTGAAGGGATTCGCGAAGAAACTCGCATCCAACAAGAAAGATGAGCGCGAGCACACCTTAAATGCGCTCAGAGCGTGGATGCGCAGCAAGGAGAAGACCTCAGGAGAGCTGGAGGCCCCGGACTTGCTCAAGCTCTGGGTGGGCATGTTCTACTGTATGTGGATGTGTGACAAAGTGCCGAACCAAATGCAACTCTGCGAGGACATTACCAGCCTTCTTGGGAACTTCAAGAAGCCAGAGAACGCATTTCTCTTTTTGCGCGCCTTCTTTGAGACAATGAGGAGGGAGTGGGGGGGACTTGATAGGTACAGGCTGGACAAGTTTTACTCTTTGATGCGCTCTATGGTCCGCGGAGCCCTCGAGATTGTGGCTGCAAAGAAGCAGTACATGAGCACGTTCAATGAAGTGCTGCGCGAAGAGATTCTCTCGCAGAGGGTCGACGGGCTCACTTATCATATTTGCGATTTGTATCTCGACGAACTTCACTCGTCAGGAGTTTTGAAGAAGCTTTCTGGAGAGGAGATTCATGAAATGTTCACTCCCTTTTACATCTTGCTCGGGGAGACTACTTCTCATGTTGTTGTGCAACATATCTTGAAGCGTATCTTCTTCCCACTTTTGGAAGAAGAGAAAGGCATCGAGAAGCTTGATCTGAAGGGAGTTGGTCAGTCCCTCTTTTCTCTTGGAGCGGATATTGTCGAGGATGACAGGATTCGCGAAATGCTTTACGAAGCATTCAAGGTGTTCAAGCAGGGGAAGAAGAAGAGTGCCGAGTCCTTGAGCATGGACGTAGAGGAAGGCGATGTTGCGGAAGAGGAGCAGAGCGAGGTAGATTCTTCTGACGCTGAAGTTGATGACCAGGAGGAGGTCGAAGAGGAAGTTGATGAACTTGCAAGCCTGGAAGAAAGTGATGAAGAAGAGGAGGTTGTGGAGAAGGAGGTCCTTTTGAGTGTTACCAAAACAAGCGCCCCAAAAGACAAGAAAAATGGCAAGCTTATGCCTCCCGCCACTCGCAACCTAGAGGAAGAGTTTGACAAGATGAAAAACACAAGCCCAGAAAAATCGGGCGAAAGCTCTGCAATCAAAAATAAGAAAGGTGGTAAAAAGCGGAAATCAACTGAAATGGGAGTGCAAAAAGACGCTTCCGTGGAGGAGAGCCATGCCAAATCCTCCGATGCTGTTGAGGAGCAGCGGACCCCAAAATCCGGCAAGAAGGGCAAGAAAGGCAAGGCTTCTGCTGACGACGACAACGAAGCCGAGAAAACTGTGGTCGTGGAGAGCACCGAGGTCCTGACGTCCTCTGGCAAGAAAATCAAGAAGAAGTCCGTCACAGTGATGGACGACGAGAAAGTTTTAGCTGCAGTATCGAGCGAGTCTAAGAAAGGAGACAGCAGCAAGAAAGCAGGCAAGAAAACGAAGACGAGCGAGGAGACAACCCCTGTCGAGAAAACAAGCAGTTCTGTGTCGTTCTCGGTCTCGGAGACCAAGGATGCTGGGAAAACGAAGAAGCTTCGCTTCTCATTCAAGAAATCGCAGCATCTTGATCACAATGTCAGCGTGAAGAGGCTAAGAACCACCCCCTTGAAACCAGCGGCAAAGGCTCTGTCGCCTGAGAGCTCCGCTCTCAAGAAGTCTATCCTTAAGGAAAACAAAGCGAAACTCAGCAGCGAGAAGAAAAGAAACGCCGAGGCAAGTTTGAACAAGAGAATCCAAATGGCTGCGCGCACAGCACGGGAGAACGAAAAGCTGTTTTCTGCTTCTAAGAAGCCAAGCCGTTCGCGCCCAGAGGATTATTTCTAAGACAGCAAACCAAGGAATGCGTTGAGTGTTATTACGTTAGAAAATCTACATCCAAATTCAAAGAGAATCTGCTCGTTGTCTCGTCTGCAAAAAGCGCCAGGTTTGATCAAGAACGGCCAAGCGGCCGACCCGAAGAAGCGCCAGCCCGGCGGACCAGGCAATGATGAAACGAATAAAACCATCACACAGAAGCACACATAGCTCAGCCCCCCAGCATCAGGCGTCCTTGGACTCTACATCCTCCCTGTCCTCCCGCGCTTCCATCCTCTTCTCGAAATACTCGTACGAAAGTCTGTACACCTCCTCGCGCGTCTTTGGTTTGCTTCTGATCATCGCCTTCGCATAATCCTTGAGGATCCCTGCAAGCTCCGGCTTGATCACAATCTGCTCCGCCTGAAAGATGCGCGTTTCGTCCATCTCGCCTCCCTTTCAACGCCCCTCTCTCCCTCTCTCCCTCTCTTATATCTCTCCTTCTCTCGCTCCCTCTCTTTACTACTACTACTACTCGTCCTGCGCGCTTCCCATCCAACTCTCTCAGCTCTGCGCGCGTCTCACCTCTCCTCGCCTTTTCCTTCTTTTCCTTCGTACACATTTTGCTACCCATTACTTTTAGTATTAGAGCTACTAGTAAAGTACAACGGAAACGGACATCTGCCTAGCACAAGGGTAGCCGTGTTTAGCACTTATTACTCCTGGCAGTAATCGCTCACTGCCGAAAACAGCACAGGAGGAACGGCTTGCGTAACAGACACGGTGCAGTGACGAGACATCAGCAGTAGATGCATGGAAAGTGCGTCACGGGGAGACGGAAACAAGATAGGACCAAGCGCGGGTGTGCATGCATAGTATACATAGTATACATAGTATGCATAGTCTTCCAATTGCCAATTGCATGTGGAGACCAGATGGACTTTGTGTGAAGCGAGATTGAGAGAGAGAAAGAGCTTCTTGGACCAAGTCGCAAAGGCAAAGCTGCGAAGAAAGACTGCGGCGTGAAAGATACACGAGAGAGCCCGCGACCTGTGGCCAGGTTGTTTGCAAATAGTTAGCAGAGGAAAGGTTTTGTCGAACTGAAAAGGAGCAAGATAGAAATGGCAGGGGTTCCGAGACCACAGCGCGGACAGATTCCGAGACCAGGAGACCGGCAACAACGAGATGAGCAGGCGGAGGATGAGCAAGTGAAGAGGGTTGGCAGGGTGCGGAGCTCGCATGCGAGTGCAACGGTGTCCATGAGAACAAATGAATCGCAGGAGACGAAGAGTTCCGGCACCGAGCAATCGAGGCGACTTGTGAAAACTCAGGTGACGCCTCCGAAAGGGTCCAAGCAAGTTGTTGCTGTACCCCGCCGAAACGGGACTGCTGTTGCAGCGGTTCACCCGGCAAACAAAGTTGCAGGCAGCACTTCCATGAAGGTGGCTATCCCCAAATCTAAAACTTCGGCTCCTGCGGCTGGTGCTGCTGGTGCACCCCAAGCAAACGCCAAATCTTCAGTTGCTGCAAGCAAAAGCAATGGTGCTGCCAGCCCTCGACGAGTGGGCCGTGTGAGGACGACAAACCCATCTGGATCAATTTCTGTTCAGCATGGAGCGGACCCCGCCGAATCCAGTTCTGCTGGCCCATCTTCCGGACAACGCCAAGAGATGCTTGAGGAAGAGGGCGCTGCAGAGACACCGGCTCAGGAGCCAATTCAAAGTTCTGCCTCCGAAATGCAGGCGCCCAGAAGCAGCCAGAAGTCTGCGCCGCCGCTCAAAGATCGGTACAAAAACGCCGAATCGTTTCTTCAAAAGCCGGCACAAGCAACAAAAAGCGTTCCCGGACTACAAAGCAGCACCAGCGAGAGCGAGTCGCACAACCAGTCTCCAAAACAAGCTCCCAATGATGGCCAGGCTGCTTCGAAGCAGCCTGCAAGTGGGGGCAACGCTCTCACAGCATTGGCTTCAGCAACAAACACGTCCGCTCTGATCGAGCAGCTTGGCAAAGCGTCCAAAAGCGGTGTTCACATCCACGTTCACGCACCGGTGAACATCCACATACATCAAAAGCTGCGCTCCAAAATCTAATCACAAAAGTGAATTTGCCTGTATCATCTTTGAAAAATGTTTCGCCGGTTCCAGGCGCAGACATGAATCGCGAGGAATTTGTGTCAGACTGGGAGAAATATTCATCAAATTCACCGTGAATCAAAAATGAAAACTCTCAATTTTAGTGTCAATCAGAAATATAATCCTCGACTAAGAATACGCATGCAGCGCGATCTGCTGCGAGCGGAATGTAGATCAAAATGCGAAACCTAACTTCGACGACACTCCTGGCGAAGAGAACCGCACAAATAGAAATAAATAATCATCGGTAGGATGAGGTTCCAAAGCGGGTTTCATGTGGCGCTGCCAAGCACGCTTCGGCGGAGTCTGGGTCCATAGCATGGGCCATAACTCTGTACTTGTTCAAATATGTGTCTACATCCAAATAGCAGCCTTGAAGGTGCCGCCCACCCTGGGTGGACTTGAAAGCTTTCCTTCCATGAAGCATCCGGCGGTTATTGAAGATAACCAAGTCTCCTGGCTTGAGACGAAAGACGACACCAAAGCGCGACCACATCTCCGGTGACATGAGAAAAGTCTTGAATGCATGGTATGCTTTGTAGTATGGGTCTACAAACTCCGGCTTGACACGCAGAGGGCCTTGAAATGGGGGGCTCCAGAACACAGCAGTCACTTCATCCAAGTAGTTTACATGGATGTGCGGGCGCTGGTAAAACATCTTGAGGGGATAGTCACGCTCCACGTGGTCCTTCTGAAACGTAGCTGGGACCTTAGTCAAGGTCCTGAACTCCTCTGGGTACCGCTTCTTAAACTCCTCTGCAACCGCGTGACCGTCGATCAAAGTGGACTCCCCTCCAGTGACGCCATCGTCAAATTGCATGCAGTGCAACATTTGAATGCCCGGCGGGGACTCGTAGTACGCCAAGTCCATGTGGGGTTCGAGCTCCTGATCAGAGTAAGCGATGTTGATCGGGCGTGGCACTACTTTGACGTCAAAGGTCTCGCCGTATATTGTGTGGGAGCAAGGACCAACGAGGTTTGCAACTTTCTTCACCGTTTGGTCCTCCGTTGGGCAGTTTCTGACGAGGCAAAAGCCGTTTCGGTTCATGTTTGTCATCCAGCGCCAAACGCCACTCTCCCCGGACATGAGGTTGGCATATTGGATTTCAGGGATGACTAGCCCAGTAGGAGGGATGTGCGACTCTTTTTTCTTGGCGCTCTCATCGTCCAAGGTTTCGGTCTCATAACTGTACTTGCGGAGCCAGTGCGCGTCGTACTCGCCCTTGTCATGCTCCGCGTGATGGTGGTCAAGCCACTTGAGCGAGAGCTTCTTGCCGTCTTTGCCGATGTCCACCTTGGTGACCTTGAGATCAGGAGCGCCAGGGATGACAGTCCTCGGCAGCTTTTGACCAGAGGAGCTCACGCATCCAGCACAAGGGCAAGAGTCTCTCAGCCATGACAGGTGGAACTCCGACTTGTGGCCGTCAGCCCAGTCCACGTACAGCAGGTTGTCCACCGGCTTTGCAGCCACGATCTCGCTCGGACTCGCGGGCGGCTGCTCCGATGCAAACTGAAAGGGAATGCCAGTGTGCGCGTCCATCGTGATTTGTGCGCCAGCAGAGCTTGCCGTGCTTGACGCTCTATTCAGCAACCCGGCACTGCCTTTGACCTTCGTGTGACGCAAGCCTTGCGCGAGACAAGCCTTTGTTCCCCTCACAGCGTGCCCGAGCATGTAACAAGCAAGAACCCCACCTCCCGAGCGCCGACTCTCCTCCACAACACTCCAAACGACACGGCCTTGGCCCACCTACGAGGTCGGTCTGTCCGTCCGTCGCTTTCTCCAACCGCGAGAGCACACCTCCTTAAGCTTTCTGCCGAAACCAGCTGCGACTTGGCCAAGAACAGCAACCGAAAGCACGCCGCACGAGACGAAAGGCGATTGAAAGTTGCCTACCTGCCCAACCCTCAGGCCAAGCTTGCGACTTGCGACTTGCGAGTGTGATAGTGCGAGACTGACAGTGTCTCACAGAGAGAGAGAGAGAGAGAGAGGAGGAGGAGGAGAGGAGGGAGACG